>CM075007.1:17850613-17874514 GCA_037576675.1 Pangasius sanitwongsei | reverse complement strand
ATATATACTGTATATATATATATATATATATATATATATATATATATATATATAAAATAAAATAGATATATATATATATATATATATATTTATTTATTTATATTTATATAGATAATATATTTAGTAACATTAATGTTATCAAGTTAGCAAATATACTTGTATATCTAGGCAAAAAATATAGGTGTGGCGAGGCTTGTGCAAAGTCCCTACATGCCATTAATTTACCATTTAAAAAATCATGATAAACAATGTAATCATTCAAAACTGATAATGAGCATTTCCACCATTTCAGGCGTAAGGAAAGTAGGGTAGGGTGTAATAATATTAATCGCTGTGCAGTCGGGAACTGCTTGCCCTCAATAGAAATCACAAAAACTCAGCGGAATGGTGGATTTTCAGGTGGAATTGCAGAAATCTGGCACAGGAGAGCAAAAATGTTATGTCTAATGTTATCTAAGTCGAACATACTTTGATAGATTTTATTTCATATTAATGAATTCAAAACATTATCCGTTTACCTTGACATAATGTGAGGACCCTGTGAGTCCTGAAAGCCCTGACAAAATGGGGCAAGGGATGGAATTTACAGGTTGTGTCAGTTAAGAGATCAAAAAACTGTGCAGGTCATTTCATAATAATGTCTCTATTGGCTCATTTTCCATTTTATAGGGGAGAAAAAGACTCTTCTGGCATATTTTTAAGCGATAACTTGTACTACTTTGTTGTGTGATGGCAATAGGAAAAAAAATAAATAAATCACTGCAAAAAGGGCTGTAACCAGAATTAAAATTTTTGTGAAGTCCACAATTTATTTTATCTAGTTATTCTAAATGATAGAATTGAGATAAATATTATATTTACATTAAACATTGATTGTTCTCATTGAACAAATTTATGCAAAACAAAAATTGTACTCTAGGAAGAAGATGCTATGTACAGTAATTAATAAGAAAGTGTGCATGTAAACTTTTCTAGTACCTACACCTTAACTCAGACAAAGTGGCAGACTTTTTCCTCCAAAAGCACAGTGCACTCCAGTTTCTACCGCTGCTGGCTTGACCATGGTCATAGAGTCTCATGTGAGCTACAGTAAGCATAATGGCTGATTAAGTCTGTGGGCACACCTAAAATGTCTTCCACAGTTGCTCTGAGGTCAGTTGAGAATCATCATTGCTGATTGTATAGTCTTGAAATAATTGGCTATGTAAGCGGTAAAAAACAAATCTTCTGAAACTACCGATGACTGGACCTCAGCGTCCTTGTACCAAGTTACTACTCAATGCAAAAAGCATGAGCACTGTATCTTAGCACGTGTATATAAGGTGAAACACTACCGGCTTTCACCTCATTTATATTTAACTGGGAAACAGACAAAGAAGCTGATTTGAAGCTATTTATATGGCTATGTAAACATAATTACAGTAAATGTACAATTTGTCTAGCATAAAACTGCCACCATGTGCACATGTAATGAGTGTCTGGAAGCTTCACACTTGCCCTTGGCATATCGCTCCCTTTCTCCATGATGGCCTCTTGCTTCTCCTCCCCCAGTTTTTAGTGCATCTTCAATGCCTCTCCCATGTTTTTTTGTTTTTCTCTGCATCATTTTCTTTCTTCCCCCTTTGCCTATCTCCATCACCCTCTTTGCCTGTGTACCTGTCTCTAATTCTCTCTCTTTCTGCCTCATCTGTAGCAGGTAGTCATTAGGACTGAGCAGATGGTGCAGCTGCTGAGTGCTATGTGAGTGTGTCCTCACCCAGCACAGCCCTGGAGCAATGTGGCCTCCATACATTCAACAGAACACTCCAACAGCAACCATATTTCAGCTGAGTATCGGCCACTGAAAAATTGTTACTGTATAGTTGTATATGAGTAAACATGACTCTACTGTTCAGATCATTAAGGCTGTTTATAGCAGCCTGTGTGATATTCAATAATTAGAGTAAAATATTGTCAAACACGCTGCATTAAAATAAATAACATAATAAATATTCACATTAAGCATATTTAATATGCCTCACTTTTCAGTGCACATGTATATCTGAAACATATTCTTCATACTGGTTTCCATTAAGCGCTGCCCTGTCAAAAGCACTGAATCTCAAAAGGCATGTCTTCATACCTTGAAATCTGTGACTGCTCGACACACTGAGCAGAGAAGATGAGAATGAGAAGAACAGTATTTCTCTTAATGAGGATGTCCTATGTCATGCTGAAGTTTGACTATATTTGATACAGCAGACATTTGTCAAATGGAAAAGTAATGAAGAATATCTGTGAAGCAGAGAGGATTATGTGTCTCCTCTGCAGTTCTCCTCCTGGCTTCCTAACCTCACCCCAAGTGAATTGGTTTTAATAAGACAAAGCCTCAAACCAATTTCCTACACATTATTTCTTTCAAGCAAGATTGCAAACTGCTCACAGTTTAGTAAAAGTCCTCTTCTGAGTTGCCATATATAAAAACATACAGCACTCCCACGTATACAAGTCAATAAAACTAGGTTTTAGTGGGAGGCTATTCCATTTCATATAAACAACGCCATACTGTAGTAACTATAATTTCCAGAAGACAGAATCAGCAGGAGGAAGCGATTCATTTGTTTGGAATTGAAAATAAGCTTCAGCTACAGCTGCTTCATGTTAAACAGCAGAACAAGCAGATTGCAGTTACTGCAACAACCAAACAATAATTTATGCAGTATTACATACACCTCTAGGTATAGGTCGACATCAAGATGCTTCCATTGTTCCACTAGTATACAGAAGATGAAAAATCACACACAATTACAGACATCCTTGGAAACAAAACAATGTAATATTACTGTAGTGTTCTCGTGCAGTGTGTTGAAACTCTGACTAAACACCAAATTAAACCGTAGCCAATGAAGACAGAGTCGTAGTAAGGTTGTTCATTTACTGTCACTCTTCCTCATTAACATTTGCGGTGAAAACTGTAATAAAACAATATAGCAATATTCGGTGTCCATGTTTTGACTAACATTGCATTATAAATGACTGGAACATAAACTACTGTTCTCCCTGTAGTAGCGATTACAATGGCTAATAGCATCACTGAAAGCTTGTACACAATGGTAAACAACCGTTTTTAGCAACTTATCAAACATCATATTTTTAACAAAATCATTACTAATATATGATCTTTAACATGTCTAATGGCATATAAATGAACTTACGACATTGCCTCTATGATGCTTTTTAGTGGATGCAATGGATTATCACAGAGAGCGCACTGTCTGTCTCAATGTTTTCATGCAGGACCGGGAGCACAAACAGGAAGTGACTTCGTCACATGAAACAAATAATATAAATTTTTACAAGCGAGGCAGATAAAGGAAAAGTAATTATGAACTTCACATTTTTACTTGAGAATATTTACCAAAAAATATTTAAAGCAGATATTAATAAGTTAAATTCCTTAAAGGGCAGCACAGTATGCAATTTCAGACACGGCCTATACCTCCTAGTGGACACACCAATTAGTGCAGTTAAATTCAGCTTAAAGGGCAACACACTCCCCGCCTGACCTGTGTGAGGTCACTATGAACTTGTGAGCATGCTAAACCTTAGTCTCTAGATCAGTCTTTGTGTAGAAGTAGAACAACTTCTGCAATTGGCCTTAGAAAGGTTTTTATATTGCCTTGGTCAGTTGTTGTGACCTCAACCTTTCTTACATGGCCATCCTTTCCAAAGAATACGGCAGAGATTCTGGCCATGGGCAAACAGTTGCGGGCTATCTGCTTGTCCCTGAGCAGAACTAGATCTCCCACTTGAAGGTTTCTGCAAGGTACTGTCCGCTTCTGTCTGTGTTGCAAGCAAGGTAAGTATTCGCGGCTCCAGAACTGGTTTGCAAGAGCCTGAACTTGTCTCCATTGCTTTGTGTACAGGTCCTTGTCCGAGAAGTCTCCAGGAGGAGGCGGAACTCCTGTCTTCTGTGTAAGGAGCACTGATGGTGAAAGTATGAATGGTTGTTCTGGGTCTGCAGACACAGGTAGGAGTGGTCGTGCATTTATGATAGCAGTAACTTCTGCCATTAGTGTGCAAAGAACTTCGTGGGTTAAGTGAGTTTTCAGGTGCAGAAACACTGAATCTAGGATTCTCCTGGCAATGCCGATCAGGCGCTCCCACGAGCCTCCCATGTGAGAATTGTGTGGTGGGTTGAATTCCCAGCTGCATCCTTGCTCACTGCACCATTTTGTCCATTCCAAGCTCCTTGCACGCTCTGATGAAATTGGTACCGCAATCGGAACAGAGATGTTTCGTAGGGCCAGCTTGACGCGTCCATAGACTCAATGACCTGGCTGGCCCACAGCTTGCTCTCCGCCTGTCCTCCTCTGGTGCGTCTGCTTGTGACAGACCAGGGTCCAAATACATCAAGACCCACATACGTAAAGGGAGGGCAGATTTTGAGACGTTCAGATGGCAGGTCCGCCATGCGTTGTTCTTCAAGCTTTCCATGCAGCTTGCGACAGTTTATGCATTTGTGGAGTACTGAGTTGATTAGCGACTTGCCTCCCAAGATCCGCAGTCTTGCTGCCCTGATTGCTCCTTCCGTCAAGTGACGGCCTTGATGCTTCACTTGCTTATGGTGATGTCGAATGAGTAGTAGGGATATGTGGCTATCTTTGGGAATAATTATTGGGTTCATTTCTGCAGTTGCAACCTCAGAGTGCTTTAGTCGTCCTCCAACACAAATGAAATTGTCCTCCATAATCGGACTGCGTTTGCGCAAGCGGCTACTTTTGGATACAGCTTGGTTAGCTTGGAGGGCTGACAGTTCTTTTGCAAATGCAGCCTTTTGTGTTGCTTTAAGGATAACATTCCTTGCTTGGTCAATTTCATCTGGAGGTAAGTCACATCTGTGCCAACCTTTGCATTTGCTGTTTTGGTTCGTATGCTTGAAGGATTTTGCCATGTGAACTAGAAATGCTACTCCTCTTACTAGGGAGGTGAAGGTGGAGAACTGCTGGAATCGGTCAGAGGTAAGCTCTGGTTCTTCCAGGTTAGTAGCACATGTCTGTACTTGTGGTCAGATTTCTGAGTCGTTTTCAGGTTCAATTAGTTCAAACGTCTCAGTCGTTTGTATTTTTCTGCAGGTGGCTGACGCAGGAAGGAGGGACCGGTGAACCAAGAAGTCTGCACCAGGCAGGATGCAGATAAAGATCACGACGCATGATCTGCAGGGTTTTCTTCCACAGCACCTATAGCCTTAGTCGATGCATCAGAGAATACACACAATTCTGTGTGCGCTGCTTCAGTTAGTGAGGTTGTTGTGTATGTACGTGGAACATGAAGTTGTTCTAGATCTTGGAGAGAATCTCTCCAGGCTTCCCATTTGCTTAGTTTGTCCTCCCGGAGGAATGTGTCCCAGTCTGACTGTTCGAAGGTAAGTTCTCTGAGAAGAGCTCTTCCCTGGATCGTGACAGGTGCCAATAGACCCAGAGGATCGAAAACACTGTTGACAGTGGAGAGGACTCCACGACGGGTGAATGGTTTGGTAATGGTTGATGAGGAATAGGTGAATGTGTTGGTTGTGATCTCCCATAGCAGACCTAAACTCCGCTGCGTGGGAGAAGTTTCTCCACTCAGATCTAGGTCCTTGATTACTGGAGCACAATATTCAGGCGGAAAAGCTTCCATGACTATCTGAGAGTTTGAAGCAAACTTGTGCAAACAGAAGTTTGACTCAGCTAGTGAGGCCTGTGTTCTCTGGAGCAAATCGATTGCCTCAGCTTCAGATGTACAGATACCAAACCATCATCAACATAGAAATGTCTTTCCACAAACTTGAAGGTATCAGCACCATGCTCCTGTGCACCTTCTCTGATGGCTCTTCGCAGCCTGTAAATGGCCACGGCAGGAGATGGCCGATTGCCGAAGATGTGGACCTTCATTCGATACTCAGTAATTTCCTTGTTGATGTCATTGTCTTGGTGCCATAGAAAATGGAGGAAGTTACGATGGTCATCATGCACCAAGAAACAATGGAACATCTGCTGAATGTCCGCTAAGATTGCAACCTTCTCTTTCCGAAAGCGTAGCAGGACACCGACAAGGGAGTTATTGAGGTCGGGGCCTGTGAGGAGCACATCATTGAGAGAGACACTGGAGTATCGAGCACTGGAATCAAAGACCACCCTGATCTGATTGGGTTTTTGGGGATAGTAGACCCCAAATGTAGGAAGATACCCGCATTCATCCCCTTCTCACAGTGGCGGCGCTACCTCAGCATGTCCGTTGGTGAAGATCTTTTCCATGAATGCCACATACTGTTGCTGCATCTCAGGTTTTTTCTTCAAGGTTCATTGCAGACATGTGAATCGATTAACAACTTGCTCCTTATTGTTTGGCAAGGGTTGGCATGGTTCTCTGAACGGTAGAGGAGCTACCCAGCTGTTAGCATAGTTTCTGGAGACGTTTGTGTCCATGACTTTTAGGAAAGCTGTGTCTTCCACAGATGGAGCAGGTTTGTTGTCATGCTCAGTTCTGCTGAACACTGTCTGTCCAAGCATCTTCTCAGTTGCTTTGCTAGACATGCTACACCTTTGTTGCGTCTCCTTGACCTGCATAAAGCTCGTACAGGGTTGAAAAATTGAATGGCGGCCGCTTTCCAGCACGTTGGTCTTGAATGTGTTGACTGTTGGCCTATGTACATTACCCAGACACACCTCTCCTATTACTGCCCAGGTCCAGTCGTTGGGCAAAGGGGGCGTTGTTTGGTCCATTGACCTGCTGCCTGACCTTGTGTGCCCTAATCACATCTCTTCTGAGTAGCAAAAGTATTTCTGCTTCCGGTTCTAGTTCTGGAATGTGCTTGGCAATGTGTCGGAGATGAGGCTGGTAAAGAACTGCACTTGGCGTTGGAATCTCAGAGCGATTGTTCATGATCTCATGACACTCAATGAGTGGTGGAAGAGAGGTGAGAACTTTTCCGTCCAGGGACTCAATCTGGAATGCCAGATGCCAGAGCAAGTTCTGAGATGATATGAGAATTGTTTGCTCTCCACATTGAAAAGCTCGAAGAATTCTGGTCTGGCTATTGAATGATTGCTCTGGTCATCCAGAATTACATAGGCTTTGATGGCCATGTCCTTGGAACCCTTTGGGTACAGCTTTACGAGGCAGATTTTTGAGCATGAGCGGCTCCACTGACCTGGACCACAAACTTCTGTACAGCTTGTACTGACAACAGCCGTGTTTGAATGATCTTCTCCCTCTCTGCCATCCTCTTGTGACAGTGAACGAGCCTTGACTACTTCAGGTGATGGGCCAGGGTGCATGGCCGCATCATGATTGGTGCTGCCGCATTCAGAACAATTGACGGAAGACTTGCATTCCTTGGTGATGTGAAAAACCAAAGAACAGCATTTAAAACATATTCCTTTCTCCTTGAGGAAGGCCTTTCTGTCTTCGAGGAGTTTGTTTCTGATTTTTTCAAGGGGTGTGGTTTATTGTGTAATGGACAGATTTTGTTAGGGGTCATTATTAGATGCACACACATCTGTTTTGTGAACTGAGATGGGTTTGTTGGTATGGAAACTTTTCACAATGGATCTGTCTGGTTTTGCAGTTTCTGTAGCACTGCTTTGATGCATAAACCTGGGGTTGTTTCGCTTCTTTGCTTCATAGCACACAAAGTTACAGAAATACTCAAAGGGAGGAAAGTGGCTGTGGTTTTCTTCTTTGTACCATGACCAAGATGTCACCCACTTGTCCTGAAGCCCATATGGAAGCTTATCTACAATTGGTGCGATTCCATGTGAAGTGTCAAGGTATGACAGACCTGTGAGATAACCATCTTCTTTAGCACCTTGGATTTCCATAAGCAGATCCCTGAGTTCATGTAATTTGGTGTAGTCTTTAGCTGAAATCCTAGGAAAACTGTCCAATTGCTGAAACAGTGATTTCCTTTCAATGATTTCCGGCGTGGCATAACACTCACGTAGTCTTTCCCATGCTTTGTGTAAAGCAAGATTGGGGTTGCTGATATGCACTGAGCGGATGCGCTTCACCATTTCGCCAGATTCCTTTCCCAGCCATTTAGTCATGAGGTCCAATTCCTGGGTTTCTGTGAGGTGAACTTCACGAGCTGCACTGGTGAATGAGGAATATCAGGACCGATAATTCTCAGGCTTATCATCAAATTGGTACACTCCTGAACTAACAAGATCCTGTGGTGCTAAATACTGTGCCAAAGGCTCTGCCTGAGGTGGCGTGCTAGCTGGAGGAATGTATCGAGCAACATAAGGTTTAGCATGTGCATTCATGATGGGGCTGGTCCTCCCAACTTCAGACTTCATCACACCTGTAGACAGATCAGATAGGTTTGTTGCAGGTAAGTGCATACTATCAGCTTTCTCAGACTTCGTCTTGTTGTTGATAGACTGTGTATATGAAGTGTCTTTCGCAGGTGCACTCCATGTTATGAAGCTGTTATGTGAGTCAGCTTGAAATGGAGGAGCAACAGGTAAGGCTGATAAGAGTGGAGAGGGAGAATGACTCGATAGGTTGAATTTTAACTTCCTCTGACTCAGATCCTCCTGTTTCAACTGCAGCATGAATTGCTAATTCAGCATCTTCCAGCACTTGTGCCTCCACAGCAGCTGCATCAGCTTCTCGTTGAAGCGTTAACACTTCCAACTCAGTGTCTATTCTTACTGTTTCCAGCTGATTTTGAGCTTCTCTTGTGGCCTTTTCCATTTTCAGTTTAGCCTCTTGGCTGGCATATGATGGCATATGAAGCCGCTCTTTGGAGGCTTCAGCTCTGGCCCGGGCACGGGCTGCACTCGCCGATGATGCAGATGACTTACCGCTTCTTGCGCTGCACACGGACGACTTGCTGCTTGTGGCCATCTTAACCACTTTAACATCAAATGGTGCCTTTTCACTGTAGTGTTCTCATGCAGTGTGTTGAAACTCTGACTAAACACCAAATTAAACCGTAGCCAATGAAGACAGAGTCGTAGTAAGGTTGATCATTTACTGTCACTCTTCCTCATTAACATTTGTGGTGAAAACTGTAATAAAACAATACAGCAATATTCAGTGTCCCTGTTTTGACTAACATTGCATTATAAATGACTGGAACATAAACATAAACTACTGTTCTCCCTGTAGTAGCGATTACAATGGCTATTAGCATCACTGAAAGCTTGTACACAATGGTAAACAACCGTTTTTAGCAACTTATCAAACATCATATTTTTAAACAAAATCATTACTAATATATGATCTTTAACATGTCTAATGGCATATAAATGAACTTATGGCATTGCCTCTATGATGCTTTTTAGTGGATGCAATGGATTATCACAGAGAGCACACTGTCTTTCTCATTGTTTTCATGCAGGACCGGGAGCACAAACAGGAAGTGACTTTGTCACATGAAACAAATAATATAAATTTTTACAAGCGAGGCAGATAAAGGAAAAGTAATTACGAACTTCACATTTTTACTTGAGAATATTAACCAAAAAATATTCAAAGCAGATATTTGAAAGTTAAATTCCTTAAAGGACAACACAGTATGCAATTTCAGACACTGCCTATACCTCCTAGTGGACACACCAATTAGTGCAGTTAAATTCAGCTTAAAGGGCAACACAATTACTTAATAAGTTATATAATTTAGATCAAAGTGTTGTTAAAATCTGACTGGCCAGGAAATATTAATTAATTTAATATAACACCACAACTTGGACAATAGTTCTGGCTGCAAGATTTTTTTTTTATTTATGCTTATTCTAATATGTTATTGTTACACAGGGAATTGTATGGCAGACACTACACAAACAGATTCTAAAATTGTGTATAATTTTTGATATGTTAAAGTTTTCTGGAAGAAGTGTTCATGAAAGGAGTCTCTGCTGCCGAAGCTGTAACAGCCAGAGGTGTTCAAGTATTCTGACACAGGAACGTGTTCAGGGACAACAATACCTTCATTTGTCTTATTAACTTCAAGAGAGAGAGAAAAAAGAGGCTGGTGACGAAATGATTGTTTATAGCTAGTATAACGCAAGTGGTAAGTGAGCTTCCACAATATTAAATGGAACTAAAAATGGATAAAATGTACGGCATGCTGTTTGTTACTAAATATGAAACTGTAATGTTGGTAAACTGCTGTGGTGTAAAATGAATAAAATACATGCTGCTACTAGAAAATAATCAACTCCGTGGTGGTAACGGCTCTCTGCTTCACATCATCACTCTTCCGTTGGTTTTTTTCTGAACAGCACACTTCTGGGAACTGTTTTTCAAGGAAATGAATTAGTGGTATGATTACATGTTTATCACGAAACTAAGAACTTTCTATTCCACCCACGAGAGACAAAGAATGTTTTTTTGGAAGACTGCACTGTTGTCTCTTGTACATTCTGGACACTGCCTTGAGGGTACTGGCTATGAATAAAAAGCCCATCTAATCAGATGAGTGATTACAATAAAGTCCCGATTCCCAACATTACATTTCACTCACCGCCTCTAGGAATGATCTCTAACCTGTGAGACGAGACACCCTCTGGAGACAAGTAATAAGATCTAAAGACAATGGTGAAAGTTTGTGAGGCTGAACTGCATGGCTTCATTATGAGTTTAGCATGCATGCAGAATGCTGAATGGTATAGAGAGTTGTGTCGGATATAGTGCTGCCACTCAACGTGAGGCATTAGCATAATCAAGAGAGTATCTGAGGTGGAAGAGGACAAAGAAATGTAGAAGTGTTAGCCACCATTACATCCATTAGGCTGCAGCAGACGCTAAGTGGGTTTTATCCAGGTGCCTCTACTGAAGCAACTGTGCACATAGCACTAGTGCAGTTTTATACAGCTGAGTGGCATTCTTTATTAGTGTATATGAATTTCAGTAAAGGGGTACTGAGAAGAGAACCAAAAACAAATTATGATACACATAAGCCATAATAAAAATGGTAAGAGTTGAAAGGTTTTTGATTTACAGCATTTAATTTAAACGTCTGTGATTTCAGCGGCAGATATAATGTCTAAGCATGTATGTTTACATAATTTATAAAGTTCTGACATGTTTTGTCAGAAAAAGAACAATAACATAAACCCCAAATATTGCACAGAAGAACATACTATGCAAGCTGTGCAAACAAGGATGGAAATGCAAGCAAATTTCTTCCTCATTTAAGAACTGGTCAGGCGACTGATGCCTGATGCCTCACAGACAGTGTTGCTGTCCTTAAGTAATACTTTTTTCACACAAGTTGCTATTAATAAATATATAATACCTTCAATAACTTGAAAAATATTGTGAAATGTTATTTTGGTTAAGTAACCCAGTTTTACACCTACTTGTCCATAATGGACAAGCTCTACATAAATAAATTAAAATTGGACGATTCAGTTACACATCATTTATTTTATGCATTATATATTGAAAGAGTTAGAACAATATTTGTGTAAAAGTCAAAAATCAATCTCACTTCTGCACACAAACACACACACACACACACACATACTTACAGTGTAAAGTGCATATAATCAACAGAACTTATTGCCCGTCATTAAAATGAGCAAAACAAGCAAACATGAATGTTTAGCAAATTAGTAATATTTTGAGATTAAACCAATTATATGGACACCATTATTCTAACAATGATCTGTATTAAAACAATGATCTAATATAAAGCACAGCAATCTCTGTTATAGTAAACAACAGAGCATTATTAACATCACAAGCTGTATTTTCGCCATTACTGCAGATCCAATGGATGTTTTGTGATTTCATTCATGATAGTAAAGATTAGGACTTAACAAGGGCAATGATGGTCATTGTTCAAGAAAGAACAATTTAGCCCCTAGCGCTAACTGTGCCAGCTGTACCAACACTTTCCACAGCTCTTAGCTGCAGCTGTAATGCAGATCATTATGCAGAAGGCTGCTTTATTTTCATCTCATTATCAGAGTGTCTGCAGTGCTTCTGCCTGTGCCACAGACCTGTGCTGGCTTAAGATTACCTCTCACTGCATTAAAGGCATTTAGAACCCTATGGCCTCTTGGGAACTTGGTGATTACAGTGCAGCACAGAGGCATGGGAAATCACAAACTGGCTCACAGTCTTACAGCTGGAGCCAAACACAATAATAAAGATGATTTTAGTTCTAGCAGATACATACACAATTAAACAAAGCAATATATTGTTAGATCATTGTTAACTTCATTGTAATAAACATCATTTAACTAGTGATTAACAGTTAACTGTCAGTAACTTCATTATATGAAAAGTTGCCTGTCTTGCCCACTCTTTTTTGTATTTACAGAAAATGATGTACCCCTCAGCTACAGTGGATCTGGTAAGAAGCCCCCTAAAGTACAAATCTAGACAAATATAGGAAAATAAAGTTATTCACTGTTATCAAATACAGTCCCCTCTGAAAGTATTGGAATGGCAAGGCCAATTCTACTGTTTTCGCTAGACACTGTAGTCATTTGGATTTGAGATCAAAAGATTAATATGAGACAATAGATCAGTATTTAAACTTTCATTTCCTGCTATTTAAATCTAGATGTGTTAAACAACTTAAAACATGGCACCTTTTGTTTGAACTCACCCATTTTTTCATGTGACTGACAGGTGTTTCTTGTTGCCCAGGTGTGCCTTGTTAGACTGTTAATTGATTATTAATTGATTGTTAACTGAATGTTTAAACAATTAATAGTGCTGTATTTCTACTCTTGGTTTGAGCCCTGGGTTTCGCCTGTGAAGACTGCATTTGTTGTTAAAAAGGATAAACCAACATATAGACTAGAGTGCTGTCTATGGGAGAAAAGCAAGCCATTTTGAAGCTGAGAAAAAAAATGGAAAATCCATCAGAAAATCCATCATTGCACAGGCATTGGGCATAGCCAATACCACAGTTTGGAATGTCTTGGGAAAAAAAACAAACAAACAAAAAAAACTGGTGTACAAACAACCAGACATCTAACATCAGTGACATCACTAACAACCTCCAGAGAGCAGGGGTGAAGGTATCACAATCCACTGTTTAAAGAAGACTTTGAGAGCAGAAATATAGAGGCCATACCACAAGATGCAAACCACTAATCAGCAGTAAGAACTGAAAGGCCAGATTGGAATTCGCAATGAAATACAGAGAGGAGCCACAAAAGCTCTGGGACCAAGATTAACCTCTACCAAAGTGATGGAAAGGCCAAAATGTGGAGAAAGAAAGGATCTGCTCATGATCCAAAACATATGAGCTCAACGGTCAAGCACGCTGGAGGTACTGTCATGACTTGGGCCATGCTGAAAAGCATCAGAAAAGAATGCACCAGTCTAGTGATGTCAGTGGGTCGCCGGCTTTACTGCGGGATATGCAACCCAATATTAAGTGTAATTTTTTTAATATAATTAACTTCAAGACTATCTGTTCCAACACTTTTGCTCACCCAAAAAGAGTGAGTTAAACACATCTAGGTGTAAATATCAACAAAAGGAAGCTGCAATTCTGATCTATTGTTTCAAATTCATCTTTTGACCCCAAACCCAAATATCTTCAGTGTAAAGCAAAAACCAAAAGAATTGGCCTTGCTGCTCCAATACTTTCGGAGAGGACTGTAAATGTCTGAGATGTACAGCTAATCTGTGCAAATAATCTTTTTTTTCATCTTTATATGGCATAGGGATCACACTAGTTAGTGACTTTTGCTTTCATTTTGCATATGTAGGTTGCAAACCAATATGGCATGACTATATTCAATTAAATCATTAAAGGCCAGGGAGGTAGATGGTTTTGATGGACAGGGACAGTCTGAGGTTTCTGGACTATATCAGACATGTCAGGGAACCATTGAGGAGATGTCAAGATAAGCTTGTAGTACTTTACTAGATTACTATGTATTATACAGGATTAGATTATCATGCACTCAAGTATGTGTTTTACCACTATAATGAAAAGAATGCTTTTAACTAGTGAAATCAGAATAAAGCTACAATTACAGTAATGTGACCACAAAGCTACAGTGCAGAGGATTTAAAAAAAAAAAAACATTTCAGGAGAGAACAAAATACATTATGTTTTTCAGTCATCATGACAATCCTGTAAAACAAACTCACAGTAATTCACAGTCAGAGCTGTTGGGGTCAAGTTAGTATGAATTTTTGATCACATCATACAACAGTTCCTATGTACCCCAATTATCTCAGCAAAAAATGTCCAGAGACCTGCTCCCAAAATTCCATACAAAGCCGCTTCGTCACAGAGAAGTTACCATCAGCGCTCACAGAACGAACCCAGACCGTGATGTATTCACAAACACGCTGCAGCTCACAATATAAAAGCACAAACTAGCTGATGGTAACAACATTAGCATGTTAAATGTGTGCATGTTAAATGTGTACAACAAATATTTTGGCTATACATTGAAGCCATACAGTTTTTTATTCCTGTATTTTCCACCAACAGAGCACATTAGCTAAAAACTGACATTAGGCTACATGTTTTGGAGGAATTAAAATGACCAGTCAAACAGATTAATCACTATAGGAAATCAATAATGTGACTGTATGCTTCACGGCTCCGACTTAATGAACCACTGGTCTATAAGACATGATCCTGTTGAAGGCAAGATGGTTTGCTCAGTCAGTGACGTGCACAATCTTCTGGTCTTAGATAAATCATAAACCAAGAGTCAGACTCAGTATTATGTCATTGCTGTTTACGCATCCTATTTAGTTCATAGAATGCAGTTCGGGATGTTTGAACTCTCACTGAATGTGAATTCCTTGCCTTTTGCAACCATCAGAGTAATCTACGAGAATCTTGAGTAGAATGCAATACCATCTTTATACCTTTTTCTTCTCAAATCTTACAGTAAGTACAGTAAGTAAGTAATAAATAACAGACATCTACATAGGTTAAAATTAATATCACAAAATCGTGCATCATCTATATTTTGCCTTGATATTGACAATATACTATGATCTATAGCAAAGTGAGAATTGCAGCAGTTCTTGACTACACAGCAGTTTGTAGTAACTAAAGGAATGGAGAGGGTAGCGATTGTTCTGTGTTGTATATGCTGGCTTTATGAAGCTGATACAGCCCAGTTCATCCTGATCTGGGCTGTGAAAGGGGTTTCCCAGGCTGCATAGTTCTGACATGTCTACATTCACCATTTTCTCATATCATTATATTGCTAAATGCAGAAAATGGCGTGGTTTAATTACCTTTATTCTGAATGCATACATAATACATCCATATATTCATTCAAAATTTATCAGGATTGGAAATACCCAATTTCCTTAGTAGACATTTTAAAATGAGCTTTAAATCAATGGCTGGGAAGACAGAGGCATTTTGGGTCACATTATGGTATGTGCACTTGACAAAGGAAGAAACCCTGTGAAGTAAAAACTGTTCTTCTGAGTAGCACCAACATGATTACAAAAACAGCACATGCAAAGTTTCTCTAAAAGACTTCTAATGTTGTGTCCCTTATTTATAATATCATCAGAATTTAGAAATTAAAAGCACTTGTAGAGATGTTTGCAATGTGACTGTCTTTAAAATCAAATAGCATTTTCTATATACATAGTATGGTCATTAATTCTATGCAGGCAAACCAATAATAAAATAATACAAGCACAAGTCTAACAATATAGCCAGGAATGACTGAAAATTACCAATCTGATCTGCTGTGAAGAGAGTGGTTATGTAATATGGTAGTACTGAACTTGTGATTCTCCGATTCTGCCATAGTATGAATCACTAAGTGTGATATGATTGTAACAGCTCTTTAAAAAGCTTAATAATGCTGTTTGTAATTTTGCAAACTTCATGGTATTTCTGTATTCACACAATGGGAGCAATTCCACCATAAATTTGTGACTAAGGATGTTTATAGCCTAAAATGTATAATTACCTTCTAGATAGATAGATTGATAATTTTATTAACCCCAGAGAGAAATTCAAAGTTTGTTGAGTTTCAAGAAAGTTTATTGTAGAACGTTTAGTTGGGTTTCTTTTCAGCTTTATTATCATGTCATGTCAAGGAGAGTATTATAATGCTACTGACATTAATTAAGACCAGAGCTTTTCATTCACCTCTGCTTGGGAAAATACAGATATCTAGCAAGAGCCATATGTGGCCATTCTTTGAACTACAGCTGACATCCTCAGCCGAAAATAGCTATTAGCATTATGTTAGAGTGAAGACAGATTACACAGAAAATGGTTGATACAATATATAAGATGTTTAATAAAGTTTTGACGTCTGCTAGTGTAGCTGCTGCTCATTCGCACTGATCTCAATGGGAATACTGGACAATAATAGGATTCCACACTGAGAAACACACTATCAGCTGCTGACACACATGTGGACCAGCCTACTTGCTGAGAATTCCTACACAGAGTACTGAGACACAAAGATATGCATTACTGTGTGACCCATATTCTAGTCAAAATGCAAACACTGAAGCAGGTTAGACACCCACCACCTGGAGTGCTCCATCTTCTAACAGCTTATAACACTAGCTGGATGAGAGCACACTGACAGCTTTCTGCAAATCAGAGACTCGAAGAGAAAAGCAATGTGAAAACTGTTCTAGGTTTTGTTGGAATAGGTCTGCATTGAGAGGCGGGGGGCAATTCATAAATAAAGATTAAGAGTACAAAGGAAGACAGAGGGTTGCTTCATGAAAAACCTGCTTTTTCAAGCAGTAATACAATAACATGGGTTCATACAGGTTTTGTAAAGCCAACTGATTTATTTATTTTTTAAATGGAACGTTAAGGGTGGGTCCAGTATAACACAATCAATGCTGAAGTTCACTATAAGCTGGATGGTTTCTGAATAAACAGAAGAATTTAAAGAAAAGGAATGAATAATGGTAGGTCCTGATTCTTAAACACCTAGAAACAATGCTAGATAGCTAGCCAACATTATGCTATCACTAATTTAAATGATGTATTGTAAAGTTCAAAGGTGTTATAATACCTATGTATGCCTATATTTGGCACAAAATATACACATCAATCAGCTGAATTATTTCCCGCAGTATGCTATGTTTGCAGAAAGGCTGTTTGGCCCTCGCTTTAACAACCACAACCTTTATCTTCCAGCCAGTGTTAGTTAAACTTGCAGGCAGGCATATTGCATGGTGCAATGTAAGCAAAAAGGTGAGCTTGCAGAAGGCACCTGTAAGTTGCCAACATTTATGCCCAGTGCCAACTGCTAACTTCTAACTCCATCAAGAGAACTGATTTGCCACTGCAAGCTCAGCGGACACACAACACAAACACGGAAAACTTAACTGCTTTGTTTTTTTTGCAAATGTTATTCAGTCCCCTTATGAAAAAAAAAGCCTTCTCCATCTATTCATTTCCATCATCAGTTTATTCACAGTTAAGCATGTTTCAAAGTTTGGTATCATATCTTCAGACATTAAACACTTTTAAGGCTTTGAAGGATCTGTAGGAATCCTGAATATAATGTACCAGTACAATGAAAGCAGTCAGTTTTAAACAAGAGAGAAAGAGCTAAGTTAAAAAACCTGTAATTCTCTAACTGATCAAATATCTGTCCAGGCATGATAAACATATTATGGTATAATGTAGGAGTAGAGCGATAGTCATTAGGTACAGTATCGACTTACTACCCACTGGTTTAGGTTCAAGTGTTGTTTTATTATCTGTATGAAGAAACTGATGCTGAATTATGAAAATATGTCACTGACATTCTGATCAAACTCAGGATGTGTCCTAAAATAAACATATGGCCTGCAGTCCTTGTTGTCTTCTCATCACTTGCCTCTCTACTGGTGGAGATGGTGAAAATGCTTTTCTATTCACATTCACTATGTAAACAGCAAAGTAGAAAAAAGCCAGTGAAACACCCTCGCATATGTTCATCAGACATCACACTGTAAAAACATCTTTCTTCTCTCTTTGCCTATTACAAGCATGCAGCCTTTCTGCTATAATGCATTTTTCAATACAGCGACTCTAAGCAAGCATGATTAGTGAAACATTTGTCCCATGTTTGAACCTTTTTGTCACATTTATAGAATATTCTTGGGAAGCAAAGCAACTTGAGATTAGATAGCTTCATCCTAACTGATGTATTTGTTTTGTATGGAAATTTTATTTGCAGCATTATCACTTGTATCAAAACAATTTATTTCACTGAAAATTCAATAAAAGCAGCAGTGGCTGCCATACTGCTGATGCAAGGATTTCCTTGCAAGTGAATGTATTTTCAGCTTCAGACACAGGTAAAATGGGTGGTGCTACAACTGCAGCTTACTGCAGGATTTCAACAAACAGTTGAACTGTAACTCAAAGTGTATCTGGGATCAGTGGTCAAACTAGAAAGGTGGTTTGGTTCAGACACTGCAGGTAAGATTGTAGATACAAAGAAGTGCAATATTCTGTGAAGCTTGTTTGACTGTGTCCACTACAACTTCTTTCTGATCAATGGGTTTTTACAGTTTTTTTGCAATAGCTAACAAGCAGTTCTCTTCACACAACCCAACAGCGCATGTGGACAAAATTGCTTTGATATGAAATGCATTCACTGAACTGTCTTCAAAATTCTTATGACTAATAAGACTGTAATTTTACAAACTTCATGTTTTTTTTTTTTCTGTATTCCCACAATGTGAGCAATCCCACCATAAATATATACATGTTTATATACTTATTTATATATTGATCACTATTCAATTTATGCCTAAGGATGTTTATAGGATGTTTAGAGGGAAATTCAAAGTTTGGTGGGTTTCTAGAATGTTTATTGGATTTCTTTTTTAGCTGTACAATCTTGTAATGTCAAGGAGCGTATTAAAATGCTACTGACATTAATTAAGACCAGAGCTTTTCATTCACTTCTGCTTGGGAAAATACAGATATCTTGCAAGAGCCATATGTGGCCATTCTTTGAACTACAGCTGACATCCTCAGCCGAAAATAGCTATTAGCATTAAGTTAGAGTGAAGACAGATTACACAGGAAATGGTTGATACAAAGCCATGGGCATATTTAATAAAGTTTGGCATCTGCTTGTGTAGCTGCTGCTCATTCGCTCTGGTCTCAATTGGAATACTACAACAATAGGAACTATCATAAAATTGATTGTAGTAACATATTCAATGCAAAAGAAAACACCATGTTTCATTTTGGGTTATCTCCGTGGAAGGATTAAGCCTTTTGTGGATGCATAGCAACACAATACATTTCAGTCTTTATGTAGCCCTACACTTTGAATTCAATTCAAATTTATTTGTACAGAGATTTTAACAATAGGTATTGTCACAAAGCAGCTTTACAGAAATCTGATGTAGATCCAGATTCCTAATGAGCAAGCCAGAGATGACAGCAAGGAAAAGGAAAGAAAAGGATGGCAAGCCAAAACTCCCTGAACTGACATGAGGAAGAAACCTTGAGAGGAACCAGATTTAAGAGGGAACCCATCCTCTTCTGGGTGACAATGGATAGTGGATTTATAAATCTTTACAGTATACAAGTGTGGAAGAGTAAAGATAAACAGTACTAAATGTGTTGAATGACTGTTCACTATGAAGTGTTCAGTAAGAAGTTTGCATGAGCACAGGACAGCCAGTATAATTACAGCAACAGTTCTTGGGTACAAATCTACAGTATCCAGGTGAGATTAATCACTAAATCAAGGATGAGTCTTGGGCATAGACAAGTTCTGGAGTTCAAATCTTTAGATTATTCATTTCACCCCTCTTAACTGCCAGGCCTAAGACCAAGGCCTTAATCATGTAGTGATGTATAGCACAGTATTTGCAATAAACAACATACATGTGGGACAATCAAATAAACTGACATAGAGGGGATCCATATCTGCTCCATGCAGACTCTCCACAAGCCTGAGTGCTTAGTAACATACTTACATGTTTTTTTTTGTTTGTTTTTTTTTTCATACCACTGCTATGCTGATGATACTCAACTCATATTCTCTTTTTCTTCTCTCATGTTTCAACTGATATCTCAGCATGCCTGGCATGACATCTAGTCATGGATGACAGCTCAACCCCTACAACTACAACCCAATGTGACTGAGCTGTATATCCCTGGAGATGCATCCCCATGTCATGATCTTGTAATTTCCCTAGACAAATTTATGATAAAACCATTCAACAATGCACACAACCCTTAATTAGCTCTGGACAACAAACTCTTTATACTGCTAAACTTACTCAGTCATTCAAGTATCATTTAAAACATCAGGAGGATCTGGCCATTTCTCTCCATGGGGACTCAGGTGCTTGTTCAGTCCCATTTCATCTCAAGGTTGGACTACAACAACTCACTCCTAGCAGCTGTGGACCGTTCAGAAGTGAGTTATTAGCCTTGGTCTGGTGCAGCAGATGTTGAGACTGCAAGTACATCCACGGGAGTGACACCTGCACCCAGAAGTATTGGGAAAAGTTTGGCGAGGCACAGGTAGACCTTTTTCCAAGTGCCAAATCAACACATTGCCGAATGTGATCATCTCAGAGCTAGACATCCCATCGGGACAGAGCACCCTGGCCCATGACAGCCCTCACCAATCATTATATGCCTTTCCTCTTGATTTTTCAAATACTGTAGAGAGAAATGCAAGTCGAGCTTTATTGTCATTCTGCTACATGTGTGGACATATAGTGGAACGAAATGTCATGTCTCGCAGGACCATGGTGCTACACACAAGTTAAACATAAATATGAACATAGAAGTATAAGAAAAACAATTAAGTTGACTATACATACTTTACAAAAACTTTACAAAAACTTTAGTCAAAAACTGAAGTCCTGCTTCATGCTGTTTAAGTTTGTGCTGCTGCTACCTGGTCCAGCATGCACTTTATACAGATTGCACAAGGTTAACCTCACACCTCCCTTATTAGTCAAAATGTACAGAAGATCCCAAATGAATTCATTAACAGTTGGCCATCTGACAGTGCACAGGCTCTGAACAGATTGCACGTGTCCAGCCAGAGATCCAATAAACAATGAAGACGAATATGCCTAAGTTCTGAAGGTTTTTTTGAATGGCACGCACCATGTCCATCATGTTTTCTTGTTGCTCATGATTGATAAAGCCTCTATCTATAAGCATATGGTCAAACCGACTGTGAAAAGGCCTGAGGTACAGGGATGAGATTCAGCATTATGGGCATATGACAACGGTTGGAAAGGGGACAAGGGAGAATGATCTGTGCATCATATCAGTGTTGTTAGGACAGCTGTCATCCCTGAGCACCTTTCAGGGTAGTCCTAAGGTGAGCCCTGTCGCTAACTACACTGTCAGCATACATTATGCAGGTGGTTCACACTGCCACTGAATATTTTCAATAAAGCTTGATTTAAAAAGTGAAGCTGAAGTAGGTAATGGTGGTTCTATGAAAGACAGCCGTATAATGGCAATCTTTATGGCAAATGTCATATGTCATTAAGAGACTTTGCTGGAAGGTTTCTGCATGCATGCACACACTCACACGGAGGCATCCAGGTGTTTCACACCTCCCTGGTGGTTATTCAGGGCTCATATAACTACAGTTACATACCTAACTAGCATTTTATGGTACAGGTCAGTTAATTTATCTATTATAAACCACATACATTTCTTGCACTCACTCAGTTTTAGTATGCGATTTATCCTGATCAGGGTCATGGAGGATCTGCAGCCTGTCCCAGGAACACTGGGCATAAGGCTGGAACACACCCTGGATGGGACAGCAGTCCATCGCAGATACATAATTACTTTTGCTTCTAGCATATTTTATTTGTAATTGCATTTTCATTGTTTCATATACCATGGTATTCCATACAGTAGTGGAAAGTTCAAAATCATCCATGTGATCAGATGCCCCTTCTGGGTGATGGATTTCTGCACTTATCAACTGAAGATCAGGGATGGAGCAAATATTTTTGTCATATGTACAGCAAAATGAGAGATAAAGTGTGTTGTCTAAAAGATTATACTGTGTTTAAAAGAAGCAGACTATGTAAACAAGCTGTATTAGAGTACTAGAGTGCCTTGTTCCTGTTGCATACATCATGGCACATTTGATATAGTAAAGATGTATCATTTTGTGTGTAATGCACAGTTTGGAAAATAATTTCAAATATACAAGCTGCACTATGTATAAATAAAAATACTCTGTGTGTGTCAAACACAATTCTTTTAGCTTCAAGGACACTAAAAGAGAATGTGTCCTCATTCCCATCTCACTATCCGCCCCCCCCCCCCCCCCAATCGCCCTCCCACACAAATGCTTTCACTCTTTCTGTATCTCTCTTTGTTCTTTGTCCGTGTCTTTATGAACCTAATGCAAGTGCTGACATACGTATTCTCTCTTCCATCAGCCAGTCTCTTTCTGTGTGAGCACATACCAAAATACAGTAGGCATACGAGTATTGTAGAATCTTCCTCCAATAGTTTTCCTTCATTATATTCATTTCAGATTAATGATGCAGCACTGATGAGACAGAGGTAAATATACAGCAATGCGGGCTCTAAATGCGCTACTTCCTACACTGAACTGCATCTGCATCTGTTCTTCTGACATCTGGGCTGCTGAAGTTGATAATGCTTGTCTTTCAAAGATTGATAGGTAGTGTCTAGGTGCTGTATATCACTCTGTGCTAGTCCTCTGTGACTACACTGTCCTTCCCTAAAACTTTAGATAGTTCTGGGAGCTTAAATGAATCAGAGATCAGAGAAGGTATACAAGCTCTACCATTGTAGACATGTGGGTCTATAAAGATCTATGTGTGAGAGTGTTGGACAAAGAAACAGTGGGAATGTGGCAAGGAGAAAAGGCAGCAGGAGAGGAGCAGGCTGGCCCTGCGGCAAGGACCTATAATATTCTCCAGCCATCTGCTGCTGCACTCGTGCCCCTTCTGACACTGTGCCAGCCTGAGCGGTGTACAAACAGCATAAAAGTGTATAAAGCAGAACAGAGCAAAACAAAATAATCTTTTCTTTATTTTCTTAAAGGCAACGCTTCTTGATATTCATCAAGTCAATTTTTTAAAGTTTCAATTCTTATTCTTTACTAATCAGAATATGTAGGAGTTCCCAAATGAATTCATTAACAGTTGGCCATCTGACAGTGCACAGGCTCTGAACAGATTGCATGTGCCCAGCCAGAGATCCAATAAATGCTGAAGACCAACATTCTTAAGTTCTGAGTGTATGAATGGCATGCACCACATCCATCATCTTTACTTGTTGTTCTTGATTGATAAAGCCAGTGTCTATAAGTATTCTTTCTTTCTCCATACTTTGGCCTTTCCATCACTCTGGTAGAGGTTAATCTTGGTTCCAGAGCTTTTGTGGCTCATATCTGTATTTCTTTGCGAATTCCAGTCTGGCCTTCGCATTCTTACTGCTGATGAGTGGTTTGCATGTTGCGTCATGGCCTCTATATTTCTGCACTCAAAGTCTTCTTTAAACAGTGTTTTGTGACACCTTCACCCCTTCCCTGTGGAGGTTGTTGATGATGTCACTGACTGTTGTTTTTGGGTTTATCTTCACAGCTCTCTGTCATCAACTGTTGTTGTTTTCCATGGCCAACCTCTTCGATATCTGGTTGTTAGTACACCAGCGTTTTCCCTCTTGTCTCAGCTTCAAAATGGTTTGCTTTTCTCTCACAAACAGCTTTCTGGTCTTCATGTTGGTTTATCCATTTTTAACAACAAATGCAGTCTTCACATGTGAAACCCAGGGCTCAAACCAAGAGTAAACATTCAGAGCTATTAATTGTTTCAATCTAACAGGGCAAACCTGGGCAACAAGAAGAAACACCTGTCAGGGACACGTTCCACATGTTCACACAAAAGGTGCCATGTTCTAAGTTGTTTAACACATCTAGATGTAAATATCAGGAAATGAAAGCTGAAATTCTGATC
>CM075007.1:17805283-17850513 GCA_037576675.1 Pangasius sanitwongsei | reverse complement strand
GAGAGGTTGATGTCCGTCCAGTCGAAGCAGCTGTAGTAGCAGTAGGGGAATTTGTTGTTGAATCCAGCATCAGGAAGCGCGAGACGTCGGAATTGCTTGGTTTTCAAATCAAAGGCACAGAGTTCAGGCAAGTTATAGCACTGATAATACACAACACCTTTGTGAATGATGGTCCCTGGACCCTGAATTGCATTAGCGTGAGTGTATGAATTAACCATTGCTTCATCTCTGTGGTTCCTTCCAGCCATGAAGTCCTCATAAGTCTGGTAGAAGCGCACAGTGATGCCCAACCTGTTCCCACTAGCTAGAGGCTGGATCCAGTACGTCTCTTCACCATCAGTGTTAATGTCATGACCCCACGCTCCAGCAATGAAGGACGTACTGAACGGGTTTAACTTAGTGACCACTGGCGCACTGATATTTCTCATCGTGCGCTGAGAACAAGAGCCTGTAACACAGAAAATATTAAAAATATAATATTAAATATTCCTGATGTGATGCTGGTGCAAAATCCTGACCCACTTCTACTGCTGTGGCTCCTCACGCTCTCCGGACCTGCCTCATTCATCCTGATGCTCTACTTCTGCTTAGAGCTTCTGCACTTCTGACTCTGCACTTCTGCCGTGACTGGTCCCATATGGATGATGTAATTTACACTAAAGATTTACACTTCCCAAAAACAGTTTATACCCTAGTCCCCTCACCTGGCTACTGGACTCTTATTCACAATCTGCTCATACTGAACATCCTTTCAACGCACTTACTTACTGGTTCATCTCATGGTTTCTTTCTCATGTCGTCTAAATCATCTAAATCTACGTTTGGATTTCTGCAAAGCTGCTTTGTGACTATGTCTTTTGTTAAAAGCACTATAAAAATAAAATTGAATTGAACTGAATTTAACTGAAAATAATAAACTGTATATCGATGGCACTGTTCATTAAAAACAAGGAGCTTTACATGAGACAACTAATTACAATTTAAATTAATCAGATGACATAAAAACAGATCATTGGTTAAACAGAGAGAGAAATAGGCTAACTGTTACAAATAAAGATTGATTTAAATACTATTTAATATTATAAATAAATATGATTTTAATGTACTTAAACGATGATATGGCTGCATAGATTCAAAATGATCACGATGCAACAATCATTAAAACAAATTAAGCGACTAAACAAATATTACTTCCTTGTATTGGTCTGATTCAAGCGGGTGAACACACCTCCTTAGCTGAGACTAAGATGTACAGAGTCTCCTTCACTGAGATTGACAGGTACAGGGGTCGCACCAATTATTTCAGATGAACCAGATCAACTCACAATTGTGATTTTTGTCAATATTGTAAGTGGCATTATTGGTGATATTATTATTATATTATTGCCAAAATGGCAATACTACAAAAAACAAACAAACAAACAAACAAACAAACAAAAACGTTGTCTGCTACCTACAGTATAAATAACTCTTAACCTTTTCTTTAGGTTCCTGTGAAAAAACTCTCAGGTGAAGAGGCGAAACTTACTCCTGAAGTCTTGTGGGATGGTCCTGCAGGTCTGGACACGGTTATTGAGAGAGCGTAACTTCTCCCTCATTGTTTCTAGGTTGAAGACATTTTTCTTGTACATCTTGTCCACATCTTCCTGAAACTTCTGCAACTGGGGTACAAATACATACAAATAGATTTATTTTTATACATAAATATTCATAAATCTACTCAAGGACTGAATGTGACACTGGAGGATAGTGCAAGAAACCAAAGAGAGTTGCCCATGTGACCATAACATCAGTGGCAGCTCATCCGTAGGGGCAGGTGGGGCACCATTCATATCAGCCATTCAGAAAATACTAATGTTCATGAAGTCCTGATTCACAGATCCATACGTTCTGTGCAGTGTGTGCTTTTAATATTGGTAACATTAGAAGATAAGTAAATGCGTTATACTGATGGATAATGCGTGCGTTTTGTGTTAATTCCAACAACCAGAGCTTTGGTTTTGCTGAATGTCAGGCAAATATGAAATGCTGAGTATCTCTAATAGTCACAAACTCTTTTTCTCCTTGTCCATTCAGTAATCACACTTGGATGAGGTATTTACTGTTAAAGAAATAATTTAAAATTTGTTAACAAAAGTACCAGAGTGATTAAAAAGCTGAATGACCACGCATGCGCATAACTTTGGATCGGATGTAACAGTGCATACAGTGTATAAAAGGAGAATGTATGCCTACAGAGTGCCCAGGTTAGGATACATATAAACAGTTCCTTCAGAATCTGCAGTTCATATAGGTGAAAAAACATAGGCACTGATCCATCTGACCAACAAGGACATCAGGATATTTGAGGGACAGCAAAGGCTAGTAGAAAACACCAAAGCTAAGACACTGTGGGAGTGACGTCCAGAACTGCACAGATCATCAAGAACTAGTGAACCAGCCACACATGGAAATAAGAGATAATCAGAAAATAGCACTTGTGATAGATGTCTCAAGTGACAGTCACATTTTAAAGGAATGAATATGAGAAGTTGGAGAAATACCAGTGGCTGAAAGAGGTGCTAAAGAAAAGGGCGAAGGAGCACTTGGTGTTGCAAACCCCAGATACAGGGTTATGACTTTTAGCCCGATTATACCAAGTGTTTGATTTCTATGACCTGACTCTGGCCAACCTGTTAGTATATGCTGGTCAGTGACATCAGTCTGAACAAATCCTGTCAACAAACAGTAGAAATGAATGGCTCGAAAAAGTAAGTAAGTAAGGAATAAAACACAATGGGGTGGTCCACCCAGAAGTAGATGATTTTCCTACAGCAGCTCATCCAGAAGTGTTTTATTCCTCTTAAACTACAGCAATTTGCCAGAGATTACAATTTATAATTTGTTAACGAATGATATGTTGCACTTTTTAACCGTTTATACACCTATAAACAGATTCCCCAACCAAAAAAACAAACAACCAACCAACCAACCAACCAAACAAACAAACAAACAGAAAAAAAAAACCCACAAGAAACGCAGCTTGTCACATTACCAAGAAATGGAAAAATAGAAATTCCTCTGTCCTGAAGACTTTGCTGTTTGGGAACCTTACTGACTGTTACAAAGCACTGACACTGGAGACTCCTTACAGAAAACTTCATCATATCAACAATTATATGTGTTCCTTTATTTTATTTGTTTATTATTAACCTTAGATTATGCAGAAGTCCGTATGAATGAGGTGTTATAACTGAACCTGACAAGAACCTATTTCTAGTTACAAGAAAAACTAGAACTGTTGATCCGAGACTTCAACAGTGCTGTGGTGTGAAGTACATTTAAACAAACAAACAAACAAATAAATAAATAAGTAGCAGGATTAAAGCACAACAACAAGGGTACATGGGTACATCACCCCAAACTAAATGTACTGTATCTATATAAGAATGAGTATTTTATTTCTCTCTCTCTCTCTCTCACTCTATATGTATATATATATATATATATATATATATATATATATATATATATATATATAGAGAGAGAGAGAGAGAGAGAGATATTACAGAGATCCTACTAATAACTTTGTGTTACCATGGGACACATTTGCAGTAATACTCAACACCCTCTGCAGAGCTTTTAAGGCTATCAAAGGCAATTTTAAAAGAAAGTCTCTTGTTTTTAGTACTGTCTCATCTTGCTTGTAATGTTCTTCTTCAGAAGGTTCAGCTAGGACTCCAGTGTCATCAGTGTATTAAAGCACTATGTGCCCGAGTTCAGGAACAGCCCATTACATGAACAGCATATTATCCAAATTGCTCATTACATCTCTGTATTACATTTAGGGGAAATTGCTTTGGAATTGTTGTAGGGCAAATGATCATGGGGTCATTTTCTTCCTGTGCACACGTTACTCAGATGAATTTCTAGTGGAGCTTGTGTCACTGTGACATGACTCGGTGTAACAAATTCTGGTTTCTGCTTGTTTGTCAAATTGAACTTGCTGTGATAGTGCATTGTCAAAGGTCTCTGCAATACTGCTTGCTGTTGCAGAGACTCTTTCATAGGGCCTGCTGTGCACTCTGTGTCAAGCTGAGTAAAGACACCCCTCCAGTCAGTAATAGTGATGCTGTGAAATCTGTATGCATGCTACTGACATCTGGCATCATCTCCATATGGCGAATATTGGTATTATTTAATGTATATGAGAGTGTTTCTTGGCAATTAAGCTTGCTTTTTTTAAAATACTTATTTCAGAGGTCTGAATATTGACCCATCTGATGCTACTACCCTCACCATATCTCAGCAAGCTCATTTTGTCATCTTCCATTCCATTCATAATTTTGACTTTTTGGTATTAATTATTTAAGAGAAATACTAGACAGGTGTGGGTCTAACAGAAAACAATGATAAAAAAAAATAAGGTAGCAGTGAAATAAGGTCACCCAAGTTTTTGTTAATTGAGCAAAACCAAGATACCCTTTCTGTAACTTAATTTTAAGTTAGGATGAGATGTGTAGCACACGTATGCTGTATACTGCATGGTATGAACTTGCAACTTCAGTGATAAAACATTTAAGTTGAACAATTCAATCTTCCCTACTTTATAACTGTAAGTAATAATGCATCTCCACAAATCTAATAAAATCTGATTTTAAAAAAGTAATGGATGTTTATTCCAACCCGGCATGCTTGTTTTTGCTCCATTCATAAATCTTTCGTAGCATCTGTGAGGAGCATCAAAACTAAGTTTAGGAAAATAGTAAGAAATGTGAGCAAACAAAAAGTCGCTAGGATAGTTAATAAATTGAGTTGCAACAGCCCTTGTGCTAATCATGAAGTCACGTAGGTTTTACTTTTTTATGAAATCTGTCTCTCTCTCTCTCTCTCTCTCTCTCTGGCTGAAATGGAAGTGTTAACTGGTTCTGTCCTGTGTTTGCTTATATGAGCCATCAACTTGTGGAGAAATTATTTTTTTAAAACATATTTTGACATGACATGGAGTATGAACTCAATATAAAGTTCTGGGGAGTCATCCCAGTGCTTTGAAAAGTGCTGTGTTAAATGTCAGCTTGTCCCTGTTTATCCACCAGCCATGTTAAAGGCCTTGGTGAACTGTCTGAATGTTGATGCACACATGTGTTTATATTATCCTTGGCCTTTAGTAGTTTTTGTGTATGCAGGGGCACAAGTTTAAGACTGGGCTTCAGAACTGGGCTTCTGTGGACCTCTGCGGCATATAAATCACTGTTTAGGATTCTGTCTCAGAGATATAAAGATAAAAAAAATTTTTCACTGTCACAATTTGAACTGGACTTGTTTCTCTTGGTAAAGAGAATGACTAACTTCAAGAGTGCTAGAGTGGGAGAAGATTTTTGGTGATCACTGGAAGTGAGAATGTCAGATCTTGGACTGTAATAAAATAGCATTTCCATATGGATTTTTCTTTTTTGCCCTCTGTCTCCCCCTTCCTCTCTGCATTCACAGAAGTATGCACAATAGAATTACAATTAACTGATCACAATTGTTTGTACTCTCTGCCATACAGCATTCTAAAGGTAATGTACCATCACCAGTAGTGCGATGTGTGTGTGTGTGCGTGGTTGTGTGTGTGCGTTTGTTTGTGTGTGTGAACAGATATGTGTGGTGGTCTGGGAAAACTTGGTTGTCACTGCAGCTGAATTCTGGAAAACAGCAACAAAAAAAAGACAAAACAGGGTTTTGACAAAAATTCAGGGTTGTTTTGCTTTCTGACATTAGGACTGCATTAAGAAAGCATAAATATATGACTACATTAAGAAAGCATATTACCAAAAAATGATAAGGAAATGTTTTGATTTCAGGTTACCTTCTAACCTTGTTTTGGATGTCTGCCTACAAAGATCATGTCAGGTATTAAGCTAGTGGTTAAAACAGTCAGTCTCTAAAGATGTCTAAAACATTGCTAGCTACACACACACACACACACACACACACATGTGTACATATATATATATATATATATATACATATACACACACACACATACACACCTATCAGCCATAACATTAAAACCACCTGCCTAATATTGTGTAGGTCCCCCTTCAGTCAGCAAAACAGCTCTGACCCGTCGAGGCCTGGACTCTGAAGGTGTTCTGTGGTATCTGGCACCAAATGTTAGCACCAGATCCTTTAAGTCCTGTAAGTTCCGAGGTGGGGCCTCCATGGATCAGACTTGTTTGTCCAGCACATCCCACAGATGCTCGATCGGATTGAGATCTGAGGAATTTTGAGGCCAAGTCAACATCTTGAACTCTTTGTCATGTTCCTCAAACCATTCCTGAACAATTTTTGCAGTGTGACAGGGTGCATTATCCTGCTGAAAGAGGCCTCTGCCATTAGGGAATACCGTTGTCATGAACGGGTGTACTTGGTCTGCAACAATGTTTAGGTAGGTGGTACGTGTCAAAGTAACATTCACATGAATGCCAGGACCCAAGGTTTCCCAGCAGAACATTGCCCAGAGTGTCCACTGCCGCCGCCGCTTGCTTTCTTCCCATAGTGCAACCTGGTGCCATCTCTTCCATAGGTAAGCAATGCACATGCACCTGGCTATCCACATGATGTAAAAACATGAATCATCAGACCAGGCCACCTTCTTCCATTGCTCCATGGTCCATTTCTGATGCTCACATGCCCATTGTAGGCACTCTGACTGGTCTGTGGCTACGCAGCCCCATATGCAGCTAGCGGCAATGCACTGTGTTTTGTGGCACCTTTCTTTCCTAGCCAGAATTTCTATCATAGACTTTTTCAGCATTTTGTGCTACAGTAGCTCTTCTCTGGGAGCAGACTAGATAAGCTAGCCTTCGCTCCCTATGCACATCAATGAGCCTTGGGTGTGATGTCCCTGTTCCCTGTTGTACGTCTTTGGACCACTTTTGGTAGGTACAACCACTGCATACCGGGAACACCCCACAAGAGCTGCTGTTCTGGAGATGCTCTAACCCAGTCATCTAGCCATCACGATTTGGCCCTTGTCAAAGTCCCTCAGATCAGAACATTTTGTTCGTGTAAATAGCACATTCAATCAATGTACCTCCACTTACCTGCCACTCGATTTGACAACTCTATAATCTCATGTTTAAATAATATTTCTATTTCCTGTCATGCTTTGACAGGCATTAAATGTTGTGCTCAGAGCAACTCAAACTGTAGAGGCTGCACAGCACAATATAAAATGCATGCTATCCTCAGAACAAGCTTTTGGAAACAGCACTGCCAATAGGAATAAACTTGTAAAACACCAATAAAACATTAGTTTACTTTCCAACAGCTTTATTTCATAAATCAAAACCCCTTAAAGGGAAAAAATAAATAAATAACAGCAGGTCCATTACAGTACAGCTGTTGCGCTTTTACATGATGTCTCAGGGGAACTCAGTGAGTTGCAGTGTACTATTAATACACCAATGATGTACTTAAACCAGAAAAAAATTAAGTGTGGACCATCGGACACTTTTTGCAATGAGCAGCTGTGAGCTTCTCTACGTAGAATAAAGGGGCGGAGCCACCAGAGGGCACTGCATGTTACATTTAGCTGAGCAGTCAATGCGAGGAGAGAATACGGCATTATGGAGGCACAAATGAGCATGAAAAAAAATCTGACATCTGGGGTTTCAAAATTGCTTCTTTTGATTATGTAGAGGTTGCGGTTCAACGATGTATGGTACTGTGTGTTACCTTTTTATTTCCATTTAGTACAAACAATGTTTAATTTGAGATATTACCCTACAAAAATTAATTACTATATACTCGTATGTAGTAAAAAAAAAATTCTTGGAGCTTCTCCCCTTTCTGATTTAATGTCTCTAGTCCTGTAGCTAGGCTCTGAACCAATGAGCAGCTTTCAACCAACAAGAATATGAACTAGACTATGGCCAATTATTTTCATACATTTATCGGCCCTGCTACAGCATTTCAGCTGCTCAGGTCAGTTCACCGAAATATTTTTTCTGGGTCTGCATGTGGACCGTGCTCCGCCAGATGAAAACCCCCAATAATATATAGTGCATAATACACAGTTTCAGATGCAGCTACTAAGCTCTTCCCAGCAGGTATAGCTAATAGTGGGAAGCTATTCATGAAAATGACAGAGGCTTTACAAATGAAACAATGAATTCATCTGCCGTATGCTGAAGCATGTAACAGGATGAAGTAGGGTTGGCAGGCCTTGTGGCCTGGTAGAAATCGGGCTGAGAGAAATCTAGTTTGTGGTGCATTATTCATCATCCGTCCAGCCTCTGGATATAAAATGCTTCAAGCAGAGCTTGTTAAATGTAATCTCACTTCAAGAGCCTCCGCAAAATCAGGTTTATTTTTTTCAGGTCCCTCTTGGAGTCGAATAAAATCAGGTTTCCAAAGACTCCTCATTCCCAAAGCACAGCATGACGAGGAGGCAAGCGCTCAGGGCTGGTGGCATGTATTAATACATCATGAGCATGTCAGGGCTCACAGCATTGTGCCCATGAGCAATGTGCTTAACCCCAAAGTGTTTCAGTGAACCTGTGGTTATCCATGGCAAAAATTAGAAAACATTACACTGTACCAGTACATACATTTTATTTAAAACAGTGGTGTATCCACTGGCAGAAAATCTGGCTGTGAAACATGACTCCTGCTCTCTGATGTTCAAACTGAACGGAACTCTAGTCAAAGTCTGAGAAGCAAGCTGTAGATAGGGCTCAAGGTTCAAAGTCAGAGCCCTGACTTTGTAGAATCAGCTTTACATTTTAAGAAATGCTTGGTTTTGACTTCTACAGTCTAATGAACACTCTGACAGACCAGAACTTGCTCTCAGATGCTTAATAAATATGGGTTCTGGCTTGCTGACATTGGGTCACAGAAATGCCACTAGTACTCGCATAGGGCGACATCTGCTCTCTCGTTTTCTCACAGCACTGTGTTAATGCACCTTTCTTTAATTACCATCTATAATTCACGTCCAATTGATCAGAGTTATTGACAGATAGATTAAAAGTAAGGGGAGAGCGGTGGTTAAAAAAAAAAGACATTAATCGTTGAAAAGGCGGAGAGAGCGCAGCAGCGGCATGGTGTTACAGGGAAGTCATTCACCATTCAGCAACATCACATGCAATTTTGCACTAGTCAGTAACCCTCACACCTACATACAGGGCACATTTACATTAAAAATGCTGTCACAGATCATTCAATTTAATTCAATTTTATGTGCATGGCACTTTTAACAGAGGATATTGTCAAAGAGCAGCTTCCAGATGTAGATTTACTAGGTCCCTAATGAGCAATTCCGATGCGACCAAGGTAAAACTCCCTGCGACAACATGAGGACGAAACCTTGAGAGGAACCGGACTCAAAAGAAACCTTTTGTTTTCTGGGTGACACCAGGTAGCGAAAGTATAATTCGCCAGTCTTCCACGGCAGTATCTATAATGTAAAACACGATTAAGTGTGTTGAAAGGATGATCTGTATGAGTTTATGTCTCCAGCAGCAGTTCTTAGGTACAAGTCTACAGTATCCAGGTGAGATTATCCAGTGGAGAAAGGGTAACACTTTTAGGAAGCGCAAGATTTAGAGTGATGCCTAACTGTAGGCCTTGTTATTTATAAAGCTAAATGCAAAAACAAATTAAGACTGTTAAAGCAACCTGATCGGCCCACACCAACTCTGGCTAAACTCAAGCACTTCCTGTTGATTAATATCTGCTCATGCTGATGTCTTGTGTATTTCTGAGCCTTCTTTGTTTATATGCGTTTCCCTGTTTGCCCTTTTTTGTCCTTTCTGTCTCTTTGTATATGATTATGGACCAACTCTAACCATGTCAAACAATACAGTCTGGTGGAGAACAAAAATTCTAGAAAATCTACAACAACAACCTAATTTAGCGTCGGACTCCATATTGTTATTGCTCCATGTGCCAAAATCAATTCAGCTCTTTTAAACCAAGCTACTGGGAATAAATAGAAGGAAAGGGAGAATGTAATGATTACCATGATTACAGAATGCGCGCACACACACACGCACACACACTCTCACAGGCACAGCAGGGTTGCTTCTGTTGTGCATTAAATTAAGTCAGTCCCCTGAAAAGTGGAATTTCAGGTGTTTATGAGAAAAATTATGAAGCCGTGCAATATTGTGGATTCAGGCTGTCAGGACACAAAAGAATGAATGAATGTTGAACAGCCTTGATCCCTTGATTTACCCTCTTGGCTCTAAGCAATGCATAATGTACATAATACTGAATGTCTGTTAAAAAAGCCTATTAAAAATCCAATTTCTGAAAGCTGTTCTTGCTGAAGGGAATCAAATGGGCCTCCAAGTTGCTCAAGCTGCAGCAATACTTACAATGTTTGCATAAGCTTTCAGAAACTTTACCAATGCAATGCCAATAAAAACTAAACACAGGCAACAGTGACAGTGCAAAAATGAGACTGACTCGACAGGTAAATACAGGAGATTAATAACAACAAAGCTTCTTTTTAAAGCGTAATGCAATGAGCTACAAATGCAAATCATGCCACTGATTAATTCTGTAAAATCAGACTGCAATAAAAAGTATAAAGGTACATGAAAGTGTATCCATTTGGCCCAATAGAGAATTCAGTAAATGGCATTTAAGGCTCTCAGTAAGCACCTTTACTGTCTTAAAATTCCCACTTCAAATAATTTTAATGAGTAAAAGCATTAAGCACTGTAGTTAGAGACTAACTGTAGTTAGTCTGCTGACAGACCTCAGAGCCAAAGACTGTAATTTGCACATTTCTATTTTTAAAAAGGAAAATTAAAAGAGTGAGCTGACTGGGACTTGCATTACTTCTGCATACTTAAAACTCAATTTATATTGTTAAACTACAAAGCACTACTTACCTAATATTTATTTTAATATCTCAGTAATACTGCAACCTTGAAATTATATGGGTCTACCTGAAAATTCTATGGTATTGGGCCATAAAGTTTGGAACTTCAATAAAATCAGAACAGATCGTTTTTTTCATCTTTTTGACTATTTAACTAATATATTTCTAAGCAATATTTTTGTACAACTCCTCACATACACTCAGTGGCATGTACATAACACATTTATAACGAACCAATTTTTTACCAAACAAAACAAATAAAAACAAAAAACATTCAGATAGAACATTGTTATTCCAAGGTCTTGACTTTACTAGAATGAAATCTACATTTGGTCTTCATAATACAGTTATAAGCACTAGATAAATCTTTTATAAAGCAGTGCTGGAGGATTTGTGATAGGTTTAGGCTTAAAAGTGTAAGGTGACAGATTATTTATTTGTACTTTCTTGGTCCTTATTGTGAAGCTTTTTACACATCTGTAAAGTATATTCCATTTATTCAGCTGATATATGGGTATTATGGGAAATATATATAGATATAGAAGGTCTTCATTAACTTATAAGCATGATATGTAGCTTCAGTCTAAGTCATAAATCAACACAGATTTTTCTCTGCACATGCATTTAAAAATAACAAAGTCAAACTATTCTACAAGGTTATATCTTGTGTTTACTTGGGGTATTAATTTACAAGGTCAATTAGATTGCCTTTGGGAGTGTAATCATTCAACCATGTCATGTGTGACTGAAATGCAGCAGTAAGAGTTGAGGAAAATAATACAATATTGTACCTCATACATATGCTGCCCTCTCCACATCATGACCAACATCCTCAGCTGATCTGTGGAGACAGAGGTCACAAGTTATTAAAATGGTGGGGCTGAGCAGAAGGACAGAAAGAAACAGTGAGACAATCAGGGAAAGGATGACACAAAAAGAGATGGATGGAGGATAAACGACTGCATTTTTATGAGTCTGTCAGAGAGTGTGACTGGAGCAATTGATTATTAGTCTTGCAGTGTTCGGAAAGTGCGACCTGTGACCTGTCTCTGTGAAGCCACACTCAGGAGATTGATGTACTCGAAGACAACAGAGGCATTACATTTTAAAGCAAGAATATCTGCTGCTGAAAAGAGCGCTTCACACTTCACACGCTGTCTGTTTCATACATGTGTTTAGCATTTTCCTCCATGGCTGGAAGCCCTGATTTACAAAGATCCAAAATAAAGAGTGCTAATTTGCATGTGCAGTCCTGATACATTGCTTGTACCATTATTGGGCATGCTGCAGGTGGATTACAAAGAGAAAAATGTGTAAATGAAGTACTATGCAAAGTAGGTTGCAGAAACAGCATTTAAATTAGTTTTATTTGGTCTTCAAATGGCAGAAACCTGATCTTTGATTGATTAATTTGTGCACACAACTGCTTCCTGAAATAACTGTCAGGCAGTAAATCACATTGCTCGTGCTAAACTGATCTAGCTGTATAGATATCTTATATGTGGTATTAGGCAGAAACACCCCATATCGCATATTAATCAAGACATATCCATTTATCAAGACATATCCATTTTTTTGTGCGTATTTGGTGCACAACTTCTGTAAAATATACACTCCATTCATTCACCTGACATATGGGTCATTTTAATATGTACAGTTGTAGAAGACCTACATTAAATTTAAATGGTGCTACATACTTTTAATGCAAATATAGCACCCTTGCAATTTTGAGGCACTGAATTCCATGCTCATGTATGAAAGAGATAAAATAAATACACACATAAATAAATGTCCAGTCAGTTACTTTTTACACTGAATAACAAAGGAGTCATGAAAGCACTTATACCTGATGATACGTAAAAAAAAAAAAAAGTGTATCATTATGTTAATACACCACAGTATCGATATCAGCATATTGCCTGATCCTATTGTATACTACACAAAACTGCTAATGTACCTGATGACTTCTGAAAAAGAAAGAATGTTCTTAAAATATAATTACCATTTACCAATTAGCAAGTTACAGAAATCATCAGCAGATATCAGACAAATGTGTTTTAAAACAGTTTATCACCATGTACCTCTATCACTTTCTTTATCTGATTAGTAAATAACAGACATTGCTGTTTTTGAACCAAAAGCTCTGAACACATATTAAAATTCAGTCATAATTAAGAGTTATTTCTGTAGTTGGCTTCCATTAGGTCTAATTTAAATAATTCCAGGCTTTTTTAATTCCTCACTACAGTTTCATTTAAATGATAATCCATTTTGCTTTCTAGTAATAGACACATCAAAACCTACCCACAAAATTTCTTCAAAAATGAATCCCTTACATACCTTCCTTTATTCAGTAACTACTGCACTGATCACTTTATTAGGAACACCTCCTCATTCGTGCACTTATCCAATCGGCCAATCATGTGGCAGCAGTGCAATAAAGAGACAGGTCAAGAACTTATAAACCTATGTTTAAATAAAGCATCAAATGGGGAAAATGTGATCTCAGTGACTTTGACTGTTTGCATGGATGTTGGTGATGGGCTAGTTTGAGTATTTCAGAAACTGCTGATCTCCTGGAATTTTCATAAACATCAATCTATAGAGTTTGCACAGACTGGTGCGAAAAACAAAAACATACAGTGGCTTCCACGCAGTTCTGCTGGCAGGAAGGCTCAAATAACCACTCTTTACAACTGTGGTCAGCAGAAAAGCATCTCAGAATACACTGTTGTAACCTTGAAGTGGATGGGTTACAACAGCAGAAAAATGCATCAGGTTCCAATTCTATCATGTGAGGCTACAGTGGGCACATTGAAACTGGACAGTTGACAATTGGAGAAATGTTGCCTGGTCTGATTATCTTGATTTCTGCAACATGACACAAGATTTGGTGTCAACAGCATGAATCCATGGACCCAACCTGCCTTGTGTCACCAGTCCAGGCTGGTGGAGGTGGTGTAATGTTGTGGGGAATGATTTCTTGGCACATATTGCGCCCTCTTAATACCAGTTGCATCATTTGAATGCCACAGCCTATCAGTATTGTTGCTGACAATGTCTGACCACAATGTACCATCTTATAATGGCTACTTCCAGCATAATAATGTGCCATGTCACAAAGTGAAAGTAATTTCAAACTGATTCCATGAACATGACAATAAGTGTACTTTAATTGCCTCCCCAGTCACCTCATCTGAATCCAATAGGGCACCTTTAGGATTCGGTAGAACAGGAGATTTGCAGTATGGTTTACGGGATGCAAGCATGTCAACATGAAAAGATTATTTCCAACGTCTTGTGGAATCCATGCCCCGAAAACTGATGCAGCTCTGACAGCAAAGGGGGTCCTACCCAGTTTGATGTTCCTAATAAAGCGGCAGGTGAGTGTACACTCACCACCCACTTAATTAGGAACACCTGTAGAACTGCACATTCATCCCGTTATATAATCAATCATGTGACAGCAGCATGATGCAAAAAAAATCATGCAGATGCAGGTCAAGAGCTTCATTTAATATTCATATCAAACATCAGAATGACGAAAAAGTGTGATCTCTGTGATTTTAAAAGAGGCATGGATGTTGGTACCAGATGGGCTGTTTTGAGTATTTCAGAACCTGCTGATCTCCTGGATTTTCACACACAACAGTTTCTAGAGTTTACACACAATGGTCAGAAAAACAAAGAACATCCTGTGTGTGGAGGGTCTGCAGGTTGAAACACCTTGTTGATGATAGAGATCAGAGGAGAATGACCAGACTGGTCTGAGCTGACATGAAGTCTATAGTAACTCAAATAACCACTCTTTACAACTGTGGTGAGCAGAAATGCATCTCGGCATGCACTTCAAACCTTGAGGTGGATGGGCTACAACTACAGAAGACCACTTCAGGTTCCACTCCTTACTTTCTTTACATTCTTTCTTTACTTTATCTATAAAGTACAATTAAACACAACAACAATAACTCCTGTCAGCTAAGAACAAGAATCTGAGGCTATCATGGGCACAGACTCACTGAAACTGGGCAGCTGAAGACTGGATAAAAGACTAGGTGATTTTTTTTCTAATTTTTTTTCTAATCAACTCACCTGCCTGTAATTTTCTAGTAATCCCGAAGACCTTGGTTAGCTTGTATAAAGTAGGCTTTTCCCCAGATTTCTACTAGCTCTATAACCAGTGGAATCTCAAACTCAACATTTTTACAGCAGAATGCTACTAGAGAGGACTTATTTATGTGAAAATTTCAGGTTCGTATCTGGTCCCCCAACAGAGATATTCAACCCGAAAGTGAGGGGAATTTTTTAAAAATTGCACTTTCTCGCCCCCATAAAAAAATAAACAGAACTCTCAAACCTGAAATGTTCTTTATGCACACAATACTTACCTAGGCATCCCCTAAAAAATTTAAGACTGAGACTCAAACCCTTCCCATTATAAACTGACACTAATATTGAAACTGAGCAATCTTGAGCATTACATTAGGACTTAACTTCTAAGTCTAAGGAACAATAAAGTATAACATTTTTATATATGTCCATGTACCTTGTAATGTGTTCCAGAGATCAGTTTTTGTTCCAAGGAAGACCATCTTGAGCTGAGAAATTGAGGTTTCTGTAAACAACTGTATAACCAAAATTTGTTGTGTGTCATTGTTAAACTAAGTGAAAAAAAAAAAAAACTGGTGGTTTTGCAATGCCAGTACATAGAGGTAATCACTCAGAAAAAATTTAGAAAAATTAAAAACGGTCAAGCAACCAACTTTACAATTACTGGACCACTTGAGATGGACTGACCCAAGGAATCATATCTAAAGAAACAATTTTGACCTAATTAATATGTCAGTGAACCTGTCAGTTCACCTTTATTGTTGCTGCTTATCTTTTCTCTCCTGAATAAAAAAAAATGAAGCTCATATGAATAGCATGCCTCTATGATTGTACTGTCATGGAGCATGTGATGGTTACACTGGGTAATAATGTCTCACTCATTCAGCAGGGAAATATTTAGATTATCAGTTCAGTGCACTCATATGTAAATAAGCTGTCTGCTGTAATGGTGAATGTGCTCTGCTCTGTGAGCCACTGCTGAAAAGGCCTTGTGATAATGAAAACTGAAGTCGAATTCCTCTGTTTTAATTTCACAAATTCCTCAGCTACTGTGGCAATGACAGTAAACAATGTTATTAACCACTATTCCCACCATGCTATATTCATTCTTTTTTTTTTTTAAACTTTGCCAAGAGGAACAGTTATTGCTGAGATATTAATTGCTGTAGACAGCTGATGAACTACTGGCATGGAACTGCAGGGTAATTAAGGAGGCAGATTCATCATATTTAGTGTTGTAGCAGTGGCAGGGTGACAGGCCTGAGACTGGGAGAGCTGCTCCCAACTGAGATGAGAGAGATACAAACCACTTTGAAATATGTCATGACTGGAACATTACAACATTCCTCCACATTGTTTTCTATGCAAATAATGTTTAGGGAAGTTATTTTCAACATTTTGTAGCTAATTATGCCTCCACTACCTCCATCCAACTATCTATCTGAGATTCTCGTTAGTGCGGTATTTCAAGAAAGAGTAGTTGAATTTTGTAGGATTTAGATGGAATTATTATTGTAACCAGCAGATGAAGTGATTACATTTTGGAACTGATCCAAACAGGGCCAAGGTCACAGCAAGATTCCTGTTTGAAGTATATTTTAAGGGTATTTTGACATACAAATGAGTAACAAGAAGGACTAGACTTGGTGGTGAGTTATATATATAAATAACTATAATATGCAAACTATATATGCTCATATTATTGTTAAAATAAAAAGTAGTGCACATGTGATATTGGCAGCAATTGCTACACACTTACAAGTGACAAAGTGTAAGTGGCATCAGGGACTTGTCACCTGCTAGTGTGAACCACAGAGTGAGAAAGTTGGGTATTCCAAGCACGCCGTTACAGCACCGTGGTCAGCTCTGTTGCTCTCGACCAGAGCACTTAGAAGGCAGTTCAGTACTGTGGAGAGAACCACAACAACCTCTCTGTTCTCTGCATGAATCTCTCCAGTCAACAAAGGCAATACAGACACATATTCAGCACATAGTGGTAGTGGTGTGATGGTTGATCTGCTATACAGGTTTTGTCCATAGCATTGTACTGGTATTGAAACACTTCCACATGAAAAAAGCAAAGCATTATATATAATCCACACAGACTGCAACTGAGCAAATGATAAAAAAAATAGAGACATGATTTTCTTTTGCAGGATCCATACAATCAAAAAAATATGCTGCAGTGTCTCTATTTCAGCGACTACTCTACTCTCACCTCCAAAGTGGTGTCACTGGTCGGTTAGTAATAAAATTTATGTGATTAAGTGTTATAGAGGTGATAATATTACCAAAATGTATTTGTATTGATGGGAAAAGATTAATCGCTCTGTAGTCCAAGACCATTAGCTTAAATAATTAACAATGCTCTGCACCAGTTATGATGTATATATCCTCCAAATAACAAGCAAGCATGTGTATATTTATAAATGAATTACTCAAGATGCTCATATCCTGTAATAAAATGCTCAGCATTAGAGCTTTGTAGCTGCTTTGCTGTGGTTGGCCTGCTTGTTGGTGTTTGTCCGGGTAGATTACGACATAATCGTGGACTAGTTTCACTTACAACATATGTGCACTGTCAGGTCCACAAGTTTTTGGACAGTGACACAATTTTTGTAATTTTGCCTCTGTACGCCACCACAATGGATTTGAAAGGAAGCAATTAAGATTTACATTTACATTTATGGCATTTGGCAGACGTCCTTATCCAGAGCGACTTACAATAGTGCTTTGAAGTCTATCAAAAATACATTCTGATACTGGCTCACTAGGTCACAAACTAGGAATACCATCAGCCCAAAACTCTGTTGGGAGTTTTTTTTTTCTTTTATTTTTTTCCACATTAAGATGTGATTGAAGTGTAGCTTTTCAGGGGTTTAACAAAAATATTGCATTAGCAGTTTAGAAATTGCAGCCATTTTGTACAGAGTCCCTCCATTTTCACAGCTCAAATGTAAATGGACAACTGACTGATAAGCAGTTTCATGGCCAGATGTGGCCTGTTTCCTCATTGTTTCATGAAAAATGAAGGAGATGAAAGGTCTGGAGTTTATTCCAAGTGGTGAATTTGCATTTGGTAGCTGTTCATAGGAATTCTCATTATGCGGTCCAAAGAGGTGTAAATGCAAGTAAAGAAGGCCATCATTAGGCTGAAAAAAAACCCCAAAACAGACCTACAGTATCAGAGAGACAGCAGAACCTTTAGGAGTGGCCAAATTGGTACATTCTTAAAATGAAGGAAGGCACTGACGAGCTCAGTAACACCAAAAGGCCTGGAAGACCACAAAAGACAACTATACTGGATGATCAGAGAATTCTTTCACAACATCTAGCTAAGTCAAGAACACTCTTGGGGAGGTAGGTGTATCATTGTCAAAGTCTACAATGAAGAGACGCCTTCATGAATGTAAATACAGAGGGTTTACCTCAAGATGCAAACCACTGTTGACACTCAAGAACAGAAAAGCCAGATTAGACTTTGCTAGAAATCATCTAAAAAAAGCCTGCCCAATTCTGGAACAAGATTTTTTAGACAAATGAAACCAAGATTAACTTGTACCAGAATGATGAAAAGAGAAGAGTATAGAGAAGGAAAAGAAGGGCTCATGATCCAAAGCATACCACATCATCTGTCAAACATGGTGGAGGAAGTGTTATGGCCTGGACATGTATGGCTGTCGGTGGAACTGGGTCACTGGTGTTTATTGATGATGTGACTGCTGATAGAAGTAGCAGGATGAATTCTGAAGTGTATAGAGTTATACTTTCTGCTCAGAATCAAATCAAATGCACCAAAACTGATAGGACGGCACTGATAGGACAGTAAAGATGGATAACGGCCCAAAACATACTGTGAAAGCAACCCAAGAGCTTCTTAAGGCAAAAAAATGGAATGCTCTTAAACTGAAGACAAAAACTGAAGGCAGAAAGATCAACAAACAAGCAGCAAACGAAGGCGGCTGCAGTAAAGGCCTCGCAAAGCACCTCAAGGAAGGAAACTCAGCATTTGGTGATGTCCATGGGTTCCAGACTTCAGGCTTTGCATCAAGTATTAAAAATAATCCTAATATTTATGATTGTGTTAGTTTGTCCAGTGAGTTTCGTGCCTGTGAAAATGGAGGGACTATGTAAATGGTTAATGCAATATTTTTGTTAAACCCCTTGAATTAAAGCTGAAAGTCTTCGATCACATCTTGATAGCTTCATTGCAAATCCATTGTGATGGTGTACAGAGGCCAAATTGCATAAATTTTGTCACTGTCCAAATACTTATGGACCCGACTGTATATATAAGCATAACAATGCAATATGCACTATTTGGAATATACAGTTTCCAAAGACTGTAATTATTTAAGCTATTCTGACTTTTAAAAAAAAGCATCTATCATCTACAACACATAAATGGTAATAAACATTTCTACCAACAAATTTAGTACCATAATATTTTTTAGGGCAGTCCTATCATGCTCAGCTTCTATTAAATACTACTTTATCATTTGCTAATAATAATAAAGTTAGCACCGAAATTTTCTACCGTTTCAGTATCTAGTGTGTCTAAATATTTGACTCGTATTGTAATTGGTTTTAGAATTGAGAGGTTCAACGAGGAAACAGAGGTTTTCACTAAAGAGAAGTATTATTTTATTACACTAAAAGACATTGGATACAACAAATATACAAAAACCCTGAAAAGTCCAAGAGACACACCTGCTAAAATATATGCAGGTTGTGGGTAATGCAGCAAACATCTTGACAAAAAAGAAAGACCAAAATCACATCAGCTGAGAACGTTAATGTTAAAGAATTGCCTGATAAGCTACCAGGATGACCTTCTCATAATACACCCTAAGATCTGCAAGAAGGCATTTTGAAAGCAAGAACAGAAATATTGGCTCAGACCATATGAAGAACACTAAACAAGCAAGGACTTACCAAAAACTCCAGACACCTCACCATATCTCAGTTTTATTCAAAAAGCATGAGACATTGACTTGAATGCTCAAGAAGGTTTTTGGAAGAGCCTGTGGAGTTTTGGATGACAGCGGCATGTCTGGGATAAGAAAAGTTTTGGACAAGAATACCATCCCCATAGTGACATACAGAAGTGGGTCAGCGTCTTCAGCGTGTGACTGCAATTATGGCTCGTAGAAATACCGGGCCATTTTGAAGAATGCCCTCAGAAATTTGACTTTCTGGCATGAAAGTGATCCCAAGCATACTGTATATCCAATTAAACCAAAGTTTATTTTGTACAGGAAATCTGTGTTGCCTTCTCAGTCTGATTTAAATCCCACTGAAATCCTTTGCTGGGATAAGAACTAGAAAGCGTCACACATGAGTAATGGACCAGGATTCTAAAGAAGATGTGTCAAAAGATTAGGAATGTTACAATGTGTCACAAAGCTTTCAATTCAGCTCAAAAATGTTTTCAAAATCATGAGCTAATAAACATTTGTTGCCTGATTACTAAGCCTTAGTTAATGTATTTCCATTGGAGCTGAATATTTTTGAATATTTTGTTGTATACAGGGTTGTCGTTGTACAGACTGGAACTCTTCGTTCCTTCTTTCCGTTCTTCATTCCTGCATGTCTGTCCTTCCCTTTTCTTTTTTCCTTCCTTCTTTTTCTTTCTTTCCTTCCTTCCTTTCCCTTTGCTTTCTTTCCTTCCATTCTTTCTTCCTTTCTTTCTTTCCTTCCTACTTCCTTTTAATTTCTTTCTGTCTTCCTTTCTTTTTTCTTCCCTTTTCCTTTCTTCCTGTTTATATATGGCCCACTAAGATGTGTACAAGGTTCTTCCTTTGTTCTGCTGACACTGCAGTTCTGCTCAGCTCTCTATTGCTCAGGAATTATTAGTCTATACTAACAATTTCAACACCTGAAGGTTGCAAAATCAGTGTTCTATATCTAGCTTGACCAGTAATATCCATGAAGCCCTAAAAACAATGCATGCCGTACACATTATTTGTAACTCAAAGAAACAAACCTGTTTGCCAATCAAGCACACGGTTAGCCAATTATTGTGGAAAACTGACAGAGAGTGAGTGAAGACTCTTTGTTGACTCCACTGAGAATGGACACAGGAGTATATCTGTGAGTCATGGCAATGAATGAATTCCCAGCTCTCTGCATGCATAACCTTTTAGAGATCCATTTATAGATCACCACTGTGACAGTGTGGAGACAAGGGGTAAAGGTAAGGAGAATGTTAATCTAGTTTTAATCTAAGCCTTATCCACATTTAGATTAAAACTATGGATCAAAAAGAGGCAGGTTTATTTATATAATACATTTCATACAAAAAGTGCTTTACATAACCAAAAGCAACAGAACATAAGTAGAAAATAAAAAAAACATAAATTAGATATATAAATAAAAAAAGAAGTGCAAACTGTAAGCAGAAAGTGCCAAGTGTACTTCACTGGGAAAAGAGAAATGTTTTAAGTCTGGACTTACAGATGACCAAATTTGGGATATATCTTCTGGCAGCTGGTTCCAGTTTTGAGCTGCATACAAGCTAAATGCTGACTCATCATGCTTTTAGACACTGCTAGCTGACTGGTTCCTAGTAAAGATCTATTTTTTTTAATAATTAGTTCAGTGTAATCATAAGCTATGTGTCCATACTAGTGTAGAAATTTTAATATTGTCTCTTCAACAGTTATGTCCCAGTTTAATGACAGCCTAATAGAAGGCGGATTTCATGTATTTGGCATCAGCCACTAGAAATCAAACAAGCCACTCCACTCTGCAGGAACACAGTCAGTACCTCCAACAAGGTAATAACCTGCTAACTTTAAAATGTGCCAAGGTGCTTCAGGTTAGGGCTTAAACGGACCAATCCCATGTTGATGCCAGCTCAGTTGTTAAAATGTGCTATTTTCTAACAAGCTTATTCACCCCAGACTCCAATAACAGTATTCAGTTAGACATACAAATCACTTAAATGTGTTTCACCCAACAAAATTACTCACAATCAATGCAGCAGCAGAAAATAGAAATGATTTCTTCCTCCCCCTCCCCCCCATTTTCTATCTATTTGCTCTTGGCCAATTCCCACACAATAGCCAGCTCTCCCCCATCAAACAACAGCTACCAACCAGGGAGGGCAATGATTAACACACACTTTCTCTACAAGACATAAGCCAGCCAACCACATCTTTTTGAACCGCTGCTCATGCTGCATCACAGGGCAGCATAGCACAATTGAAGGACGGCGCTATCTACCCACTTTCACATACATGAGCTCACACAATTTTGCTCTGTTGGACTCCCTGCCATGGAAGGCTTTGACATCATTGGGATTCAAACTTGCGATCTCTGGAAGATAGTTTGCTGTTGCACCACTCAGGAGCCCCTTGGAAAGCCTGAGATTTCTGTCACTCATAGCACTCTGAAATCAAAGCAACAATTGCCTTAATCATAAATAATATCCATTGGCAATAATTATCTTGCAAGTCGGCCCAAGGAGAGAGTTGGAAATACTGTTAGGCAGAATGCCGAGTATGGACACTGCCAAGCCCATTAAAATGACTGGAAGTAAGACAGCAGAGGTTTTACTCATTCTGAATTTGCTGCATTAACTCACACACAAGAAAAAAAGGGGAAAAAAGAGAAGGCAGTGGCCTTGGAAACCAGTTGAACATGGCCAGAATACACATTCTCTTTCTTCTATTTGTCTCTCCATTCCTGAGCAGCAGGAGTGGCAGATTTAATCAGTATTTCATATGACACAAGGGTATATGGGCTGAAGGAAGTTTGCAACTGCTGGCTAAGATCTACAGTTCAATGCCTCTTTGAAGGATTTCACCTTGTCCATTTTGTGACTGTGGTTAACATGTTTAATTCCTGCACTTTGTGTACTATAAAAGGTCAACAGTGGACTAAACTGAAATAGGAAGAATGCTGAGGCATTATGACCATCTGACTGCTGGCAGACTGCCCATTGCCCAACTGATTCATCTGAACATGAGAGGATATGCTGATGACTAATAGAAAATGTTCAGTGCATGAAATGTTAATGCTGTAAAATAAATCCAGTAGTTGATTTAAATTCTACTCTAATAAACAGTCAGACATACTTAAGCACATAAGTGAAGTACTTTTGCCAATGCTTTATGAGCAATGTCACTAACCCTCTGTACAAGGGTTCCCCAAGGCTTCTCTGTACAGATAAGGGTTCTTATAGGTTCAACGTTTTAAAGGCTTTCTATTTGGAACTCACTCAGATAAGGCATTAGGGTCCTATCCAAAACCTTATGGATTATGTATTTAACCTTTTTTCTAAGAGTGTAAGATGCAGTAGAATCTTCTGGAATGAAATAAATGACTGATATAAGGAAAATTCTCCAACTTAAAAAGCCCATGTACTATGACCATGCTTCTCAGGAGAGTTATGTTTTTTTTTTTTGTTTTTTTTTTTAATAAATTGACCAGCACACATTTTACTGAAGGTTACATTTAGCTTCAGGCTATACAACGATGATAATTACCCAAATATATCATATGTGATATTCCATCCATACATAACTAAGTACTGAATACTATGTGTATGTGCCTCCCTTTTGCTCACTATTTTGGTCATTAATTACCTGTTCCGTTCTGTCAGTGCTACAATTAGGTATATCAAACCTGAGCTCTGTGTCTGATCTTTTGTCTTGAGACAGTGTCTCTAATAAACAAAGAAGCAGAGAAAAGAAAGAAGTGGCAAAGCAGGCACAGGGTGTTTAGTAGAGCTCTTCGTGCATTCTGAACGGTGAGTGAGTGTGGAAAGGAATCCAACAACTCCTCTAAAGAGAGCAAAAGGGATTAACCTTCAGCTAACACTCTCTGTACTGCAGCCTGACAGACATCATTAGAGCACTGACAGACACAAAGATGAATGACACTGAACCACTCCATGCTTCATGCAGATTCAGCTTCCCCGATTAAAGTACCATATCCAGATGGTTTTATTGCAACACAAAGTATGGGAGTTCTGCATAAAGAATGGTATATATAAAACATGAGAATTATATATATATATATATATATATATATATATATATATATATACATTATATATATGTATTATATACATATACAATTAGACAATGATCCACACGCACACACACACACACACACACATATATATATATATATATATATATATATATATATATATCATTGTCTAATTTAATAGGAACACTTGTACACCTGCTCATTTATGAAGTTATCCAGTCAGCCAATCATGTGGCAACAGCACAATGCATAAAATCATGCAGATACAGATCAAGAGCTTCAGTTACTGTTTACACCCAACATCAGAATGAAGAAAAAGTGTGATCTCTGAGACTTTAACCATGGATTGGTTGTTGGTACCAGATGGGCTGGTTTAAGTATTTCAGAAACTGTTGATCTCCTGGGATTTTTACACAAAACAGTCTCTAGAGCTTACACAGAATGGTATGAAAAACAAAAAACATCCGCTGTGCGGAGGGTTTGCAGGCTGAAACATCCTGTTGATGAGAGAGATGAAAATCCAGAATGCAATACATTAAAGCATTGAAGAAAATTACTGAGAATATTCTTAAGTTCATAGTTATACTGTAAATAGTCCTAATTAGGGGTGAGTAATATGATGATATTATATTGATATAAAATTCAAATTTGGTAAAAATGTTACAATTTTTGCAGGTTTTTTTTCTTCTCATTTTTGTTCATTTTAAATTTTTTCTTATAAATAAAAAAGTTTCTTAAATTGAAAAATTTAAAATAAATGTAAAACAAGTTTGTTTAATAATAAACAATAAAAAATTATTATTATTTTTTATTATTGTTATTATTATTGTTTTAAAAAATAAAACTTTTTTGGAACAAGTGACTGACAGTTGTTTCTTGTTGCCCAGGTTTGCCCTGTTAGATTGCTTATTGAAACAATTAATAGCTCTGAATGTCTACTCTTGGTTTGAGCCCTGGGTTTCACCTGTGAAGACCGCATTGGTTAAAAAGGATAAACCAACATGAAGACCAAAGAGCTGCCGGTGGGATAAAAGCAAGCCATTTTGAAGCTGAGAAAAGAGGGAAAATCGATCAGAACCATTGCACAAGCACTGGGCATAGACAATACAACAATTTGAAATATCCTGAAAAAGAAAGAAACCACTGGTATACTAACAACCAGATATTGAACAGGTTGGCCAAGAAAAACAACAGCAGTTGATGACAGAAACATTATGAGAGTTGTTAAGAAAAACCTAGAAACAACAGTCAGTGACATCAGCAACAACCTTCACAGGGCAGGGGTGAAGGTGTGACAATCCACCATTTGAAGAAGACATGAAAGAAGCAGAAATATAGAGGCCATACCACAAAATGCAAACCACTCATTAGTAAGAAGTAAGACTCAGAAGGCCAAATTGCAATTCACAAAGAAATACAGAGATGAGCCACAAAAGTTCGGGATTAAGATCTACCAAAGTGATCGAAAGGCCAAAGTGTGGAGAAAGAAAGGATCTGCTCATGATCCAAAACATATAAGCTCATTGGTTAAGCATGATGGAGGTAGTGTCATGGCATGGGCTTGCATGGCTGCTTCTGAAACGAGCTCACTAATCTTTATTGATGATGAAATCATGGTGGCAGCAGCAGAAAGAATTCAGAAATCTACAGAAACATTCTGTCTGCCAATTTACAGAGAAACACTTCCAGTCTAATTGGGAGGAACTTCATCATGCAGCAAGATAATGGCCCAAAACACCCTGCCAACACAACAAAGGACTTCCTCAGGGGGGAAAAAAGTGGAAGGTTTCAGACCAGCCAAGTAAATCACCAGACCTTAACCCAACTGAGCATGCATTTCACCTCCTGAAGAGGGGCCTGAAGGGAGAAACCACCCCAAAACAAACAATAACTAAAAAAGCTGCATTCCAAGCCTGGGAAAGCATCACAAAAGAAGAATACAACAGTTTGGTGATGTCAGTGGGTTGCTGACTTGATGCAGTTATTGCAAGAAAGGGACATGCAACCAAATATTAAGTGTTATTTACTTTAATTTACTTTAAGACTATCTTAAAGACTATTCCAATACTTTTGGAATGGACTGTATATATATATATGTGGCTGTGACACATACTGTATACTGTAAAAATGCCATCAAGAATAGTGACATAATATTTTTGTCATTGGTGTCAAACGGCTTTTGAGTGTACTTGGGTAGTGTACAGGGTGGTGCTGGAATTATAATCACAAGAAAGGTCTTAATCATGAATAATTGTTACACACCTGAGATTTTGGCAAATTCTGCCATGCATGTGCATCTTGTGCACAACTATACAAGCAGGTCTTAAGTCTGTAGTTAATCCTGAGGTCCATATGCTGACGTGAGCAACTTCAGTATTAGCTCCTCACTAGTGTGAATATGGGTCTATGTTTATATTTTTATATTTGGGGAAAATTTACCCCGGTGTTTTAAAGGGATTTGAGCCACAATCCTGAGGCACCAGTGAATAAGACATCAGCGTCAGTGGCAAAACATGTGTGATGTTGTGATATAGTGAGAACTGGTGCACAGTGAGTACTGAGGACAGTATAAAACAATGTTTTTTGTAGTTTATTTTCTTGGCCCTCACATATATTTTGAGCTTCGTGTCAACATAACAGCAGGCTGAAATTTTGAAGAACTGTTTTGTATTCCTCCACAAGACAGTGGAAAAAACTGCCCAGGTCAAGACAAGAACTCACAAACCCTCTGACCAAAGATAGATTAGAAGCATTAATTCTTTTGGGCTGCATTATTATTATTATTATTATTATTATTATTATTATTATTATATTTTTTCCTTTCATCTACCATAGTGTTCTCTGTTCTCACTAAAAACATCTCTGCATAGATTGGAGAAGCAACGTCTTTCAATCATTGCTGATGACACAGTGTTACAGATGCCCCAGTGAAGAGAGGTAAGAAACATCATCCCAACTGCAAAATCTGGGGGGTTATTTAGTCTGTATCAACTATAACTGACAGGCTGCATGAATCTACAGTCTGGGCTAGAAAGAATTAGTCCCAGCTTCACTTCTTCACATCATTTTTTATACCAGCTTCCCCTGGATTGGAGCAAGATTATGTAAAAATATTATGAAATTTAACATCAGCTGTTCTTTGCTGCAGGATAATTTTTATTAAAAAAAAAAAAAACACGTTGTGTAACATAGCATGAATATTTGTGTTAATATCATAATTTTTAAAAATATTTTACATGTCTTTTAACTGTAGAAAATAGCTCTTAGTAAAAGAGTCATTTTGGTACTGTTTACACACAGCTATTTTGTGCATTCCAAATTCTACTGTAAACTTAGTGCTTTACCTTTCCATACCCTGAACAGCTGTTAAGGTCACTTTGCTGAAAGCAGAATATTTGAGCCTAATAATTACTTTCTCATCACCAGTGTCCACATTGTTCTCCACCTCCAGCCCAGTATGAGTGCAGGGCAGCAGGTTGCTCAGAGAGAAGAGTCACTTTTAATGTTAATGAGGAGGATAAAAATGCACAAGGAGCAGGGGCCAGACATGAGGAGTTAAAAAAAAACTTGTGATGGCAAAGAATTTCTTTGAAAAAAAAAAAGTGTTAGACAAACTATGCAGAGAATACAGCATCACCTATAATTTACATATTGCATCATGTCTGGTGCAAACAAGATACAGAGTAGATACACACAAGATACACACCTCTGTATACGGAAAACTCATCAGTAAGCTTGTGATTGAATTGAATTCATTGCAGGTTCAGAAAGCCAGAAAATGCAGCTGCAATTCATATTCTTCTCTCACTCACTGTCTCTATCTCTATTCTCTCTATACTCTCCTGTAGCTCACTGATGCGTATTATGGCCACAATACACCACTACGTGCAGGCTGGGATGAATAATAACCCCGATCTAGCCTCCACAAGCTCAAGAAAGTGTATCCCTATGCATCATATCCCTAATGATCAGACCACAGCACTATCATCATGCCTTGCACTAGTCATTTCATAAGCTTTTATTATGAAATTTATTTATACATATAGTAATTTATTTATACATTTTAGGAAACACAAAATTTTAGTGACTTAGTGACCTTGTAAAATGCTTTGCCTCCATATATTCACCATGGAATATATCTGCATCAATGACACGGATGCTTGCCTGAACAACAGAATTACAACCATAATAGCAGTCCAATGTTCGCCACGTATGGGACCAGTCAATTAAATGCTTATAAATTCTCTTTTTACACCCTCAGTGATATAGTCATGCATGGTGGGATGAAATCTCCTCAGACAACAGTTGACAAAAGAGCTACTAATGCTAATAAAAACAATTAACTTCTTCAATAATGACCACCATGTTGCTGTTGTTCATTCGTCTGCTCCCGTTTGGGGTCACCACAGCGGGTCATTTGTCCGCATGTTTGATTTGGCACAGGTTTTACACTGGATGCCCTTCCTGACACAACCCTCCCCAATTTTATCTGGCCTTGGGACTGGCACTGAGAGTACACTCCCAATGCCTGGGATTCCTGGGCCATTGAACCCTGGCCATGGCGGTGAGAGCGTGGGATCCTTAGCATGAGGGAAGTTTCGATAATGACCACCATAAAAGCTCATAAATAACTAAGGACTACAGTTACATGGATGTACTGAAGAGTTAATTCTGAAATTTCACATATCAGCATTCAGTTACACATGATTTTTGACCTTGAACTTAAGTTTTTTTTTCCTTTTTGATGTTGTCTCGAGCGAGGGGTGGGGTCCAATTTAATAATGTAAATGGGCCACTCAGAAAATCAAGACAAGCCCCTGCATAAGCTTACTCTGAATACACATAATTTTCAGTGTAAATAATGACATATCTTTTGACCTTAAGTTGGCAATTCTGAATACAGATAATTAATAGTGCTGTAAAAATGTGGTTATCCATAAGCTTATCACTAGCTATGAGATGCTGTTTTTTTCGAGTCAACTACAACAGTCAGAATGTGCACATACACTAATAAATATCATTAAAGCAACCCATCAGAAATGAAAAAGGTATTTTGAACCCTATTCTGATTGGATTCATTTTACATGGGGAGGGGGTAATGTTATCTTTGCCAGAGTATTTCTGGGATTTCAGTCCCGACCATATCAATAATGTCAGTAATTTATACGACCTGCAAGTGCATGTGTCTGGAAAACTTTTGCTGTATTTTACCTTCTTAAAATGTCCAGTAGAAATAACCCCAGGTAATATATACCCTATCGGAATTTTCTCATGGGAAGAGTCTATGTGCTTTCTCTTGAGTATAAAGACACTCTAGGAAGCGCATGTTCTTTTCTGTCGTTTCCTGCCAAAACCAAAATGAAACCTAGTTCTAGCCAAGTTTAAAACAATAAAATGCAGACAAAATTTAAAAGCATGTGTCAGAGAAGTGATGCCTCCAGGGGATTAGGTAAGCTACTGAGTTTCTAAAGCCTACATACATGTTACGATCATGTGATCTAATGATCAAGCACAATTTGTGCAACCACAACAAGTCCTACAATAAGCCACTGTAATAAAGGTCAAAGCAATCAATTTGTATTAAAATGAGGTGTATGCAGAAGAATTTATACAGACATTGTTATCCTGTGCAAACTGTACATAATCGGTACACATGTCCTCCAGCATAGTTACTTAAGAGACCTATGACTGGAAATCTTATCACATCCATGTAGTACATAACAATAATCCACACATTTTAATAAAAGGGGGAGAATTCATTATTATTTCTCTTTTATGAAAAAGTGAACAAGTGAGTCTGCTACGCTTGTCAGCCGTGAAATGGATTTCATAGCCAAGTAATTTTAGACTTATGTAATTCTGATGCAATTAATGAAAACATTATATTACTGATTTAGTTAGTAATTTATTTATAATAATTTTCCATTATTCATTGATGTGGTGAAAAATATTCCTAGCAGCAACAGCTTCACTGCACAATTGCACATCCGCCTGACTACAGTGGAGGCCGTCTGTCGCCATTAACCCTACAGCACATCACACCTATAAGAAACAGACGCACTCTCCCAGGATGTTTGGATCCCTCACTTTCTGGCTTTGATCCCCAACCCTCACAAAAAAACCCTTTCCTGCTACCAGTTTGGTTTTCAGGTTGGCTGGCATCATGTACCTCTCCTCTAAGCCTCACGCTCTCTCTCTCTCTCTTTAGTTAGTGCTTTTTTGTTCCTAAGTGATGTCCTTCTATCCAGCCCTGGTGATCATAGCTCAGTACAAGAGGGTCTTTAATCTCCTGTTCAAACCTTCCCTGATGGTGTTCAGAACCACCTTCAGCTTCTTCTTGCACAGTACCATTATGTAGTGCTTAAGGGGCTGCACTCTGCTCACTAATTGATGCAATTTTCATTCTATTTTTGGCAAAGCACTGCTCGAGGCACGTACATGTTATAAAGGATGAAGAAGGCACAGGCAATGGTGCTTGATGGGTTGTTTGTCCTTAATAAGAACATGGCTTCCTGAGCTCTCCTTGAATGGCTTTTACTTTCATGTGGTTTAGATGGATAGTAATTGTACCACATGAAATTTTAAGTGATATATACATATAGGTCCATAAGTATTTGGGCAGAATGTGATACAATTTTCGTAATTTTGCCTCTGTACACCACCACAATGGCTTTGAAATCAAGCAATCAAGATGTGATTTAATTCAAGGGATTTAACAAGATGTGATTTAATTCAGGGGTTTTAACAAAAATATTACATTAACAATTTAGGAATTACAGCCATTTACAGCCAGCGTCCCTCAATTTTCACAGGCTCAAAAGTAATTGGACAATTGACTGGTAAGCAGTTTCATGGCCAGGTGCGACCTGTTTCCTCTTTATTTCATGACAAATTAAGGAGATAAAAGGTCTGGAGTTGATTCCAAGTGTTGCATTTGCATGTGGTAGCTGTTCATGGGAACTCTCAATACACGGTCCAAAGACCGGTTCAAAGAGATAGCAGAAATTTTAGGAGTGGCCAAATCAACAATTTGGTACATTTTTAAAAAGAATGCACAGCAAATATTGTTCAGGAATGGTTTGAGGAACATGACAAAGAGTTCAGTGTGTTGACTTGGCCTCCAAGTTCCGCAGATCTCAATCTGATCGAGCAGCTGTATTATGTGCTGGACAAGTCTGATCCATAGAGGCCCCACTTCGCAACCTACAGGACTTAAAGGATCTGCTGCCAACCTTTTTGGTGCCAGATACCACAGCACACCTTCAGAGGCCTTGTGGAGTCCATGCCTCGACGGGTCAGAGCTGTTTTGGTGGCACAAGGGGGACCTACACAATATTAGGCAGGTGGTTTTAATATTATGGCTGATCGGTGTATATATGCTACTCATGCAGCTACATTGTCACTGGAGATATTAAAGTTGAGAGCGTGGAAACTGGAAAGTCATATTCCTTAATCTGAGCAGTAGACAGTATAAAGTTACATGAAAAACGTTTTATGCTGTGGTGGAATTAACTTAATGGGGTGGCAGTGTATGTTCTTTGACTTAAAATAGATTCATTACTTTGTCAATACATCTGACGTTCAAAAATCCATAATAAGACACATTCACTATTTTCTCTATAGGCCTGTTTTAAACCAATATTTTACCCTTTAGGTTAAGATTCTTTTTATTTTAAAATGTGATATCAACTGGATGCCTACGTTTTACTGACATTAGCTTTTTTTAAACTTTTCAAAAACTATTAACTATTAAACTATATTTAAACTAAAAGGCTTTATGGCCTTCTTTGTGGCATTATTTATTGCAATTATAAATTATGATTTAAAATAGCATGAAATCATGCCATATTGTCACTTACAATGAAATAAACTATAACAGTGAAATATGAGCCAACAATGAGCCTCAACCACACAATCCACTAATTACAACATGAGCAACTACTATCTCTTTTACACACTAAATTGAGGCAGTAAATAAGCAGGGTTTCCCTGTTTCAAATGTGGCACTGCCTTCTGTATTTTTGGCTTAAGCTAAAGACATCCTTTATAAAGAAAACTTGAAAACTGTGAAACAGATGGATTTCACTGGAGATCCACGTTTTACATGTAAATAGCTGGACATAAGCAATATATTATGTCCATAGTTCCAGCACTGGTGCGAATGAAGCATGATGTTCATCTCACCACCTCAGGCGACATTATAAAGGCTACACTGAGGTCTAGTATCATAATGTAGTTGAATTCTTTGCAGACTTTTAACTGCTGTTAATTATATCATTCAGTAGAAATCCACTCTTGCATATACTGTTTGAGGGGACAAAAAAAAGAAGGCTTCCTCCTAGTTAAAACAATCTGAGACTTCTGAGGGTCAGGAGTTAGATCAGCAGTTGCTGAGCTACTCAGAAATTATGATTACAGCAAAATGAAAAATGATACTGCACATCAGTGCTCACTCAAACACCTGTGCTAATTACAAACTATGAAAATTGTTTCTCATAACATTTTTTTCCATTTAGAAATTAATCAAGTTCATAAACAGTTCATCAATATCACCAAAAAGAACTGCATTATATCACACTGATGAATTTAAATAATGTACCAGCTGATTTCACATAGTTTCCATATAAAACTATGTGTAGGCTATGAACTTAAATTACATAAATGATCACACTCTGTATAATCAGGTTTTTTATTTTATTTATTTATTTATTTATTTTTTACGTTTCGCATAACTTGTTACTCTAATGCGTCTTGATGACAAGTTAAATTACAGTTACAATTACACTTCAGGATTCTGTTTTTGGCTTTAACATTGCTGCATCCATCTTGTCTTGTTCTTAGCAAACCGATCCTCTGTGATTGGTCCTCACTCATAATTGCAAGGGTTTTTGTGTCAGAGACCATTGCTCAGCCCACTTTCATGCAGTGTTAGACTGTAGAATTTTCTCACCTTTTTTTAAAAATATTTTTTGTATATTTTATACCTTTATTTTTTATATCTTTGCAGGCAGGCACAAAACTTGAATGTAGATGAGTTTTATTGAACTCTCATTCTCCAATCTGTTGTAACCTTCCACTGCCACTGTTAAAAAAAACAAAAAAACAACTCCCTTCAACACCTGTGCCTGAGTGCCCAAAGTCACGTACAGTCTACAAGAGATAATTTCCCTAGCAACCCATAGCAACTTCCATCTATCCCTACAGCATGCAAAATATGTTAACTTACTGAGGCTCTTCCAGAACACACAGGAATTTTAAATAGAATTGCATAAAGGTGTTCATGAAGAAAATTTTTGAACCCTAAAATAAAAAATGGGACAGCCTATGACCTTGCAGACCTACTGGGCACACTGAGGCACAATCAAGAACTGAGAGGCTTTAAGTGCATCATTTGGAACAGGGTCATATTTTGCTCATACAGGGTACATTATCAAGCCTGTGGACTAGCATCTGCGAGCATCTGTGAGACAGTGACAGAAAATATAAAGCAGGCAGTTGTTAGGGACACTTTTCCTTGGAACTGTTTGTGTCCTTTGGTCCTTTGAGAGCCCATGGAGCAAATACTGGCATGGCAAGGGTAAGAAGCTGATGCTGTCCAGGACTTTAAAAAATGGCACAGCATACAAGTGCTCTTTTTTCCCAGTGTTTGGAACTCCACTTTTGTTTTATTGTGATGAACATAAGACATTTAATCTATTGGGATCAAACCCTTGTGTTCACAAATTCAGGCTCATTTATTTCACAGTAAACTGTTTGGCACTACAACTGTACAGCCTAGGTACCCATTTCGTGTTAGCAGTGGATTGTAGGTGGTTGTCAGTGATAAGTATCTGCAATACATGCTGTCTTGGAGATTAAGTCTGAAATAAACTGTTAGTTTGAAGGTTACTGTCAAGAATAAAATTGCCATAGTACATGGTGACATCCTAGGCTCAGTGCAGTACTACATAGAGTGCATACTACAAAGTTTTTTTTGTGGGCTTAATGAGGAACTCAATTAGTCATTTCACACATGAGCTCAAAAACTTAGATACCACTCTCAGACAGACAGCCTCACCAACATACTGCCCGTCTTGTACAGTGACATTATCCCAAAACAGCAACAAATACCACATTTATTTTGATTACTGGGTAGCTTTGAGGTAGCCACAAACCAGTCAGAGTGCACATGCTGACCCCTGACCATCACACTTTCTTTTACATCATGTAGACGGCCAGGTGCGTGTGCGTTGCTTCCCCGGGGAAGAGATGGCACCAGGATGCACTATGGGAAGAAGGCAAGCTGGCAGAGGCAGTATGATGCTCTGGGCAATGTTCTGCTGGGAAACCTTGGGTCCTGGCATTCATGTGGATGTTACTTTGATACATACCACCTACCTAAACCTTGCTGCAGAAGTACACCCCTTCATGGCAACGGTATTCCCTAATGGCAGTGGCCTCTTTCAGCAGGGTAATGCACCCTGTCACATTGCAAAAATTGTTCAGGACTTGAACAAATTTGAGGAATATAACAAAGGAATATGTTTAAAGAATATAGTTTGAGGAATATGACAAAGAGTTCAAGGTGTTGAGTTGGCCTCCAAATTCCCCAGATTTCAATCCAATCGAATCGAGCATCTGTGGGATATGCTCGACAAACAAGTCCAATCCATGGAGGCCCCACCTCGTAACCTACAGAACTTAAAGGATCTGCTGCTAACGTCTTGGTGCCAGATACCAAAGCACACTTTCAGAGGTCTTGTCGAGTCCCTGCCTCAATGGGTCAGAGCTGTTTTGTCAGCACAAGGGGGACCTACACAATATTAAGCAGGTGGTTTTAATGTTATGTCTGATGGGTGTCAACAGTTGATCATTCAGTAACATTCATTCTACATTCTGAAGACTCCCTGTTCCAGAAACCATAAAAGAAAAAACATTACATATGACTGCTACAAAGCCTTGACACTGGTTTTCTTCAGTAAATATTAAACTCTGTTCACATAAAGCTTGACAACAGTAACTTGTCCAGGAACAAATTGTTAATATATACCTTTGATTTGCTTTCAAACTAGATCTTGGCAATGTACTATTATAGAAAATGAACATGACGTCACATTTGAGAATTTGACAGCACTGTGGTATAAAGAGCTACCTATCCTGACTGTAACAGTATGCACTTATTTAGCTCAAAAACCGAATGTTGCATTCATGCAGGAAAGGGTAAGTAAAAGGGTAAGGCACATTGTAAAACATTTGTTCTGTTAACCCAGACATATTGTTAAAATGGCACAACTGTTGGATTTAAATACTTAATTCAATATGCTAGGTCAGAAGAACAGCATGGTCATTACTACCTGGCACTGCATTTTTCCCATCCTGAGCTAGCATTAGGCTGTGATAATGACCCAATTTATGTCAATTTCAATTCAACACACTTTTCTGGTGTGGACTAAATACAGTTACTCAAAAAGTATCTTCCAATAGCCTTTCCATGCTCTGGGTAATTTTAATAAAAGGTTACAGTTTAAACTTTTTTAAGTGAGGCAGATTACTCTTAAAGACAGATGATAGCCCAATTTCCCCAGTTCCTCATAACTGACTTTATGGCTATGCAGGTCCTGAGAGGTGTTAATAACTCTGTTCAGGCACTTTTATACAGGGGCTGTGTGCAACACTGTATATGCGGCACAAAAACGACAACATGAACGAGAGATAGAGCACTATGTAATGCATGGCTGAGAGCTTCAATCAATAGCCCTTTCCTTCTGAATCACAGCAGTGTGTTCAATCAGTGGATTGTAAGTCACGCTTTAGTATCACAGGCAGATTGTAGCATTAACTCCTGCAGAGTGAGAAAAGTCATTCACAGGGCTCCTAAAGTACATGTCACTGCCTCAAAGTACTCATCTGGCCCTCTGAGCCATCCTGAGTGGACTGCTGCAGCGTCTCAATCCTGGGAGAGCTCCAGAGCTTTAGAAACATCAGCCACTGACCTTCACGCTGCCCCAACGGAACAGCCACAGAATGCCTCTAACACAAACACACATTTTTTTGGAACAGCCAGACACAGTGTGAATGTAGCATTCTGTGTTATGTGAAGGGGCAGTAGTATCTGCACATAGAAATTAGGGCTGTACATTTTGGTTATTTTTGATAGCCTTAGGACTTAACAGAAAAAAATGTTCCACTGCTCAAATTTCCAGCGAAGGGGGAGGATTTGATCTTGCAGTGACTTTGCCAACACTTTGTCTCTACACTTTCAACACTTTCACTTGAGACTTTATTTTTAAATGCAAGGCAATGGCACACAGAAGAATTCCATGGAAGCGCTGCACAATCTTCACTGTAATGTATTTGGCACATTTTTGTTTGTTTCCCCACACTTCTATTATTCGCAAAGGCATACTTAGATAGTTACTGATACAACTTTGGCTAGAATAAAGGGCTCAAGCACTCCAGTCTCAGACTCAAAAATGTTTTTTTGTCAACTGTGCAGTCTCCGTAAGCCATAAAAAATCTGCATACCAATGCCACTGTAACCGGTTGGATGGCAGTTTCTGTCCAAAACGCCACTGTAACCAGTGTGGGTTTTCCAAAAGCACTGCAGCATAAAAATCATCAAATGGTAAATTGACCATAATAGTGAACACTTTCTCTATCAGTTAAAATGATCTTAACTTTACAGTGGTTTGGGAAATTAAGCCTGTGTGGCAGTTTCTGGCCAAGATGGCATTGTAATGATTTACATTATTCTAAAGATAACATTTTGTTGGTACTGGATTGATGTAAATGGATGAAAAAATGTATATTTATGAATAAATGTTTATTTACTGTCAATTACTAGTCCTTCAGTACTCGTGGTCATCACCAATGTGAATCAGAACAGATTTTACAAAGAATGTCAATACTTACATGGCAATCTTGCAAAGATCACAGACGATGGGATTATTAAGCGATAAGGGTGCTATAGGAGTACTGTTGAGGCATGGTTTAGCTACAGTAGTTCTTCAGCAGTGATGCTAGGAGCATCTCAAAGGGAACAACTGCTGCATGGTTCCTCTAATCTTCTCTCACAGGACTGATGAGATGAGATTGATGAGATGAGACTCCACAGACCTGGTCTTCCTCCCTTCTCTTCCACTCTCATTCTAGTTTTATCACTTTCTAGCTTACACTTCACCTTCGTTTCTACATTCTCTTTCTCCCCCCATTACTCTCTCCGCCATGGGTACATTACCAGATTTATGCAAGTATGTTGTGATGGAAACATCTATCCAGTTAGAATAAAGATGATTGGTAGTTATGTAAAATACAGTGTGCTGCACACTGTGAGCACTAAGAGGATATTAGAGAGAAACCAGCTTCATTATAATGCTTCAGTCAAGCAAAAACAGGCATGAAGAGCCCCTTGTGTTGCACCTTCACTACAAAAGCTATACAGACAGCTGTGAAGTTACTCCCTTGTCAGGATTATTCAGCATTAATAGGATTAGCAGGGCTCTCTGATATCATTTGAATATTTCTGATAGGTTAGAACGTTGAAAACATCTGTGCCCGAGGCCCAGTGGTTGAAGCTCCATCGTTTCGCTATGCACTTTTACTGTTACCCTCAGCCGTATGCACAGAAGCTCCTGACCTTTCAGATCCCATCTGTCTGAGGGCAGATCATATCTAAAGCCTGTACATGGGGCAATTAAAGGAGTCCAATCTGAGCCAAGCAAATGCGCTGACAAAGAGAGAGAGAGAGAGAGAGAGAGAGAGAGAGAGAGAAAGAGGGGATTGCTTAAATCCATTAAATACGGCAAACTTTAGCTCAGTGTTCACATGGGAGGCAGTTCTCCTCCAGCATGCCATAAAAAATGGTCAAGTGTGTATGTGTGTGTGAGAAAGAGAAAGAAGATTGGCAAGGACAGCACACAGTGGTCAATCTGATAAGGTCAAATCTCAAAGCTTCAGATCACTGTTAACTCAAATCAGCAAAGCCTTTAAAGCATGACCTGTAATAAAACATTGATACGATCAGCGCTATGGACCTTAAATAGTCCATATTATTCCTTCCTTTCCACTCGGGCCACTTAATGCTTTCAAAAACCCAGTTAATTTACCGCAAGACTTCACTAATGGCAAGGCCAGTTCATATGGGATCTGCTGCTTCTAAACTCCCACCAGCTCAATCATACATCTCTCCCATGCTGAAACCATGCCCGCTCAAGCTTTTCATTTTATGACTGAGAGCATGAGAGAAAGGATGAGAGGGTTTATATTGTTTGCTTTAATTTTGTCTTTTTAAAACTGCACAACTGTGCTTGCTCCTGGAAATTGATATACTCTGAGAAAAAATACTCAATCTCTCAAAGCACAGAAACACAAAAAGGGAACAAAAAACAGTTATGAGGCAAGTCCTTGAGAGTAAATACAGAATGAAAGATTTATCATGTGAAACAGTACAATGTCATAACTGCATTTTAATGTAGTCAGAGTCGAACGTACCCTGCAGTATATCAACTTTAGCAGCAAAGGCCTTTCTGTTCCGCTTTAAAAACCTAATGGGGAGGAAAGACATGGAGAGTGGAGGCAAAGAAGAATTAAAGAATGAGGGAATGAAGAGGGGATTGAATGCCAAGCCAATGTTAAAATATTACAGCAATTTAAAATTGAAACTAGCACGTTTCATTAAACACGCAATTAGCAGCATGTGTGCAGCTCCATGATCCTGTCAAACCACAGCAGAGGATGTGCTGGTATTCATATGTCTGGCTGAACAAGCTGGTCATTGTGTGTATGATAGACAAGTGTGTGTGTCTGTATGATAGACGAGCAGATGAAGGCTACTTCATTAAAATGGCAGTTGGGGTATTGACGAGACAGCTGATTCACAGGGTCAGTTGGCAAGCCAGGCATGATATAAATGAGCATCTGGACACTTCAATGTCAAAGCCTGTCATTTCTGTACAGCCCCTGAACAAACACACACACATGCACACACTTCTTTGGCTGCTAATCCATCATCTGGCTCAGATCTCTCCTGCAGACTAATCGTTTTTTCTCCATGTTTGAAGGGTGTGCACAGCATCACAGGGCACTAATTTTAAATGATGGGTATTTATGCAAGTTCAGATACTGAAATAGAGAAACATAACAACAACTGACTTTGTACCAAGGATACGGATGAAAGCAGTAATAGAAAGTGCGTGTTGGATCCGATGTCACATAAAGCTGCAGCATTAACATCAGGCAGCGTTTGCTATATTCACTCCAAAAGGAAGTGTCAGAACACACCTTTTGAAGAAACACTGCATAACTCTAAGAAATTTAATTCCATCTGAAATATGTATTATCCAATATAAAGGTGCTTGCAAACACGGTAACTTGAGAGCTGCCTATGCATTCCCCCTCTCATTTGCATACATTACCTCAGCCTTTTACAGTTCTTTTCTCAAGGAAGATTTTAGCCCTAGTGTTCAAGGACATGGTAAGATCAAGTTGATTCATTAACATTTTCTTGCTGGTTTCTATAATCACAGGCCACATACATCTGCCTTAAGGTTCTTTCCACTCTTCAAGCAGCTTTAATAGTGGAAATCACTAGATAATACAATTTGGGTTGTATGATAATTGAATCTGAACAGATTAAGGTGCTACAAGGTCCATCTCAGTGAAACAAGTATAACAGTGGTTAAGAGAACAGGTTCACATGGATACTGGAGCACTTGTGGGCATTTCATCAAATAAAACATGGCAGGAATTATTTATAGGCATCATGCATCATTTGTAAATATTGGGTTTCTTTTAAAGCAAGGAAAATAGGCCCAACATCTGGGTTTCCCTGGAGATGTTGTAAGATTTAGTCCTATTTAATGGGTAAATGTTAAAACCTCGCTGTGTTAAACCCTGCTCTACACTAATCAGCTGTAATCCTCACTTACTCTTAAAATAATATTGGGCTCCGACACAGCTTGTGCCATACATGAAATATAAAGCTTTATTAAATATTTAAAAACTGCTTTTTGAAAGCATTCAGGCTAAGGCTTTATATAGAACCTCTACTGTAAGATGTTTTTAACTGGTGTAACTTTCAGAATCTTGGCATTTATTCATCTCCTTCTCAGTCTCTTCATTTGGATTTTACACACAAGCTGTCAACAACGGCATTCATGCACCCCCACAAACCAAAATACACACACAGGCACACAAGTTTTATGCACTGCACGCAACAACTTCACAAGTCCTGATTTAAATCCTCCAAAAGCAAAAACATCGGCCTTGGTGTTGAATTTGCATTTCAAATTTGTCAGAACAAAATATTAAATTAATTTCCTTTCAAATGCTGTGCAATAACATCATTCTCATTATTATATTTTACAACTCATTAACTTTTAGTAGTGCCAGCTGTGGCTCAAATACAGCACAGTGTCTACTGCATGTTCATTTCATTCATACTGACAAGTCATTTTTTTTCAATTAATTATTCATACCAATGATTTATAAATGATTGTTTTCTTTCTATATAGTTTAACAGCAATTAACTAAAGGTGCATTAGGCAGAATTTGGGCTAATGGTTACAGTGCTTTACTAGAAAAACATAAGAATGAGTTGTTTACTCTTTGACCACATCTCCCATCAATATCCGTGCACACAAAGCCCGCCTCCCAAATCTACATTTCAATCTACTTGAACAGTTATAAAAACACACACAAAATACTTACATGAAGTAACTGGTTTGTTGCTACAGTCATTGATCCAATCATTTTATATACCAATTTATAAGATTAACTTATTCATATCACCTGTCCTGGAGAAATTAAGCTAATTTGGCATCCAACTTCATCCAATTCAGTTTCTTGAGGTTTCTCCATCTAGAAAAAGTAACTCCCAGATTTACCCTAGCTTTATTTTTATTTGTATTTACACAGTTACCCTTTTTTAAATGTGTTTTTCCTCCTACAGCAATAGCATCAGTATTTAGCACTGACATCTGCCATGTTTGTATTTCTGAACTGTAAAGATGGCAGCATGTACAAGATGAGAGATATAACAGGATATGACACAGCCGCACAGATGTATTTATCAGCTGTTTTTTTTCTAAGCCGTGTGATGCGCTTGTGTTCATCACATTTAGCCAAGGCCTTAGGAGTGCAAGCAACAAAAAAGTAAAATACAATTAGGTCAAGAGTCTTAGTGACTTGCACCTTAGATACTATGAGTTTTTCACTCCACACCTCTTTTCAGCACAAGCCTTAACCTTCCTCTAAGAAACCGCCTCTTAATGTCTACAGCAGGTGATTTACCCTTGTGTGCCTCTCAAAGTGGTAGCAAGCTGTCGATCCAGCTGAAGAGAAACAGACACATAAACAAAGAGTCTGCTGCTTTGTGGACTATCAGAGCAGCAGGTCATTGAAAGACAGAGATGAGATAGAGAGCTCTTACGAGAGCTATAGAAAGAGAGAATGCGTGAGAGACACATGGGATGTGATGCTGAGACACTCTTATGATTTCATGGTATCACAAACTTAATCGACCCACACAAGCTGCTGGTTAAATTAAAGGAAAAATGTATTAGAAATTTTCATAAACATGTCTTTGCACATCCTTGTATACATAACAAAACCCCAAAGAAAAAAAAATCTAATTTATTGCTGTTCTTTCTTAGAAAGCTATTGTCAATAATGACTTTCCACAAAAGCTCTTACCAGTATTGTCAGTATTTATCACATTGTTGTTATAAGCTGAAAGCGAGAGTGGCTGTGAAGAAAGGTGATGCTCTAAACCAAAACAAACAAACAAACAAACAAACAATCTAACTAGCTTACTCAATACTAGATAGTTGTTTCATTTAGTCATGGTCAGCAATGCCATGTTCTTCTGTGTGTTTGATATTGATATTGAGGTTGCTGTAGTCATTGAGGTTGTTGCTGTGGGAGTCCAGAGAGAAGGGGTTACAAATTTTTTAGGGAGTCACAGCCGGACACAAAAGGGATGAGAACCACCAGAGTAAGGAACATGATTAAGTAACCATCTGATGATACACTGTGACCCCAACCCTGACACCATAAAAACGCTACTTAGTTTCTAAATATCTCTAAACATTTAATTATTAATTTAATTATATAAATTAAAAATGAGTGAATGACTTACAAAATGCTGTAAAACCCAACATTGAGCTTTTCCAGAAAAAAGTTTTCAAACTTCTTTAAAACTGAAAAAAAAAAAAAAGTAAAACAAATGCCTAAGCCCAACATATAGATATGAGGATATTCCATATATCATGTGATGGTAATGTCTTTTTATTAGAAGTCTTAAAATACCTGTAAACAGTCACTTTAGTCTATTTGAAGTGAAATCCATGCTCTACAGAAACTGCATGCCGAAAATTATTTGAATAGTTTTGTTTGTGCAACCTGAGGCAATAAATGCTCGTCTACAAAATGACAAAAGGCATGCATAGTTTGGTAGGCCCATAATGCACCAATAATGTGATTCTCTTCAACTTCAAAGAGATCAACCGATGATTTCAGTGACAAGAATTGTCATAAAATGATGAAAAATAACTGCGGCAAGGAACCACATCCTGCTTATGGTTTAAAGCTATTTCTTTTCCCAGTTTTATTGAAAATCATTTATAACCCTGGGACTGTCAGTAAATCTTATGCTAATTCCAAATGTAATATTCATACTGTGAAGTCAGAATACTGAAGCAATATTCAGTGTAAGGCCACTCAGAGTTGGCTATGATAAATTAACTTCAGCAGTATTTAAAATTGAATTGCTAGAAGGAGACTCAGTGAGCCCAAATGATTTTATTCTGATCTCATATCAGATGGCACACAAAAACACACACTGCAACAAGAAGGATGTTATCTGCTAAGTGACAGAGACTGGACAGAAAGAGACAGCAGCAGTTAGTTGTAATGTTCTGTTTGGTTTTTGTGACAGCGAAGGGCTACATCAATGTGACATTTTGGGGAAAAATTGTAGGCTTTGCTGTGTTATGCAAATGAAGTTCTGCCTCTGCTTACCTACACTAACAATGGAAAAAAGATGTAGGCAAAGGTTAAATGTATGTATATTACTTATTACATAGATTACTTAGACTTGAAACGTAACAGATTCTAAAGAATGAAATGTAGTTAAAACATTGGAAACACTAACTCAGTGTTAAATTACAAATAAGTGCCTAAGTGTACATGAGGATGAGTCAAATGAAGACCTTAAAAGTGTGACATAAATTAGAGAAGCAGAACATTAAATTTGTAGTTTCACAAGTAAACATGTACTACTGGTCCACTGTTCTCAATAGCCCCTTCTACAGCCAATTTAAACCCAATAAACCTTTCCAACATTTATTTGCAATAAAGAATAATTAAGGTTTTCATTTGACTCACCCTTGTATATTTCTCATTATGTAATATATGAGGGTTTTTACTAAAATGGGATGTTATAGTCTCACTGCTTTAACCGAGAGGTTAAATTTGTACTATACATCATATCTTTTATAGTCTCTGCGGTTTAACACAGACGTACTGTATCTGGGCTTAACTTTCTACTTTCTTGAAGGAAAGCCAGTTGAGGGTAGAAAGACCGGTCAGATTAAACAATTAATTCTACAACTCAGAAAATAATTAAAGAACACAAACACAGGCAATATATAGAAAAGAATAAATTAGAATTTCAAACGACAGATGGAATTACTGTCTCCACTGAAATTGAATGGTAGAGACTCTACCACACAATAAAGAGTGAGAATCGTCTCTCCCCTGACATAAGGTCTATCACCTCTTCTACCCAAGAGTGCAGTTTGAAGTTCAGATTTTGTTATTAACCAGAATTTTAAAAAATGTTGCTGATAATATTAGCTAGGAATTTTAAACATCAGGAAATTGGGAGACATACAGTGTGTGCATCACATACAGCAGCAGAAGTCACATTCTGTAAATGCCATTTCCTAATCCTGAATTTTCAAGCATCTTTTGAAACAAGCAGCAGTTTGAAAAGATGCAGTGGCTGGCTTCATATGTCTCAGAAAAAGCATGTGCTAGTCTTCACTCTCCTCTCTTGATAGCTGTTGCATGATAGGGGAGAGCTGCCAGCAACACAAACTGTGTGAAACAGACATCCTATGATCACTCTGAATACTTCTAGACACTAAAAAGAGAGAAAAAATGATACAAATTTGTCTAATAAGCTCACAATTTGTTCATTTAAAGTAGCTGAGGAGTGTCAAGCTACAGAACGAAAATAGTAGGAGCTACAGAATGCCACGTTTTTATGCGTTATCACTAAAACACAAGCCTCATTGTGTTTCTGTCTCTTTAAAGACTGATTGCTCCCCTCCTGTTGCTTCATGCACGGAAAAGTAGATCACCAGTTAAGGTTGGCTAATACAACAAGTATGGTGGCTCACTTCACCATTACATCACATTCCCAAGTCCTATATGCTGGATGGCCATTGCACAATAGAGACAATAATACAGAAGAGAAACAACCTTTGTAACAAAAAGATAGTCGAGAATAAATTGCTGTGATGTGCTGAGTGAAAATGTGTGTGGGAGAGAACAATATGCTAGGTATTTTCAGGTGTATTGGATCCACATTTTTTTCTTTGGTTGAATCTACATCAATAACAGAGAAAGTGCTTATTGTACTTGTATTTGGTTGAGTACAGAATACTTAACATAAATATGGAAATTATTTGCATTTGGATTCACTAGACATTATTAGAGATAAAAATGAGTTTAGCCTTAATAAAATGCCAAACAAAGGCTCAACACAAACACTCAAGCTCCCCTGTCAAAGCCTTGTGCTCATTACCTTTGGGGATAGCAAAGCTATGTGACTCATACAGATGCACTTCAGCCATTAATTTTTTTGCAAGGTGAATCATTAGAGTAAATTGCTTTTGACAGAGCCTATTAAATTAATGCTCTCATTTTCTCCGTGTGCGTGGCGTCTGTTCCCATGTGTGTGACTCTGCTTTGCCACTTTGCAGGTGCAATGAAGTTCTGAGTTAACATACATTGCCTCCAACCTGACATAGAGGGCTCAATCAGCAGTGGAACATTTAGGCAATCTGACAGTGCCGAGAACTTGAGATGCACAGTCAATACTAGAGCAGGGCTGAAAATAAACAGGTGATTCTATGAATCTGCTGGTTGATAAGGTAATAATAATAATAATAATACATTTTATTTATAACGCACTTTATATTTTAAAGAAAATCTCAAAGTGCTACAGAAAAGAGTCATAATAATATACAGCAATTAAAACCAGCTGCCAACTGAG
>CM075007.1:17794147-17805183 GCA_037576675.1 Pangasius sanitwongsei | reverse complement strand
CTTTTTGGTGGTCCCGATAGGCCAGCTTGTGAACAGTAAGTCCAGAAGCATTATACCGCCGCTCAATGGCACGTCCAGCTGCCTTCATTTTCCACAGGTCACTTGTGAACCAGGGAGCTGAGCGAGAAAACGCAATTGTCCTAACTTTGATGGGTTACCGACTCAGATGACTCTACTTGGCTGATTGGTAGCATGCTAACCGGCTGCAGCTTTTCCTGGCTCTGCCTGCATCCCCAGCGCTTACAGCTCCTTTTGGTGCTCAGTATGATTTATCTCTTCTGGTCTCGATTTCTCCAGCCACGTCACGGATGATTTCTTGGTGCCGATTTCTTCCCTTTCTCTGCATACTGCCCCTGTGGCTAGCGGCTAACAACAGACGTGGAGCCCGTGTGACTGGCATAATTAACTACTCGGCCTTAGATCAAGAAGTCTTTGACGTGTCCAGTATGTTTAACACACTCAGGCATTTGAAAAAAAGAGTATAAAACTTATGCATTTCAGTTTAAATAGCCAGTAGTAAGTATGTACTGTAGAGAGAGTCACTAATTTATCATTTTATTTATTTATTCATCTTCAGTAACTACTTCATCCTGAGCTTATTCCGGGAATACTATGCACCAGGGCTGGGCATTATGAGAATGTAATATCAATATTGTGCTAAATTATGTTACATTCCCTGTTTAGAGACATTAGCGGATATCGTGATTTCTTTTTATAACTAGGCTTGACAATAGTATCGCTCGTGGCTTTGGAGGGTAGGCTGTAGGCTGTAGGCATGTAGGCTGCAGCCACACTGAGTCTGTTACAAAGAAGGTTAAGTGGCCAAAAATACATAATGTGTGTCGTGTAAACATTACATCATTATAGCAACAAATACTGAAAGCTGGTTACAAGTCACTAGCATTTGATCAGTTTTTTTATATTATTATTAATTACCTGCTAAGAAGGTCAGTAATGCTTAGAAAACTGAAGTCAGGATTGCATATAAATGTAATATGTTATTAGCTGTAACTAAGCTCATTATAAAACTGAAATAAATTATATAAACTAGGCGTACATGTGCTCGGTGTTGAACAGCAGCAGAGACAGTTATTGAATTCTTGTATAGTGAAGTAGCCCTGAAAAACATCACATTGTTTCATTTTCTTAATATAAGCCCCTGTTCATATTTTGCCAGCAAAAACGTTCCATGCATGGAAGGCTAGCACAACTTTATTTGTTTGGCAAGCACACACAAGGGAAGCTAAGATGCATCACATAAAGATAGCCCACCTACCAGCACGTTTTCAAAAGACACATTCGCTTCCAGGGGAAATGAGTTGATGCTGAAGATGTTCTTAGAGCCACTTAAACTTTTAATGGAATCATATGTGGGTATCTGTAAAGGACAGCTTATTGGTTCCTCATCTCATTTTCACATTACCAAAGTGTGACATAAAAAAAAAAAAAAACTTAAAATATTGGTCCTTTTTTAATGCATGTTTTATGTTTGAGGCAGTCAATGTAGTTAAAGGAAGAAAAGAAGTTAGAGGTCTCTATCCAGTAGTATCACTTGTCTAGTGAAGCAGAGCCACTACAGTCTGGAAGTACATCTGGAAAGTAAATTGGCAAGCCAAGTAACTACATGACAAACTGAGACACGGCACTCATCCTCTGCACATAAGGAATGTCACCAATCAAGCTTGCTCCACTCACTTCCACAGATATTTTGCAGAACTAATTATTGCTAGAACCGCTGCAGCTAGTGACTGACTTGTGAAACCATTGTATCAGATGGTAAAGAATTATGCAAACCTTTAAACCTCTGTAACATTATTCACACCATATGTAAATTAATCCATTAATAATGTGCATGAATTTTAAACATGCATGTGGTGTAAGGGTCTTTAATTTAGTCTTTCTTTGTCACTATGGAGAAAACTGCTTTAGAATACAGAACAACAAATATGTCATCCTGGGCTCCTGAGATTTGCTTGTCCTCCCCTTGTCTGCACAAGTTTGCTCCAGGGACATACAAAATTCTCTTTATATGCATTTCTAGTGTCTAAAGTCTGAAAGGAATCTAAGTGACGCCACTTATCTCATGCCTGATTAAGGTTCATCTTAGATACATCTGTTTTTTTTTTGTTGTTGTTAGCATCCATCTCATCTTTGATACACATGAGTCATACAAATGAAGATGATAAAGATGCAAAGGACCAAAATACTTGCATAAAATGGACAACTGGCATACAATCTCAAAATCATGCACAGAGACTGGGAAAAGACTCTTGTTTTCTCTAAGAGCTAGTCTTACAGTGAAGAGTGTTTTGCAAGTGGAAAAAAAGTACCTAAGAGTGAGAAAAGTACACACCTACTCAAAAGGCTAAAATATGGCATCAGTATGGAAAGAGCTACGCACGAGCCATTCTGTTCTGCTCTCTCCAGATACCGCGAAAAGAGTCATGTTAATCCCCTACCCCCCACCCTCAGATTTAAGGACATATAACCTCAATCCAGTGCAAAGACAAAGCCTGCTTTCTTTCACAGAGCTTGTTATCGTACAGTATCAGGGGAGCTAGACCAATTTCTCCAACACATCAGGAGAAAAGAACAGGATGCCATTCAGTTCAACAAACATCATTTGGAATATGACTCCAGATCACTTTAACAGTTCAGGGGCATCCAATATATAATCTTTAAGTCAAGAGCCAAAGGCCACAACAGGAAACTCATATTTGGCCATGAAAGTTTTGGAATGCCATGTTAGCAAATACTCATAATAGCTATTGTCTAATTTCAGGTAAAGCGTGCTGCCACCATGTCTGCAAATATTCTTACTGTTGCATATTTTTGAACATCACAGTCCCTTAAAAATATTTCTTTTTCATGGTGTCAGAGATCTTTCCTGCTGAACTTCTCAAACAGTGCTTTAGTAACTAAGGCCAGTTCTACAGAGTGTGGAGTGAAATGGCAGATCATGCACAAGGCAGGCTATGAGCAAAAATAAGGGTAGGATGATTTGATTTTAAGGCTTCTTTGAGACATTGTGGCTTCTCCCAAGAGAAATGATTTGATGCTGAAGATTAGAGCTACTCTTAGAGCCACTTAAACCCTTAGTGGAATCAGGATATCTGTAACGAACAGATTGGTGGTTGCTCAAATCTCATCTTCACATCACTAATATGTGAAGCCATACATGAATACATGAAGTGTGGTTTATTTTTTATTTTCGCTAGATGTTAATGTGAAAATAAGTTAATGTGGTTAAAGAAATGCACTTGTGTATCAAAAATGTTTGGTAATTATAGCTTGTTGTTGTTACCTAAAGGCACTAAATTTGATGACAGTGTCTGTACTCAGACAAGCACAGATTTTCTGTTGAGGCTACAGTGAAAGTTAACAGTGCAGGTGGTACACAATAACAAAGCTTTAAAAGGCGCCATATACGGACATTTTACGACTAACAGCAATTACTGCAACAGCAGGAGCCAAAGACACCCCATTTGTCCAACGCACTTATTGGATGGGATGTATGCGTTCATTCCTTTGTGCTTGTAAATCAGACCAGTATTAGATAATATTCAACATTACTCATCACTTAAAATAATTTATTGAAATAGTAATTTATTACAAAGATAATTGTCCAAGTATTATATTATCTGAACAACCCCAAAGCCAAAACACCCCAGTCCTTCTACCAACACTGCAACACCACCTGCACTCCCCTCATCAATGACCAGGTTTGTAAAATCAGCAAAAAGCAAAATCTTTGAAAAGCTACAGGACTGGACAAGGTCTCACAGGTACATTTTAACACTGTGCCAGCCAAATGGCCCAAGCATATTTAGCCATTTGTACCAGCATATTTAATGATTCCTTAGACAATTGTACAGCAGCTCCCTGCTTTAAGCCTTTGACAATTGTCCAAGTCCCAAATATCATAACATAATAATTATATTTCCAGTCTAATTAATTACTGTCCTGATGGGTTTGAGCATCTGCTGTTAACATTTTTTTTTTTAAATGCAACACAACTTTGCTTTTGGATTCACTGAGTTTGCTAAGATGTTATGTTAACTTTAGCTCCATCATCCATACACTCCCAAACTGCACCTTACCTTTCCACTGGTTACAAACTTCCCAAGAGACAGGAGGCACTATGTCCTGACTGGACACAGAGCCATACTCCATCAGCACTGGTGCACCACATGGGCATGTCCTCTCCACTCTCCTCAACTTGCATCTCCGTTAAACTCATCATTTCTAGATGACACCATCATAGTTGGTCTCGAAGACAATAATGGAGTATGAGTACCCTGAGAAAGTAGCATGACCTGTAGCATGGTGTGAGAAACCCCTTGAGAATTGCATTGACTTCTGCAAAGGCCAATCACCCCATCAACCTTTAGCAATCATTGATGAGTGCTGTTGAGTCATGCAGATTCTTTGGCTCACTATTGCCAATTGGGAATTGGTAATTGTGTCTAGAAGGCACAAAAGTAGATGTTCTTCTTGTTACAACTGAGGAAACTTAATGTATCTCACCCTTTGCTGGTTCAACTTTGTTCTCACATCCTTCATTACAGATTGTTTCCCCTCCTCCTCTTCTCATTAAAAGAAAAACCACAGCGAGGACACATGGTCTAAAAATTACTAGGAACCCCTCTAATCTGTTTTGGAAGCCACCATCAGGCTGATGATTCACACCAAGACAGTACATCACTACAACAGCTTTTTCCAACATGCTATTAACCTGATCAATAAAGACAGATGATTCTGACCTCCACCTCATCTACCCTCATTCCTATCCCACTACTATGTCTTTTCTTTACTTCTTTACTCTATCAATGCTTTTATCATGACACTGTGCAAATCACTGATAAATAATTTATTATAAACATTTCATAACACAGCACTATTGATTGGTGTTCTGACTGGTCAGGTGTTGATTAATTTTATATAACAGCAGCTCTAACAGTAGTCTCAGCCATAATTCAAATCACAGATGTATATTAATGTGCACTTTCTAATATGTTATCGTATCCATAGTAACTGATTCACAGGGATCTCTATGGCAGACACTCCACATAATCTAAGCCTAATAATAAATGGATTAAAAAATTACTATTATTCAACTAAAATGTATAATCACTGATAGGGTGAAGCTTTCTGTAAGAAGACATTTAACATTTTCTGGTTTCTCAGTAACACAAGAAGCTGCATTTTATTGTCCTATTAACTCAGGTAGAGGGAGGGAGAGAGAGAGAGATAGAGAAAAGAGAGACTGGTAGGAGATTGGTTGTTTATAGCTGTTTATTGTTGTGGACAGTCCACAAAATGAAATGTAACTATAAACAGTTAAAAGTACCACATTGTTCATTAATGAATTAATAATAATTTTAAAAACTGCAATCTTTGGCAGATTGCCGTATAATGTAACAAATAAATTAATTATGTAAGGAATAAAACACTTCAGGATGTGCTGTTTTTGGAAAATAATCAACTTTGCATCGGGTCGTATCAACTCACCCACGTATCAACCCCGTGCACAACCCCGTGCACAACCCCGTAAATGAATGCACCTTGTGTGTCCTTCATAGAGCTTAATTGTTTGTGCTGTGCTCCTTCAATCATATTGTCGATCTTCGCACTAGTAATATCTAATTTGTCTTTGTTAATTGGATGTAAACCTCTGCCACAATGTGAACAAACATAAAAGTCTGATACATGCCTGTACATCCTCACATATGGTACTATAGTGGGGACTGAAGTGCTTACACTTTTCTTCTGATATTTGATAGTATTTCATTATTAAAACAAAATTTAAAAAAAAACAAAAATGAAGCCAAGCCAAAAAGCCATAAAAAGCCATAGATTAGTGTTAATCAAAATTCACAGTATGTATTCCAACAATTGCACTATTATGCTTACTGTGACACCAAGCCATGGAGAGGAAAAAAAGGAAGAAAGTCCTTGATAAAAAAACAAAAGCTATTAATTTATCTATATCTACAAAACAAAAGTCTTTAATTAATGGAATACAAGTGCAGTGGCTTGTGTGTTTTCTAAACAACAGCATGTAATCACCTGTCATCAGCCAAATAGTTACCGTCAAACAGAGCTGGCATCAGACACAACCCAGAGTCATATATTGGAAATTTAAAATTAATTTAGACATGGACTCAGTGACTGTATAATGGTTTAACTATATAATTGACACATGCATCACACTGTCATCCAATGTACAAAAATGAAACAAACAGTCAACTAATCAACCTCACATAGAGCTCTTTCTGGCTGATCCAATAACCCAGCTGCCTACAGTTTGTACAAGTGAGGCTTTACAGCCAAGTACAAGACACACATACAACATTCAGCCTTGGTTATACTTCCAGTTTAGGAGGTTACTTTATTTTACTTTATTTTATTTTTTTTATTAAAGCCTATTATGAAAGAAAATTGAAAAATTGTTATCTTTTGTCACCATACAACATAAACACAGGAAGTTTCAAAATACGACATTCCTTCCGGTCCTTTTTAATTCGTTATTGTTGCGATGCGAGTCCCATGAGTACATTCAAATCTGCAGTATGAACCTGTTACCTTCAGAATAACTTTAATCCGGGAATGCAACTCCTGAATGGTGTGTGGTGGGCTGTTAGATCATTTCTCAGGAAGAAAAACTTACAGTTCTTTGAGGGATAAAGGAGATGGTTATTTACTTTGCAGTCTGCACTCCAGAACATCCCATATAGATTCACTAATGTTTAAATCTGATGATTGGAGAGGCTATGGAAGGCTCTTGACTTCACCCTAGTGTGCATTAAACCACTCTTGAATAGATCTTTTAGCTGTATGTATAGGGGTAATATCATCCTGGAACATAGGAACATCTTCAGAAAAGACCATGCACCATAGGGTACACATTGTCTTATAAAATTGACTCATATTTTTGACTGCTATACAATCCTGCAAAGCCTATTGACTTCCACAAGATGGCTGCCAATACCATTATGAGTCATCCGTCATATCTAACAGATGGCAGCAGATGGGTTGAAGTCATCCTCAGCGAGCTTCAACTTGCGACCATTGTTCCTTTTTGCTGTTTATCCATGCTGTTTATTCACTGCCATGACTTTTGAGAATGTTCACCTTGAAACATTAAATAATTTTCCTGTTTTTGTCACTGCTGCACCCACTATTTGGCCTCTTTGGAACTCTGCTTTAAAATCTCAAAGCTAATTTTCAGTCCTCTTTCATACATCCTGTTAGTTGGAAAACAACCCAATACAATGTTCCTGTGCAGCTGTGTTTATAATTTTGATTTAGTAACTTGAAAGTCAAAGTCCTTTTTCATGTCTCTGTTATTTTGTCCAGTCCTGTATAGGGTTGTTATGGTGTCATGGTGTATGAATAGACAATTACATTTCAGTTGACTTCTTCATAATACTGATGATAATGCATTTCCATTTATTTATTTATTGACTGATTTATTGATTGATTGCTCAGTACACCACCTTTCTCTCTGCCTCTCTCTCTTTCAGTTTATAGCAACAACATGATCATTGTCAAAAAATCTTTCTTAAGTCCTATTCGGATTGGACTAGTTTTCCATTCAATTCATATTAAATTTGCGTAAAAAATTAGTTGCCTAAAGAGAGATTTATGCTCGCATTGCCATACAGTTAAATCACATAGTACAAGCTAACGCTGTCATAATAGCATAATTATGCAATATCACACGAGCAAGACTGCAGTTATACTGAATATCGGTATGACTGTGATTCAGCCGTTGGCACGAGCCCACAGGTCTAGTGCTGTAGCTAATCGCAGCCGTGCTGATATTCAGTATAACCACATGACTGTGAGTGCAATATTGTTTTTCTACAACAGTTCTATAAACAAGGAATTAATATTGAGTAACTGACATTGCAGACACAATATGGCCAAATGTTCTGTTTATTTTTGCTCCGCTAGCAGAAACAGATCCTGAAAAGTCACACTCACTTTATAGTGTGTCGGCTAGCTAGTTCACAATGATTCCCCGTTAAAGGTGCTTCAGGCAAAACTGGCGTCCCTTCTTCCTTTTCATCTTCATCTGACAAGCTCTCATATTTTAAGTCAAAAGTTATATTCCTAAAAACTATTGTTTGCCATGTCTGCTGATGATGTCACTAACACTACTGTAATAACAGTTTTGAACTAGGAAGTGGAGTTTTACATGGCGAACACAGATGGGCAGAGTGATACAGTGAAACATCCCAGTGCGGTTATAGCAAATGTAAGCACTCTTGGAATGCTGCTCGACCAATTAAATTAGTGGACCAGAACTAACTGCTGTAAAACAACACTTAATGCAAAAAAAAAAAATTATACAGAGGGCATGTTTTGGTGTACAAGCTTAAATCACCACATTACACTGTGCACTGGTTCCTCATGCAAATTCAATGTGAACCAGCATATGGATCTGTGACAAATGTAGTGCAAGTCACATTGATGTTAACGTATTGAAAATATTTACTCTCGTTCATGTACATAAATATATATCTCAATCTGAAGATTATCTACAAGCATAATCAATATCAAACTTTAAATAATTCCTTTCTTTGAAATGGTTCCATTACCTTGTGCTTGGCCTGGTGCCTGTAAATGATCCCTTCTTTAAACTAGAGTCTGATCTCCTTTTAGACTCCACTGCAAATAAAGCCTGCTCCCCACAAGTACAGCCTATCAGCACACAATGACAAGAAAACTGGCTCTTGGGGTGTATTCTCTAGGGTTTGGTGTAATTGCTAATGTCTCCTTAAGAACATTCCCTGGATGGTTTCAGTACTCTGTAAGTTATTGCATTTATACTAAGAGTGCTCTGGCTCTTGCCTCTAATAAATTGCAGTGCTCAATATCAGAGCGGCAAAGTGTCAGTTATGAAGACCGAACCTGGCACAGAATTTGTTTTCCATCTCGTAACCAGCCTGCCTTCTGCATCTCCAAGAACATTGATTGTGCCTTTCCCCTCTGATGAGATATTGGAGCAAGGGAAACAGCCAATAAGTGAATAAAATAAAACCAGCGCTGGAGAGGCAGGCAGCGTTCGGATCACTTTAGGGTCATTTCATTTGCCGCCCTCCCGCTGGTATGCCGCACAGCACTACAATGCTGTTTTGACCTTAATCAATGCCAGTAAATGTCTATTATTTCACTCAGTGTATTTATAGTGAATGATTAGGGGAAAAAAAAAAAACAGAGCTGAATGTGGTCCATTTGACTACAGCACACAAAATCCTTTTAAATAATATTATAAGCCATATCAATACTGATAAATAGTACATAGTTATTAACTGTGCCAACATCTGGGTATTACAGACACACATGCCAGGTTTACTAATACTATTAGAAATAAGCTACAATCACCAAATCTAAGCAAATATATTTTATTTAAAAGTTAACAACCGCCACTCATTTTTTTGTGTTCATATCTATGGGGGAAATAAACCATGCAAAAACATGTAGAAACTGATCTCTGCTTCAATGCATCTGACTTACTCTCAAAACTTTATCTCAAGAACTCTCCCCACCATCCAAGCTGACAGACTGCCAGAAAGCTTGCACATCCTCAATATGTGGAGAAGGGTAAGCTGAAAGCTGGAAAGGGCACTGTGCTGGCCAATGAAATGACTGAATGGTGCATAGAATGGTGTGCAGAAACACTAGAATATGACTCACAACTTGACATGGACTTCAGTGATATCAACTGTACATTTATTTTTATCTGTTCATTCATATCATTCAAGGCTGTATAGAACAAGTAAAAGTTCAACAATCAGGTAAGTACAGTTTTGTTGTGTTGTGTACAACCAAGCATATTAATAATATAGGCTTGTAATGATCACATACTGTATGTCTAATTGCTGTTACTGATTTGGCTTGAGCTTATATGAGAAATATAGTTATTACCATAAAAAAGGCACTTTACCTTTGAGCAAGTCCGCATGATTCAAAGTTATATGATTTGAACTGCTGATGTAACATAACAAATTGTGTTTTTTGGTAGCATTTTTTGTTTAGCTACAGTACATTCCTACAAATAGGTGATAATTTGAAGATGTGCCCAGGTATATTGATTATCGTGCATGTATGTTTCTTCCCTTAAAATCACACTTTATTTATTAACCTGATTAGAAAAAACAGCATGCTTTTTTTTCTTCCAATTTTGCAGTCACATGAAAGCTGCTCTGGTTTTTTTTTTCATAGTAAATGGAGAAAGAACAACCCAATGGAGCTGGTGAAACATTCTCTTTTCTACTTGTGCTTAATAATCACCCTATGAATTTGGATGCTAGCTAACTTCCAATTGTAAAGAAGTTGACATTTGTAGTCAGGTCATGACAGTACAGCCAGTCTGTCAGAGAAGGTGCTAATATTAGCGTGATCCTACCTTCCGTGCAAATTATCTGTACAGCAGAGCATATGACCATGACCAACCATCACCCATCAAAATGGCAGTCCCCTAGAATACAGTAATGCTGCTTATAAAACCGTAAAATGTACTGATCTACCAATCACTGATCGTTAAATCACTATTTTCCTCTGTTTGCATTTTGCAGGCGTATAACGGGTTCACATTTAGGTACTCATAGTAAACCACTAGCAGCACATTATCAAGCAGCCCAATGCACCCAATGGATATTCAAATCAATATCAATTTTGGTTGCTAAGGGTAACACAATGGACACGTTTTTCAGCTATCCCACACTATTTATAACTGACATTGTGCTTGAATGATTAGTGAGTAGCTACACATACAGCCACGTGAAAAAATAAAAACACCCCATGAAAGCCTGTTTTTTTTTTTAACATAGTTGCACATATGGACATTTGATCTTCATTGGGAGATTCAAGTAATATAACTAAACAAACAAAACCAAAGAAAAGTCTTTTTAATGAAATGTAAAATGTAATTTTTTAAAAATCCAATTTCTTGTGAGGAAAAAGTAAGGACACCCCCAAATTTATTTGTACTTAAAATGGCTAAAATTACCTACAGGTGTATCACA
>CM075007.1:17776992-17791917 GCA_037576675.1 Pangasius sanitwongsei | reverse complement strand
ATTCTGCATTGAGGAGTGGGGGAAACTTTCTTCCAGTTGATGTCAGAAACTGGTAGATGGCTACAAGAAACGTCTCACTGATGTTATTTCAGCCAAAGGGGGAAACACTAGCTGATAGGGCATAGGGTGTCCTAACTTTTTCCTCAGTTGAAATACTCGTTTTTGTTGATTTCTTTTGTTTAATAAGTGAAACAAAGTGATTTTTTGTTGTTTACATGCAATTACATCAATTTCATCTACAGGTACAAATTAAAACAAGATCAGAAATTGACATGTTGACATTTCTTAATAAACAACTGAATATTTGACTGTAGCTCAATTTCCTCTTTAACAGGAGCTGAAAACATTGATCTAAATAGCTGCATTTTCAGTTTTGCTTTCAGTGTTTCTTTTTCTTCTGCATGAGAGCTAAGACTTCATGTTGTAGAACGGGTATATTTAGAATTTCACCCAAATCATATCACAGTTGGGAGGCCCATAAGATTTCAGCTTGCATTCATACACTAGAAAAACTGTTCTGCCTCTGCTCTGCGGTCAGCGTGCTTAATAAAATTACAGCCAGAATACATGAGTATTTAATAGTAGGGAAGACTCTGATTTTACATATTAATTTGCAGTCAAATCAATCGTAAGTCACACATTTTGAAAAACACAAAATCCTTGCAGGAGCATCTGTAAAAAGTACACTGCATGTATTTGGATATTTGAGGTGTGTGCATACATCTAAGACCAGATGCACATTTATGTTACCATAAATGTCTTGGCTGTGTGAGTGCTGATGGTAAATTATGTGGGATCACAGCTTGATCCTGTTTGAATAACAGATTTCCGGCTGACTGCACACTAAATAGTGAAACTTACAAAACCAGAACAAAGGCTATAATTTACTGAACTGCCCTTCCCCTGTATTCATTTCTCATGCCTTTTTGTGTGATAAACTGTTGCATTACAGAAAGTGTTTTTTATGTATCTATCCAACATCTGATCACCATGTCTGAGGTTTGGGCTCAAACTAAAGGATGAGACACTTGCTATAAGAAATACAGTTATTACTCCTGCTTTCCAAACACACATACACATACACACACACACACTCACACACACACACACACACACACACACTCACGCAAGCACATACAGAGTTTTAAACCTCTAGCAAAACAACATTATTACCAACTTAATACAAAATTGATTCAGAAAGCTATCATAAGAAAAGGACTAACAATATGTTAGGATTCAAGGCCATGAGCTCTGTACCAATGTAAGAACAGGGATAATATAATTTAATCTGTTTTCTTTGATTATATAACAATAAACTATTCTGTTATGACAGGATTATGAGATCAGTGCTTCAGTGTTATTTATCTGATTTACATTTTTAAGCACGACTGCATTTCTACTATGCCCTCGATGCATCAAAGGCAACGTGCTTGGCCGTATTTCAACCATTCGTGTCACAGATAGGGAAAATAAGTCCCTCATCACACGTAATGTATCAAGCCACTAAATCACTGACAGAAGAAAGACTTTGCTTTGGCAGCCTGCTTTCACCTGCAGCAATATTCAGGTTTTGATCAGAGGCAGAATTTTTCCCTGATGCACTACAGTGACACAGAGCCACAGCTTTGTTCTTGGCTCTCTGAAGAATGGTTTTAGATAAACTCCTTCCATAAGCTCTAAGGGATCCATGCCACACAGTTGTAATATTTAACAGCATGTCCACATGAACAGGCAGGATGCCCAACTTTCTCAACACTGCTGAGCCTTGGGCTCTGCAGGCTGCTTCTCTGTGGATTTGTTTCATGCAGGAATAATCACTGTATGGTTGATTCCATCTGGGTGCAAGTCTCTCTCTTTCTCTCTCTCTCTCTCTATCTCACACACACACACACTCACAAATCTGTTAATGTAGCTAATTAATACTATGCCTACACCTAAATCTAACCCTGATCTTAACAACAGTATCCAAAAGGAAACCTATTAGTTATTTGTCGTTAGTTTTTTTTTCTTTAATAAAAGCCTTGTGTGGACCAGTCATAAGTCAAAACTGTCAGATATTCCTTTCCTTCCCCCAACAAGATATAAAAACCTGCCCACAAACGTGCACACACACACACACACACACACACACACACACACACACCCCTCCAGCATCAGTTTTATGACAGGCAACCAGAAGCCATACTATCACTGAGCTGATGGCACCAGAAGTGAAGATGAAAGCTGCAACCAAGCACATAAAAAGCATCTGTATCGAAGTTTAAGTTGCTTCTACAGCAACTTAAAGAAGATTTTATCACCAGAAAGGTAGCCGATGGCAGATATGTAATACAGACTGACCTTAGCTTTCATACACATAAGCTCAGACACATCATGTAGAATGTATACCTTCTCCACTCCATAAAACATAGACTAACATCTTGAAACTCTAGGCTGATTGTTATCCATGTTAACCATAAAATTGAAGCTTCAATATTAGGCAAACCTCATGATGTTGCATCTAAGGCATCCTGTATTCCTGTTGACACGTTCAGCAAGGTAAGAGCACATGCCGGTTATCACAGCTGTGCAATTGACATGGCTTTCAGCAATCTACGCACTTAATCTGAATTGCTCGACTCAATAGTTTACATAAATGGCCATGTAATCCTTTGCAATGGATAAGCTTAGTGAGAGCAGAAAGAGAAGAAAAAACATGATTTGAGTGTGGTACTGGAATAGTAACAAGACTTTCACACATTCAGATCCACTGTGGATTTTAGTGTGGGTTAGTGAAAGCTAAGGGCAGCTGAATTGCTCAGATGCAATTACACTAGTCACCATTCTCTGAATCACTTCACTAGGAGGTGCAGAACACTGAACTCCACAATGGTCATGCCAGTGAGCTCAGTGAATGAAAAAAAAAGCCTTTCAATAAAACATAATTATTACCCTCAATCCAATAATACACCTGTCTCCCCAGAGCGGAGCATAAAAAGCCTCCAAAGCTTAGCTAGAAGATTATCTGTGCTCCTCAAAAAAAACAAAACATTCATTTTATGATATAAAATAAATGTACAATATAGTCTTCCACTCCCAACTCAGAAAAATGTAGTTCAATATGTCAACAGCTCACAACATGTTAACAGGTACAAGATGGAGCTGGGGCACCAACAGTCGCTGTAGCTTCGGCTCTATTTACACATAATTAGGACCAGATTTTAAACATTAGAATGATGATCATTATCTCCTGCCCTTGGTTTAACACCTACCAGAAGTTCTCCCACGTGAATACCTTGTAGCGGAGACAACAATAACCTAATACTCAACACATTAACGAATGCTGTACTAACAACTCTAATGAGCACATTTAACCCAGACGAAGACTTCAAAACCCAATAGTCTAACAGAAAGTGGCCTGAGTATTTGGCTATGAAATGGCTATAATGTCCTAAAAGTAGCTATATTAATTCTGTAATACAATAGATGCTAGGGCTCCTGTGTGATTGTTTAAATGGATCTGCAAATAGAAAATATAGAAACTAGCACAGAAAGTGCCACTTGAGCTGTGGTACAGTGAGATTTAATTTTCAAAATCCTTCCTTGCTCAATGTTGGAATTAATTTCACATGTCGATACTGCCAGCATGCTCTTAGTGACCTCATGGTGTGGCAGAATGTCACTGCATGTCAATGCAGAAGAATCAATTACCACTGGCTTTTATTAAAATCCCCCCAAGACTAAGCTTTTCCAAATAAATGAGTCAATAACAAGAAGCCAGGCTCAGAAGTATAATTAAAACAACGAAATTTACCCCCTCCTACCTGCATACAAGTGTGGATAAGTTCACGCATCTGTGTGACTGATAAACACATGTACATCCTTCCATGGCTAAGAGTGATTACATAAAGAATTCAAACAGCAATGACAGATTACTTCCTCTTGGGAATAAGAAATGTAGAACTGCATTTGGTAACTTAAAAACAAATGAATCCCCTGAGGATCACAGTCTACTAAATACCAAGGTGACAATGCTGTCCAGAACAGCCAAGCTCTATAAAACACCTGAGATCTGCAGAGATAACTCAAGGGCCCCCCTCTGGGATCAGTCTTACTCAACTCCCTAGAAAAAAAACATCCCACCTTTGCCAAGAAAAGGCTTTTAAACTGCCTGGGTCACAAAAGCAGATTCAAACGCATCAGCAAAATTTGTAACACATTTCAAAAAGACCTGTGCAAAAGTGAGAGAAAGCATGCCCTCACTTCCCATAACTACACAAAAAACATCCTGCTTTGTGAAAGGGAAAGGAGATTTAAAAAAAAACTCTAAAAAACATTCTGTATCAAACCTTAAGAACACATTTTTTTTGCAAACTCAGCAAGGAGGCAGCTGTAAGGTAACTCACAGAGATGGCAAGGAAAGTTTAAATCACTGTCCAGTTCTCTCTCTCCCTCGTGACCAATGCTTGAAGGCTGGTTTATGGTTTTTTATGTTTCCTTTTATGTTACTGTGTCCACAACCACAGCCCTTCAAGTTTTTACAGCTGAGTGATATGACGATATAATGTCAATATTGTGATAAATTATGTCATGTCATATTATGTTATTTTCTAAAATATCGTGTAAGATAAAAAAAAAATCCTGAACATAAATAAATATGCATTACATTTTTTACATTATATTAATTTGAGAAATTGAGCCATGGACACAGTTTTATGCTGAAAACTTATTTAAAATTTTACAATCACAAAAATATATGCTAGGTCATTTTGAGTCAAACAGAACAGTTAAGAGACTGGCACTGTGACAGCAGCTGGTAGTTGAGTACCCAGCTGAAAGTGTAATTGAAACCAACATGTGGCAGGATCAGAGAGAGAGATGGATTACAGATTTTTTTTTTGATGGATAATGAACTGAAATGCTTTCGGAAAGAGAGGGACATAGAAGGAGTGTTTGTACATCCTCCATGTACCAACCTAACCAACTCAACACACAGGAAGTAACATTTGTAATATGTTACATTGGAATGAAAGTGAATACAGCATAAATAACTATGAAACATGCAAATTAATATATGTGCATTATATAAGCATTATCACATATGACTATACAAACTCTCAAATATTCCTCTTTGTTAATCTACAACACAAATGCAGTGATCAGTGTTGTGTTTGCTTTAGTAATGTTTGCCTGTCCTAGTACATTTATTCTTTGAAAAATTAAACAAATCAATCTGCAGGGCTAAATATTTAATGAACCATTACATAAGTGATGTTTGAGAAATCAATACTATCAATTTACTTATTCAAATAAATTAACATGCATTTAAAAATAATAGTGGAATAAGTTAATCTTCAGGGGAAAAAAATCAGAATGACCTAAATAGCCAATTTTAGAAATAGAAAATATCACTTCTCTATAAACCCAATGCCAACAGCATCAGAGCATTTGCCAGACAATTTAGGAAAAAAAATCTTTTTGTGTGTAAAATGGTGAGAAAGTGATAAAGTCGGTGTGAAATGAACCAGAGCACCAATATAAGGAATCAGAATAGTCTCTTTACACATAAAGGCATAAAACACAATTCACAAATATATTTCTTGATGTATAAATATACAGTATGCCTTCACAAACATTCAAACATAGTGGCCACGAAAACCCATAAAAGTATTTTTAATATTACCCTCCAAATGTATTGGAATGGTGAGGCCAATTCTTTTGTTTTTGCTATACACTGAAGACATTTGGGTTTGAGATCAAAATATGAATAGGGTCACTCCATGAAAACTGCAGCCATATAAATGTATATAAATCATTGGCAATAAAATTTAACATTGCAGTGAATATTGTTAAATATCATGATTAATGTAAGGTGTTACACCTTGAGATATACATAAGATAATTTCAATGTCATCCTGTTCGTAATTACTGCATAAACATAATGTCTTTCGAAATTCTCCCCATTAATTAGTGTCGGAAATTGTGACATTCCTTACCTTACCTAATAAAGTGATCATTTTTTGCTTTAATTCCTACTCTTTCCTGTGATAAAAGTATTCCTATTTTAATACAGAGGCCACTTAATAGTTATCTATGGGAATGGTTGTTCAGGGTCACAGACTGTTTTGGGTGCGAGGTCTTTTAAAAGTTGTTGCAAATGTAACCACTGTTGTCTGCATGGGGTACGTTCAAACTGTTTTAATAAAAACAACAATATTTCTCTGTCAGTCAGTCAAGCACAATTTATAGCATGTTGCATTTGAAATAGCCTCAGCCTTATTCCCAAGCTTCGAATTTCCCACCAGACCCCACATTCATGCGTGATATGTATCACCCGAGAGTACTTACTGATCTCCTGCGATAATCATTCAACATGGCAGATCGCAAGTGTTTTTGACAATCTGTGATGTTCATGTCCAGGTAAGTTACGCTCATTACTTGGAATCGTTCAATCAGATACAAAAACTACCCTCCATTTTATACGAGTGGAATACTATCGTCATCATGATGATAATAAAATTTGAATCAATGCAGAACTTCCTGATAGGTGACCGATTGATTCCCGACCTGTCAGCAGAGCTCGCCGTTGATTTTGCATGTTGGGAGACATGAACATGGGTCATGTCCACCGTTATGTTCAGCTCTCGATAACAGTAAATTCACATGAAACGAATTTTGCAGGGCAGATTTTGTGGCCTGTCTAGGCTACTTGTGTATTTAACAGAATCATATATTCCATAAATTAATTTTATTTTGAGTTTGCATGGTGTATAGCAGGGTCTTTTGTGAGAGTGTGAGTCTGTGTTACATTCATCACATAGATTTAAAAGAAATATCCGTATTTTAAAGCCACCATGGAATATCAGTTCTTTTAGGATAAGGTATGGAGGTCATTATATGTCAGGTATTGGATGATGATATGCCACCTGGAATCCTTCTTAATTATCAATAGGATAAATTTAACAGTTTTTGAAATGTTATCAATTAGAAGTGTTCTGTGTTTATTACAAATGTTCCAGGTTTGCCATCCAGTGTCAAATAGAAAGGATAGCTGGGTTACATCCATCTACAGTATACCTTACCAGTGGTCTGCTCTTAAAGGTTGTTGACCCCCTGACTATTGTTACACACTCAATCTGCAAGTATAGATCCTTTGAGTCTTGTTACACACAATGAAATAGAAAATAGGTTGGTGTTTAGCAACTCATTCAAAATGTTTTTTCTTTATACCCAAAAAAGTAGTTAAAATGAATTGGCCCATTGTGTTCTTTTGCAATGATTGGATAATGTGCCAAAATGCATTGTAATATGGGGAAATTAAAAAATTTACCGTCCATGTTACATTCGCGACGTTTCGTGCAGTGTATAGTGAAGTCACTCAATTAATATACACTGCAACTACATTATCATAAAAACTAAAATAACTGATATGGTCTTGCCTTAACTTCCCAGTGATGCACTAAGTACCCAAGAAAATCTCAACTGAATCCTTCTTTTTGAACAAAAATAGACTAAAGAGTTATCTTGAAATATTCAAGTTAACAGATCTTCAGATTGGTCCAAATTGTTGATTATTTTGAAACTTCTGTTAATGTCATTTATTGACTTGTCAAATGTTTTCCTATTTTTAATAACATTTTTAATGATAAATTCATTGTTATTTTCATGTCCTTGTTACATGCGCAACACAGTAAATGTGATGCCTCATAACTCACATTTGAGTGGAGTTTTTGACCCATATGCCATTATGTCTGATGTTAATGTCAGTGTAAGGGTGGGAGTGTTCTTTAAAAAATTCATTTTTCTGGAATTGTACCCTTATGTCACAGTTTGGCTGCAGGTTTAATGGAGTGACCCAGTATGAAAAGATAGATCAGAATTTCTAGATGTGTTAAACAACTTAGAACATGGCACCCTTTGTTTGAACCAACTCATATTACAAGTGATCAAAAATACTGGAACTGGGTGCTGTGTTAGATTGATTGTTTAAACAATTAATAGCTCTCAATGTCTTCTCTTGGTTTGAGCCCTGGGTTTCACCTGTGAAGACTACATTTGTTGTTAAAAAGGATAAACCAACATGAAGACCAGTGTGGACAAAGAAAGGATCTACTCATGATCCAAAACATACAAGCACATTGGTCAAGCAATGGAGGTAGTGTCATGGCTTGGGTTTGCATAGCTTGTTCTGGAACAGGCCCACTAATCTAATTTTTATTGATGATGTAACGCATAATGGTAGCAGCAGAATGAATTCAGAGGTCTACAGAAACATTCTGTCTGCCAATTTATAGAGAAATGCATGCAATCTAATTGGGAGGAACCTCATCATGCAGCAAGACAATGGCCCAAAATAAACCACCAACACAACAAAGGACTTCACAAGGGGAAAAGTGGAAGGTTTCAGACTGGCCAAGTAAATCACCAGACCTTAACCCAACTGAGCATGCATTTCACCTCCTGAAGAGGAGACTGAAGGGAGAAACCCCCCCAAAACAAAAAAAAAAAAACTGAAAGAAGGTACAAGCCTGGAAAAGCATCACAAAAGAAGAATGCAACAAAGGTGATGCAGTTATGGCAAGCAAGGGATATGCAACCAAATATTAAGTGTTGTTTACTTTAATTTACTTTAGGACTATCTGTTCTAATACTTTTGTTCACCTAAAAATTGGCTGGTCTGCCACCAAAGGTGCTGAAATTCTGATCCATCGTCTCATATTCATATTTCAATTTCAAACCCAAATGTCTTCACTTTATAGTAAGAACAACAGAATTGGCCTTGTCGTTCCAATACTTTCGGAGGGGACTGTATTTGCCAATGTACATCTAAAACACTTGTTAAGTTCATTTTGAGGATGTTCCGTCTGGTTTCATAAATATAAGAGTGGACTTCACTGTGTTTTTCAGATGTCCTGTCAAGCTCAGGTTTCCATATTTATTCACCTATACACCCTCACCCCATGAGCAAACCCCATCCTGAGTACATCAGTCCCAAATCAGATACTGTTTGACCACAGGGGAAAATTCAGTGAAATGCAGTGTACTATTACTAACCAGATGAACCACTGAACAGTGATGTTGGAATACTGGACTTAGCCTGTTTTACGCAGCAAGTGAAGGCCGATGTGGTTGATTTTCTAATTGGCCGATGCACAAATGGAGAACCAAGCCAGACATCTTTAATCTTTAGTTATTAGATGTGTTTTAGATGTGTATTAGACCTCCCACTCCCAAACACCATGTTTCCTTCACCACTTTAATTTGTGCCCTTTTTAGCCTGAGCTTATATTTGACATGCATTTGGCAATGCAAGCATTGTTCAGATATTTGTCTGCATACCTGTACATCTAGAAGAATAAAAATGGTATCCACTAGCTGGCACATCAGAGACCAAACATCTGTCTGGCATATTTCCATGTCGAACCTTAAAATATTTAGGGAGTTCATGTCAGATATTCCAGGACACACATTTGTCTCTGTGCAGCTGCATGGAGATGTTAAACACAAGGACACGCTCTGTTAGTTTATCTTTCCACCACCACCATGATTGCTGATGACCTGCATCTCAAATCGAAAACTATCACATTACTTTTAAAGGTATTTACTAATCTAGAAGATCCTGGCAACTGGGTGCAAAATATACTTTTCAGTAAGTTTGAAGGCTATATGAGAGGTTTTTGAAATTCAAGCACTAATCTGAAAAGGGAGATCTATAAATGTTAATACTCAAAAATATGCACACTTCATGTAATCTGCAATGTGAAATTTAAGTGCATATAAAGAACAACACTTAGTGGTATCCCAGTCCTGTCAGTACATAACAAGTTGCTAACAGTGGTTCAGCACTTTAGCCGAGTTTTCAATCACTGTTATTGTGTTCCTAACAAGCCTTGAATTTTGTCAGTCTCTGAAAAGTGACCGTCAAAAGTACTTATTAAACAGATAGTGAAAAGAATTTGTGTCCCACATTATTCTACAACACCATTATTCTGCTGCTACCATAAATTATCAAATATTATTTGGATACCCATCCAATATCACAATGTAATTTTTAAAAAAAAGGGATGGGGTTTTTTTTTTTTTTGGACGAGCATTCATTACAGTCCAAATACAAACACTTTAATAGTGTATTCAAATGCTCATGTGATAATTGTTATTCTCTTTAGAGGTTATCCACCTTGTTCAATCTGATAGCAATGGCATTTGTATTGCCCTTTGGTTTACTCTATTCCAATTAAAGTGAAGGTTTTTCATTCTGACTGAGCTATTAGTCAAATTAGATAATTAGACTGCATGCAAACATAGTTAACAACCAGGCAAATAGACTACACATTGACAGCTGATTTATCAATTTGTTAATCTAGAACAAGCTAACTTCTTTCCATCAACTTCTTACGATGGAAACTCAAGCTATACACCGATCAGCCATAACATTAAAACCACCTACCTAATATTGTGTAGGTCCCCCTTGTGCCACCAAAACAGCTCTGAACCATCGAGGCATGGACTCCACAAGACCTCTGAAGTTGTGCTGTGGTATCTGGCACCAATACGTTTGCAGCAGATCCTTTATGTCCTGTAGGTTGCGAGGTGGGGCCTCTATGGATCGGACTTGTTTGTCCAGCACATCCCACAGATGCGCGATCGGATTGAGATCTGGGGAATTTGTCATGTTCCTCAAACCAGTGTGGCAGGGCACATTACCCTGCTGAAAGAGGCCACTGCTATTAGGGAATACCGCTGCCATGAAGGGGTGTACTTGATCTGCACCAGTGTTTAGGTAGGTGGTAAATGTTGAAGTAACATCCAAATAAATGCCAGGACCCAAGATTTCCCAGCAGAACACTGCCCAGTGCATGACACTGCCTACACTGGCTTGTCGTCTTCCCATAGTGCATCCTGGTGCCATCTCTTCCATAGGTAAGTGACACACACTCACTGGCCGTCCACATGATGTAAAAGAAAACGTGATTCATCAGACCAGGCACATTCTTCCTTTGCGCCATGGTCCAGTTCTGATGCTCACAAGCCCATTGTAGGCACTTTCGGTGGTGGACAGGAGTCAGCACTGGCACGCTGACCAGTCTGTAGCTACGCAGCCCCATACACAACAAGCTGTGATGCACTGTGCGTTCTGACACCTTTCTGTCATAGCCAGCGTTAACTTTTTCAGCAATTTGTGATACAGTAGCTCTTCTGTGGAATCAGACCAGATGGGCTAGCCTTCACTCTCCATGTGCATCAATGAGCCATCACATTGTTGCTGGTTCACCGGTTGTCCTTCCTTGGACCACTTTTGGTAGGTACAACCACTGCATACTGGGAACACCCCACAAGACCTGCCATTTTGGAGATGCTCTAACCCAGTTGTCTAGCCATCACAATTTGGCCCTTGTCAAAGTCGCTCGGAGCCTTACGCTTACACATCAACTTTGAGAACTGACTCTTCTCTTGCTGCCTAATATATATCGGGTGCCATTGTGACGAGATAATCAATGTTATTCACTTCACCTGTCAGTGATTTTGATGTTATGGCTGATCGGTGTAGACATATTGATCAAAGCCATTCAGTCTGCAGTGAAATGGCACTGTGTGATGCCCTTCATTCATGTCATAAAGGTAGATGTGATGCAACTGATTGAAGTGGAAAACTCACTGGATGGTTAAAGTCTGTATTCAGTAACCTGGCAGGACAATCTCAAAATTCACACACAAATGCAATCAAGTCTACACATACATAAACGCAGGTCATGTTTATAAACGTGTACACAACAGGAAAAACTATATGTAAACCCATTTGTTTGCTTAGAAATAAAGAAATTTTGATGAATGAGATTCTTCTTATTCCAGTCTGGCTCAAGGTGACTTGTGAATCTTACAAGACGAATCTGAAAGTCTGATTTTCTGCTTCCATTATATCATGCGTGAGTGAGCAAATCTTTCGCCTTTATTTCTAGCACCTTTCCTACCTTATTCCTTATTCTTACATAGCGCTAGTGCACGAGTAAATACTGTGCCTATGGCTACACGAGTGACCCTCAGATTTATGCACTTTAAATGAGCCATGAAATCAAGCATATGTTACTGTCAAATCCAATCTACAAAGTTGATAAGAGAGAAATAATGTCCGAGCCAAAATGTGTCCAGTATCCTGAGCAACTCCGTTTTAACTGAAACCCGTCAAAGTCCTTTTAAAGCAAACTACTACAAAATAAACATCTGAACAAACGCCTGTCACTCCATTTACGCTCATTTCATCATCAAAGCAAAGCAAAGCAAAGCAAAGATATGAACATGACCCGACCGAGTGACCGAGTCTTTCTCTCTACAGGTATTCAGCTTTAGGTCTAAGCTTATTTTACAATGGGTCATTACAAGATCCGAAGAAGCTCAACTACACAACATGCATTCATCTGCAGAAAGTGTGTTTAAGTCATCACAGTAGTAGAAAATAGAGAATAAATTTACCAGATATATCGGTGCGCGTGCTGCCGCTCTCTATGGCGCCCTGCGCTCCGTTCGGCATCTCGGAATGACAGACCGCTGCGCGCGAGGAATGCTGATAGCGCGGCGCGCGCGCCTCGCCCCCTGACAAGAACCTCAGCCAATCAGAATCGCCTCTCAAGATATTACGGCCAATCCGCTGTTTTGAAATGTTGGCTATTTTGCATAGCAAGGTTGATTAGCGATGTGAAGTAATTCAAAGAAATTTAGAAGGTACTGGTTTAATTCCTAAAGTGTGCAATTATACAAAAATGAGAATGGGCTTGTAACCAAAGAACTAAGAAAATAACGACGGAATTGATCACATGTCAAATTCTAGTTTATTTTAATACAGTGTTAATTGCTATGGTGTGCTATTAATTCAGTAATAGCTGTACCTGAGTGTACCAGTGTCTGTTTATATGTAGGTGAGGTGAAGAGTTCAGCAGAGTTCTTCAGATTAAACCACACTAATCTAATTAGGAGAGATAGACAAACCTAACAGTGAGGGCATCAGTGCTGTCAGCAAAGTTACCACCTTAAAGGAATAGCTCAGCCAAACATTACATTAAGATTGAAATTTTCAGTCTTCCATTATTTGTTTAGCACCTCTAGGGTTCGAACCCTGTCTCCGCCCTGTGTGCGTGGAGTTTGCATGTTCTCCCCATGCTTCGGGGGTTTCCTCTGGGCACTCTGTTTCGTCCATAGTGTGTGAATGTGTGTGTGATTGTGCCCTGCGATGGGTTGGCACCGCCTGGTGCCCCGAGTCCCCTGAATAGGCTCCAGACTCCCCTGCAACCCTGTGTAGGATAAGCAGTACAGAGAATGGATGGATGGATTACTTGTTTAGCCTCATAACACCAGCACAAAATGAAGAAGTAAAATATATTGGACATAATATTTTAGTAAAATGGATAGCATTGGGGCTCCAAAAGTCCAACCCCACACCCTCTTCATGAAGCCAGGTAACGACATTTTGTCAGCTAACAGGGAAATGGTGAAGCTGGAGGACCAACCAGCCATCAGTGGATTAACATTAGCTACAAAAACAACCATAGAAGCTGTAAGTCTTACTCATCTTAGACTAGCCAAAGACAGAAAGAGATGGAAGTCTTCTGTGGTCATCCTATGCCCCCCAACCCCACCCTCCAGGAACGTGGTGGATTAAGTCAAGTTAGTCAGGATGGCCTTGCCACCTCACAGCTCCAGAGTCCCCAGTTCGATCCTGAACTCAGGTTACTGTCTGTATGCAGTTTCTGTACATGTTCTCCCCATGTCCATGTAGGTTTCTTCCTCTGTGAATGTGTGTGAGCATGGTGCCCTGCACTTATGGAAGATGAACGAATGATTATAAATGAAAACAAAGGACCTAGAGAACAAAATTTGTTTGTGTTGGAGCACCCAGCAGCACCAAAGGAATGGCATTTAGACTGTTCAGTCATGTTTAATATAAAGTGAAACAAGGGGACATTTTGAGGATAATTCTATAATGAAATTAAGCTGCCTGATTGCGTTTTTAACAGCTTCAATTCATTTACTTTTGAGTGGAATTAACACTCTTGTTAGTCCTGTTCCTTATTCATTCAAGGTAGAATGAACAAGTGAATTACAAGAGTGTTGTGGTGATGAATTATCTGTGATAATGCTGCACAAGTCTGCACGTCTAGAGGGGAAATTGTATTGTACTGTACCTACTGTCAAAATTACAGATTTATGAAACTTTATCCTGATTTTCTCATCATTTCCTACAATTAATTCATGTGGTTTAATTGGAGCTCTGAATAGAACTAATTAAGCTAAATTAAAATTTTCCCCCAAAGGCGACAGCGAGAAGTGTTGTCACCACGCAATCTAACAAAGACATGTTTTCATACAATCCCTGTCTATGTGATAACTGACTCTATGTACTACAGCCTGACAGCCACTTAATGGAAGATTGTGCTCTTGGAGAGCTTATGAAAGAGACAGTTCATATGGTCTTGAAATGGAGGATTATTGAACATCAACTGCACTCAAAGAGAAACCATTGAATTGTAAGGGAGAAGTCAGCAAAAAGTCTGAAATCAAATGGATAGCATTCTTTTACACCTGCTCTTTATTCCCCAAATCCAGATGAACTCAGCCCCTATGGAGACACAGCAATGAGGATTACAACATACAGCTACAATTTCAATTGAACACAATATGCAAGATATGCTGAAAGAACGATTATGGTAGGTTTAAAAGAAATGTCTAACCAGGACCAACAATGAGATAAAATTCTTAGTTTAATATTATATAAAAATGCAAATACTTGAAAACTAATGGACCACTTGCTGAAAAAAAAAATCTTGTAGTTCTGCCATTCTGTAAGTTCTCCATATATATCCATCCTGATGCCCCTTGCGCTCCTCCTCGCTGCTTGACCCATCCTGATGCCCTACTTCTGGTTGGAGTTCTCATCGGTTGAGTTCGCTTGCTGCT
>CM075007.1:17747059-17772058 GCA_037576675.1 Pangasius sanitwongsei | reverse complement strand
GTCTCATTGCCTGATGTAAAACATCTTTACGATAATGAGCTGCTGGCAGCCCAAACATTTCCATACCTTTGGGGCACACACGCGCACATGCACACACACACACACACACACACACACTGGATTATTCTCATTACCTGAGGAGAGTAAAAGATACATGTAAACCCAGACAGACAACCTGTTTATGCATACCTCTTTCACAGATGTACAGCATGAGAGAAAAATGTCTCCTTTGTCCTAAAGCAAGCCAACTGCCCTGACTTACTCAGTAATTAAGCTGCGACATTGCTTCTGATCTGAAATGGCTCTTAAAAAAGAGTGCAGTTCAACAGCTTGTGCAGGTCTGTTTAAATAGATCAAAGCACTGACATTGTTTACTCCTGTAAAGAAACTGTGAAACACAATTCTGTGTGGTCATATTCCAGTCCTTTGACATTTTCCCCTTCAAATAACAATATAAACAAACATGTAAATGCTTTACAAAACATCTAAAATAGGAATACAGTGCTGAAAAATGCAGTTTTGCCAACATGATTTGCGTATAAACTCTTTGATATTTCGGTCATTCTCAAATGAAAAATTCAATAGCTGGGGTATAATTTCAGAAGGTGAGTAGACCAGTAATATGCTGTAAATATTAAATTTGCATGAGGAGAGTGGTCCAGATTCCTTTTTCGTAATACCATGTGGGTATTTTTTTCTCATGTTTTTGTGCCCTTCATCCAACACAAACATGTTATTAATTTTTTTTTTATTAATTTGATTCGTGTGTAGACCATTCCCCTCATAAAAATTTGACTAATTCTGATACTGCATGCAGTAGAAAAGGTCCAGTTGTAATAAATTGTTAATAGTGGCATGTTGAAAGCAATGCATAATTATGTTGCTGCAATATAAATAACTATGATGCAACCATTTCTCTTCATTTCTTAAAAAGCTGCTTTAAATACATATTTCCTTTACTCAAGCAAATTATGGTTACCTTCCTATACAGTTATATTATATTTTACATCTAGTTACATTATAATAAAATAATAATGTTAAATATACATATTGTGCTGACTGGGCACTCTTAGAAAAAGAGGTCAAATCTACATACAAACCTGAAGGAATCCATACTCCTATGCATTTGCTACGGTAGCACACAGAGGCGAACACGGAAAGTATATATCTCTCAGACAGGCAGTTACACAGCAGGATTTACATGTCTAGCCCAGTCAGATCCACTATATCCTTCCTCATAACTCTCCATAAATTATAAAAGCCAATATACTATATGTTACTGGACTCTACACAAGACCTGGATTGAAGGGGGTGTAAATTAGAACTTGAAGGACCTTTAAAAATAGTTTGCATGCCAAAATGTGCACATAGTTCTTATAAACAGCCTGCACAGTGCTTGAAACACATGACATTCGCTTTGCTAGTCTTGAAACATTATGGTCTCCCTGGGTCTAGACCAGTCTCTGACCCTAAATTAGACCCAGTGGCACTGAAGGCATGTTAGAGAAAAGCAATCAAACTGTCAAGAGAAATGAGTCCAATACATTGCGTGGCAGGAAATAAGTGTGATTGCTGTTACTTAAATAAAAGAAAAGCTTTAGATGCTACTATGTGAAACATTTTTGCAATGTATATAGAAGAACATGGTGGTCCAGAGTCATCGACATGTGACCTGAAAAGATCTGTTGTGTCAAAATGTGTCAACAGTTCTTGGCTATCTTGTGACAAGTAATGTTGAGAGCTCACATAACAGAAATGTGAAGTAATCTAGGCGCCAAGTAGCTGCAAAAATAAATCTACCTTATTTTAAACCAGTGCAACAAGGAGGCTCAGGTTTCCTGTAGGGGAGTAGACATGAGAGAGCCTGTGAGAGGTTAAAACTGAAAGTCTGCTTAAATGAGCTGTGGGTGATTCCAGTTTCTTTAAATGGTTAAATACTGCATACGTAAGTGAAAAGAGGAGGCATTAAAATCATAGAGAAAATAACAATGCTTGCAGTGTAAGGATCTAAATATTGTGACAAGATTGTATTACAGTGGTTACGACACTGAGAATAAGCGATTCATATGATAATCTGTTTAGAATGGCCATATTGCATAATGACCAATTTAGAACTACAGTATTACTAAAAAGTAAAAGTAAAGAATAGATACCAGACAAGAATTAATAAAGTGAAACAACTATTGAGTATCAATATCGATATCATATTGTATTCATTTCTCATCTGCTGATGTATTGTATGTTGTGAATATATGTTATGTTGTCGGCCAGAACATAGGTCATGCACATACACATTGGACCCAAACTGTCTTAAAGCATGTGCCTTTGATGTTTTGCATAATATGGCGATCAAAGCTTTCAGAGTGTCAGCTTGGTTACTAAGAGAGTCAGTATAGATTCAGTATTGGGTAACAGCAAACACTCGGAGTTGCTATCAGTATAGTATCAAAAATGGAAAAAGTAGCATTGGTGTGTGTACAATGCTCTCCATAATAGTGTATCTAGGTTGTGAGTCACCTTAAAGCCATTTCAAACTACAAGATTTAGTAGTTCTTATGTTTACTTTTACTACACTTAAACTTGCTAGTTTGTTCTGGAAGGTCATAAGCTAGTTTTTGTATAACCAATATACAGTAATATGATAATGATGAATGATAATTCAGTCACAATTCTACCAGTGTCGATATAGAGACTGTCTAGAGACTACCTAGAGATTGTAAATCACACCCAGATTTACAGTTAGACTAAAAAGGCTTTTCAATAGAGGATCCCTTCTGATACTTCAGTTTTATCAAAGACAAGACGTATTCTGACAATCCTGCAGTGCTTAAATAGAATAGATCTTGTGTATATGTACAATCCAGTAAACAGCTCAGTATGAGCCATATCAGAGAGACAAGACAGTTGGTCTTCAATCAAACTAGTTGTTAAAATGCCAGTGTAGCACAAACCACAACGCAAAGGAATATGCATCATATTGACAAATTTGTGAACTTTCAATGGTTATGTTGTACCTTATCTACTGAAAACACCTGCATAGCTTTCCACTCTCCTAGTGTACTAGGGAATCGATTAATGCATAAGCTACCTCTGGGTCTTTCAGACCAGAAAAACCTGCACTTCAATCAATAAACGCACCACATATTTACACCAGTTCTATTCCAAAACAGCTACAAAAGTGTTGCCTGTCTTTGTCACCCTGAAAATAAGAACAATGTTTTCATAATTACTTATTGCACAATTCAGCATCAAACACAAACAGATTAGTTGTTGATACTGACTCACCAACTGCGTGTAGCTCTAGCTGTAATGGACAAGTGTGAAGTGTGACAGAAATCCACAGAGCGGGTCAGTTGTGCTCAGCCTGGCCTGCAGGTTGCCTAATGTGCCAGCAGTCTTGCCAATCCTGCCGTGGTGGTGGAGACCAGCTCCTCCAGCAGCCTCACTATGTTAACTCTGTCCAACAGGCACTGAGGGACAGCTGATTTTATTTCTGAGCCCTCTTTTCCCCTGACTGAGCAATCCCACATACTATCACTGAGGCTTTTTTTAGAGCTTTTTTTCCCCCAATGCCTTCCATGTTCAGGCCCTGAAATTCACTTCCATAGATTTCCTGCCCCCTCCTTATCTCTAATAAATCACCACATGCTTTTGATCAAAAGAGATGACGTTATGCTATGAATGGGGTGGGTGTAAAACACAATAATGTTGTTCTACTGAGGTCCCTGCCCAAATCACTTCTCTCTGTTACAGAGGTGTCCTAACTTATCCACAAGAGCTTGGAGGTTTTCATTCCAACAAAGCATGAGCTATCACCTGATAGCCAATTGAAGGCCAAGATCAACTGATTAAACATGTAGAATCAAGTGTGACTCCTGATTGAAAACCTGCACACTGGCCTTTTGCAGATAAGACTAGACACACCCACAACAACTTATTAACTTATATTTGATCAAACCATGCCTTGTCTCTCATTGCAGTCTTTTTTCATGGACAGCCTACTACAAATGACTGGTTATTGTTTCGCTCATTACTTTAACTCAGTAGAGTGTCAAACTCCATGTGAAGTGTTCTTTTATATCTGCTTTCAACGGTGTCTGTGTCCAGCATTTGAAATAGCATAAAGCCCTGTTCAAACAATGTCTCAAAGTCCACACAGATCCCAGTGGAGCAGGCCCAATAGAGGAAGGTGTTTCAGGTTTTTAAATTGGGCCACTTCTATAATAAAGGCTCTGAGTGGGTTCAAACCATGCAGCTGAGACCCCTGAGGCCCAGAGAGAGGAAATAGTTTGTCCTTTTAGTCTCAGCTGGATGTTCGGTGACCTAGACTATCTTCTTTAGGCCCCGAAAGGAAAGGAATTAGTTAGTAATGTCATAAGATCTGACTATAGTGGAAACATACTGTAGTCTTCGTCCCTTGTTCCTATAAGCAAAACTGGACCTATGCTAAAAAAAAATAGTCTCATAACAAGACACAAAACTCTCTGAATAACTCCTAGTATTCAGAGGGAGAAAGCATGAAAAGAATGTATGATCTCTGGATCATGGGTTTGAGCCCCATGCTGAGCACCAACCTCAGCCACTGGGGGTGCACAGGCTAGTGCACTTTCAGTGCTGGTCCCAAGCCCGGATAAATGGGGAGGGCTGCACCAGGAAGGGTATCCTGCGTAAAACCTGTGCCGAATCAATATGCGGACAATGGAAGGTATACTGCCCAAAGTTTGGGCATACTTTCCTACTTATTAAAAGAAATCCTAACCAATGTTTTATTTTCAGTTACCTGAAGCAATCCATAAGGCAGTGCACAAAAAACAGGAAAGGAAGGAGTCAGTGCTGACTGTAATGGAATGGCCCTTTCAGTCACCTGAGCATAACCCAATCGCTCCAAATCCTCCTGCTCTGGGAGGAATTGGGTTGAAAGGTTTGAGAGAGGGATCCAACCAGCTCCACGAATCTGTGAGAACTCCTTTGAGGAATGTCTGGGGGAAAAAGGCTGTAGAATTTACAGCTGCTAATGGAGGTTTTTTTTTTTTTTTATAATGTTTAATTGTCATAAATATTTACACATCTGATGTTGTTAGTATGCCCTGTGATGAACTGGCATCCTATCCAGGGTGTATTCCAGGCTAAAGTCCTTGATTTTTTTTCCTATATTATAATAAAAATAAATTAATTTCTATTGATATCTAACAGTTTTATATCATAATCCCTTAATTTTAGAAGACATTAAGTAATTGGATAAATTTTACAATAAAAAGGTCATGTTTATTTTGTGGTCGCAAATGCTTAGTAGTCTGTGACTGCTTAAATTCTGCAACCCATAGAGTCTGTGATGCAGCTATTTTTAGTTTCTCCTGTTCCTGTCCTGGGGGTTTCTGCCTTCAGTAAATGAAATGCTATTACAACAGATATTTTTAATTAAGTATGAACCCAAAGTCTGTCTTCAAATAGTTTCTGATTAAATCATGATAAATCATCTGAAATAATGTGAGTCATACTCATTGGTTATGGCATTCATGCTTTATTCAAGAGGAATCCCCCCCTTTTTCCCCCCAAATTATTCACCTGCCAAATCCCACCCAACATCCAGTTCACCCCTAGCATAAGACAGCTACCAACTGGAAAGGGAGAAGGCTAATGTGCTTCTTCTGAGACTTGTGAAGCCAGCCATCCGCATCTTTTTTAACTGCTGCTCATGCTGCATCACAGGCAGTGTAACAGCACTGTCTGCCCTTATCCACCTACATGAGCTCACAGATGCCCAAGATTGGCTAGGGTTGCTGTAATTGACAAGAGAGAGAGTATGCCATCCCTCACTCCCAGAACACAGCCAATTTTGCTCCCTTGGCTCCAAGCCATGGATGGCTGTGGCTGTAGATTGGGATTAAAACTCACAATAGGGTGAACATTTTTCTGTTGTGCCACTTGGGAGCCCTTCTAAAGTTTTTTTTTAATTAAAAAGTACTTTTTGGGACTGTGTTTTTTGCAGCCATACCTTCACTTAATTCTCCTAGTCATTGTTTCATTTCTAATCCAATTTCTTGGAATCTCGTAAACCCTCTGGAATAATATGTGTAATACTCTTATTGGCTATAGTTTTCATGATTTTTTTCAACAGTTCTTTTATTATTAAAAAGTACTTTTCAGTTCCTCACTGTGGTCTTTTTTGGAATTCTCATTGTGTATTTGCTGCTGTGCCGACACTTCATTCTCCTTGTCATGCTTTCATTTCTAATCTTGGAATAAACAACTAATACAACAAGATTGTTCCTTTATCTACACAATATGGACTGCACTCTAAAATGTGAGAACTTCCACAAAACAAAGGTTGAATTGGGCCACATTTCAATTTACTTATGTCACAAAAGGATCATCATTCATCATGTCACCTTCAGACATCTAAAACAGAAGCTATATTTATAGAGTTACGCCACTCCTAACAACAAGAAGCAATTTTTCACATACTTAAAGCAGTCATCTCTTAGTCATCTCTTGGCCCTCTTTTTCCTGTCAGCATCCTTTGATGGTTACCAGTGTAGTGATGTCATGCAGAGACTCCAGCCGAGTGTATTACTTTACCTTCCCTCCGTCACTCGTGCCCTCTTTCCTTGCCTCCAAACAGCTGTCTGTCTTTAACACATATGCTGTCTTCTTCCCTCCTGGACCCCTCTCTTTTCTCATCACTCTCAGTATCCTTCACAGAAGCTCAGTGGTGACTTCCATTACACCCTCTCTGAGCTGTTACATATGACTGGTGACATGGAGGAGAATGAGAGAGACAGACAGTGAGATGGAAAATGAGAAGGAACACAGTCATCACAACAGAGAATAATGAGCTACCTGCTCTCCACTACATTGCAGTTAGCTTGGAGAATGTTTGACACCTCTTTGTGTCTCTGTCACAGATACTCTAACACAAAGGACCTTCAGGAGGTCAAGGTTGACACAACTTTTATAGCAGATTGAATAGGTAGTGACAAGGGTTGGGCTTTGCATGGAATCCTGTCACTACAGCACTATCCATCTCCTAATTTACTGCCCTAAAGCTCCATAGTCGCGTGGGCCGCATACAGTACATGTTTGTGTTTAGTATTTCTCACCAGCAGCACCAGCAGCTTCACACACAGTGATTGGCATATGCAGCAAGGTGTTACAAACATTATCTCATGGCTGATTTTCAAAGGACTGTCATAATAAATATAGATATATTCTATCCCTTATACATTAGAAGCTGCAGTGGACCATATGTCTGAAAGCAGATTTGGTCTGTTTAGGGTTTTATTGGATCCTGATTGAAGTCTTAACTTTATACCATGCCAAGGTTGCACAAACACTAGATAGTAGTAGCATTAGTGTGTAAAAATGATCATAGATCAAATCTTTGTTGCACAGGGTGACATCTTTGTTCACCCACTCAGTAACATGATCCAACACAAATAGGAATTGCTACTTCTCTAATTTTGTCACAAAGTGATGCACTTAGTGTCTGTCTATCTCACTGTTAAATATATACTTCAAGGAATTCAAACTGTAGGTAAAGAACCAAAATCCAAATCATGTTCCAAAGTGCATTCATATCATGTATGTCTACTTTATACAGATATGTGCTTGTTCTTCTACTTGGGGATCTTGTAAAATGAATAAAAAAAAATACAAAGTTAAATTAAGAGAAAAGCTTTAAAAAATAGTCTGACATATACTGCTTGCAGCCAATAATCTCAGTAAGCAGTAAGCTACAGAGCAAAGTGTTAGCTGCAGCAGTTGCTATAAAAATAGCAAATATCTTCAAAGTGCATACTTGCTTGTGTAATAATCACTGCCAGCCGCAATCGAAAACGCAGGATCCTCAGCAAAATCAAATTACAACCTGCATCAGTCAATAACAAACTTAATTTTCCAAGATCCTAAGAGTTAACAAAATAGAGAAAACATCACCAATCATATAATGTTCATAAATACATACACACACACACACACACACCTTTAAATATCGCTGACAATCTTCAGTCTTTGGCAAGGTTTCACTTTCCTGAGCCTTTTAATATGATTGAAATTCTGGATTTGACTTGAATTATGCATAGTTTATGGTTTATGCCCAGTCTGGTTTATTCTGTTTGTTGATCAGCTAATCACCCTTGCCTGTCTTTCACTTTGAGTCTGCTTCACCCTTTGGATCATCTTCTCTGATCTTAATAAACATGCATTTGCATCCAAACCAAGTTTGATCTCTATGATTTATGTGCACCATCACAGACAGTGTATCTCAGTGAGTTGGCCATATCCGATAGTCATATACCACACAAAAAAAAACTTCCTATAAGAAGAAATCAGTATCCTCCTCACATAAAACAAAGAAAACAAAATGCAGTTAGAATCAGTTCAGAACTGGCTTCAGTTTTGGCATCAGTAGTTAACTGTTAAAAATGTGATAATATCACCATGAAGGCAGCCAAATGCAAGATAAAAATGCAAAATCAACAAGTACTACAGAAAAACAGAGCAGGGAATAAAAAACAACAGCCAGTAACATGGCTCAGAATTGCACAACAATGAAAATAGCAAGATCTCACAACGAGCTGCTGGAACCAGAGAGTATTTATAGCCCAAGGAGATTTTACGTGATTTGTGGGTGCTGCCATAATCAGAAGGCCGCAGAATCAAACGGGTATAGATATTTCCAGAGGAGCATGACACACTGGAACGTGATGGGTTTTCTTTTTTACAGGAATGTATAAAGGTTGAAATGTGATTATAAGTGACTGTAAATGACTGTAAATGTTGGAGCAATTATTCAGAGGGTAAACAAAACAAAATGCTGATAAGATTAAGATGTATATCAGGATATGTTTAGAATGCCCTCCTCCCAAACTGCAATATGCTGTTCATATTACACAGTACTAGTTGTTAATATTGTTGATAAATTAATATTAATTAAAGAACTGATTAGTAGACTAAACTACTATTAAAATGCTCTGTATCACTTCATGTGAAAGGTAAAGGAGTGTTACAATGTTTTTCTTTGCTTATTAATTGTTTTTCTCTCCAATCCACTCACTTAAACATCCCATGTGTCCAAAACACAACAAATAAGAAAATAATGACAAATTATAACAAAGTTGCTAAATAATAAGTATTAATAAATATTAAACATTATTAAAAGTATTTCAGGATTAAACATTCCCATTTCACTTTCACGCTTATATTTTACAGTTTATATTCCAACTATTTCATTAAAAAATCCAAATATGAATATTTGCAAAATACAATGTTATCTATTTTTCTTCAATCAGTTGAGTAAAGAAATAAAAGCACACCTCAGCACAATAACAGCATCACCTTCTAGACCAAAGGCCATATTTTAGACTGCTTCGCCTTCATTTCAATATAAAGAGGAACCACAGTGAGAACAAATTAGCTAGTGTGATGATAGCTTTTCCTTGCTATTTTAATGACTTTGTTATGGTTGTGCAGCATAATTAGATTTGCAATAATAACACATTTGTAAGTTTAATATATGCATGTAAATATCTATCATTTTACATTAAACGTTAATGATGTCCTGATATATTAAAATGGCCCCCTAAATGGCTTTTTCATTACCCCACTGCTATTTTACTATAGCATTTATCATTGTAGAATCATACAGATTGCAGAATTATTGCTTGCGTTTGACAGATGCAGCTGCTCTACTGATGCACAGTATTACAGCATGCACAGACCATCCTTTTATGAAAAAAAAATCGAAGGTTAACTGTCCAGCTTCAATCATATAAAAGAAAGCCATGACTATAAAAAAAAAAAGAATGAAAAGAGAAAAAAAGAAAGAACATGATGCAACATCGATGCCCAGAACAATTTTTAGAGGGCTTACAAAAGGTCCTTGCAACTGTTCACAGATAAGGACAAGGCTTGCTCTTTAGAAGAATACAAATGTACTCAGGTTATTGTTAGAGCAGAGGTTGTGTCACCTCTTGACAACTGCAGCAATAGTGTGCAATGTTGTGTGTGCTGTCATTAGTCTTACAGGGTTCTGTGGGTTATTTGAATTTGGGCTTGACCTTTTCCATGACAGAATATGATGCACTGAATGCTGGGTGCACTGCAAAGATGCTGCCTGGACAAGAACCGTACAAGAGCCATGTGTTAAACATTAACATGAAGGGCTCGAGTCTTACGTTTGGGTCAGTAAACACTGTTTATTGCAGCATTAGACTGCTTTTTAAAAAGCCTTTCTTTGGAGGTTTATGTTTTCTCTCATCGTATTAGCATTTATTCATGAATCATTCTATTGTTGCTATTTCATTTGCATATTTACTACATTTATTCCATTTTGTTTCACTCGACATTTTAAATGATCATAATATTCTACTGTGTTTCTCATGTGTGGAACGTGTTATAAAAATACACTAGGATTCTAGTGGTGTTACTGTCTTGTTACAACATCTTGCTATATTCTTGACCTTACTATGTGTCTTGGTCACTTTTTTCTCCTGCACATCAGGCATTATGCAACCTATTGCAAGGTGTGGGAGCATAAGTAAAGGGGATTTGGGGAAAATTGAAATCACTGTATAGGATTCCTAAGCATCTAGATCTGATTATTTTGAGATTGCAACACTGTTAGGTGGTGTATCAGAAACAGAAATCTTGTATGTCAAGAAATAATGTCTATAGTGTTCATAACTGTAGACATTATTTCTGCAATCAGTCTATGGCAGTAGATGGATGTGGTTACTAATAATTATGGAACTGCTATCTTTTATGAGAAAGTTCAATAGCTGTTTCAATTAGAGGCTGTGTGTAATGACCCATAACTAGCTCCACCCTTACCATTTTCATTGTCTTTTACTGCAAAGCAATTGCACTGAATACTCCCAGTTTGGACTGTTAATTTCTCATGAACAGCCTTTGCTTAATTTGCTTTGGTTTAACAGAGCAGTGGAGTATGTTGGTGTGAGGAGAGTGAACAAGCCCCTCAATCTCCTCTCCTCTCTTCTCCTCCTCTGCTCATGTCCTGTCCTGTCCTATTCGGTCCTCTCCCCTCCTCTCTGCTCATGTCCTGTCCTCTCCTCTTTGCTCATGTCCTGTCTTGTCCTCTCCTCTCTGCTCATGTCCTGTCTTGTCCTCTCCTCTCCTCTCTGCTCATGTCCTGTCCTCTACTCTCCACTCATGTCCTGTCCTCCCCCTCCCCTCTTCTCCTCTCCTCTTCCCCCTCTTCGTTCATGTCCTGCTCATGTCCACTCCTGTCCTGTCCTCTCCTATCCTGTCTTCTTCTCTCTTCTCCTCTCCTGTCCCCTCCACTCATGTCCTGTCCTCTCCTATCCTGTCTTTTCCTCTCCTCTCCTCTCCTCTCCTCTCCTCTCCTCAGGTGCTCTTGGCACTACTACAAGTGATAAATTTTTGTGCTTGACCAGTTTGCTTAGCGCAGTTGTTTATATGTATGACATGGTAATAGGATTTGAGTTTAAGTCTCTCCTTACTCTGCATTTACAGATACCACTCAGCTTGTCCTCCAGAGAATATTAGGAAAAAACCTACTTGTTTAGACTGACCTACACTTATATCAACTATATCAGGTCCTTGTTGTTTTTTATGTATTCACTGTGATGTTAATTTACCTTCATTTTGCTGTTATTACTAACTTATGTGCTTAATCTCTTTTATGTGAAGCACTTTATATTATTAGAACCCTACTGCTACTACTAATATTAATAATGACATTGTTATCATTAATAATAATAAATATTATAATACCATTATTATTATTTGTACTCTGTACCGCTTATCCTACACAGGGTCGCGGAGGAGCCTGGAAACTCAGGGCACGAGGCAGGGGACACCCTGAAGGGGTGCCAACCCATCGCAGGGCATAATCGCACACACATTCACACGCCTCAGACAATTTGTAAACACCAATCAGCCTACAACACATATCTTTGGACTGAGGGAGGAAACCAGAGTACCCGGAGGAAACCCCCAAACACGTGGAGAACAAGCAAACTCAGCACACAGAGGGCGGAGGCGGGACTATTATATTATATTAATAATAACATTAATCAGTTACACTAATTTTATTAACCAATTAACCAAATATGTCAAATATGTAATTCTATAATGTTATGGTATTTTAATATGAACTAATGTCTGTGATATGTTGTATGATGTAATGTTTATAGTTCAAGCTATGTAATGGTATGTAATCTACAGCATATGTTCAGCTCACCAAACATGTGTAAATTAGGGCCTAATTTAAGTAGGGAGTGAGAAAGAGGAGGTCAGAAATGCACCTCAGATCAATCTGAACTTATGGAAAATGTGAGGACATTTGATCAGGCAAGGTTACCATCCATGGAATGTGAACATGATATGAAGATGCTGATTTGTTGACTTTTTTAATGATTGAATGATTTTTTTTAAACTAAACACCAAAAACATTTTTTTTGTTGGGTTCCTGATTTTTGTGAAAAACTTTGACAAAGACATTTTTGGCCCAAACAAGATTATTGTTGTTGTTGTTGTTGTTGTTGTCATCAACTAAAAGTGCACATGTTGCACTGAATAGGTGCTATAGCTGGCAGGATCTTAGGGTCTTACCTGTATTCCTATAGTTTCTATGCTACCTGTCTAGCATTTAAGTGCTCCTCACTGGCCTGTTCCCTACAGAGAATAATGCACTATCAGATCTTATTTTAAAGCCCTGGTCACACTTAGCAACGACTCTCTTTAATAAAGCCACTAATAAAAAAGAGGCCCAGCTTTGCCAATAAGGGATCAACTCATTGGGCTATATTGGACAACCAGAGACACGGGAAATGCTTCAAAACCATTAAACTAGGCACAACTAATTGCACTTTAAAGGTTGCTTTTTTATTTCCAGCCCCCATATGCTAGACTGGGTTGTTTAAAACAGAATTAGTAAAAGGCTATTAAGCATCAGTGCTGCAGTGCCAGAGAGACTGTAAACAGACACTTTAAACATGGACCAAACCACTACACAGCTGTAAGTGAGTGTCCTACAGCTGATAGTTTACTGTGGTAGACTGGCACACTGCAAGGCAAAAATGCTTGAATCTGCTCTATTCTCTCTATTCTCTAGCTGTAATGTTGTCAACATCCTCCTCTTTCATCAGCCCACTGAAATCACAATCAGAAAGCCATTACTGTCAATATGCACTAATGCTTATTCACCCATCAATTACGGGGGCAGCAACAATTTCTTATAATAAAACTGAATTTATTAAATCTGTTTGTAAAGTATGTGTCGAGCCTTGGGGCATGAGGCGTGGGAAGACTCCAGAAGTTTCGATAGAAGTAGAGCTCAGTGTTAGTTTATGGTTTGCAATAAGTTTACTTCATAAGCAATAAGTAACTATACTTAATTGGTCAATACAAAACAGTGAAGATTAGAGTAATAAAAAATATAAAGAGCGAGGCTGGCTTTTAATGACCAGATTACTCTGAAAACAATTTTCCTGTCTCTAGGGCCCGGTTTAGCTTAGACACTGTGCTATTTATGGGTTATAGCGCTGTGGTGAATTTGTATATACAGGACCCAGGGTGTCTGGTCTGAATGCAAGTGAGGGTATATGTGTTTCATACAGACTGGAATGTATCTGCATTTAGCATTCCTGTACACTACACTGACGAGACACCCACCTTTCCCCTGTACCCTGCTGACAGGCCACACTGACATCATGGGCGGCAGCCCAAAATAAAATATATAGTAAACACATTCAAGGTCTGTATGGTAGGGGAGGGACAACCACAGAAGGAAAGTCTGTGGTTACTTATGAATGTATTTGTGTCTGTGTGTAGCCGAGAGTGTCAATCTATACAAAAGAAACATTTTCAAATACAAGAGAAAAGGGAGAAAGTGTATAATTCATAACAAAATCTTTCTGAACTAAAATGAACTTAGTCTATTACATGAAATATTCAAGCTGAGACGAAGAAGAGGGATAGATAGCACTACTGAGCTTCATGAGGTAGAAAGGACATGCATATGTATTATGACACACCAATAATGAAATCATTCACCACATTTTTAATCAAAAAGCTGCAATGATAAGAGTGGCTGGCTGTCCTGACATACTTTTAAGGGGGCTTTGTCTACATGGTAAAAGCTAATTTTCCATGATTAGCCTAAAAAAAGTGAAAACAAGCATAATGTATAAATGTATAAAGTATAAATCCCACAAGAAAATAAATCCAGTTCCCTCAGATGCAATATAAATTCAAATTTTATTTGAAGAGAATTTTATTTTGTTTTATTTGCTTGCTTGTTTGTTTTTATAGAAGTTGATAGTCCCATAGAAGGTGATAGTCATCATCTCGTCCTGTCTAGCGTGTGTGGGAATTTCATATCTATGCACTTGGAAAAGTCGTACTATTGGTCCATTGTGCTCAATATGCACTGTTACTGTTACTACTTTTACCTTAAACAGGCAACTCAACCAGCCAGTAGACATTCATAACTCCTAACCTAATGAGTGAACATGAAAAAAAAAAATCTGTGAAATTCTTTTGAATGTGATCTAATTAGTAACAATTAATATAAAATAATTTCAGTATAAAAAAGTATTTCATCATGTGCATGATTTAGTTTATACACATAGAAACCGCAGGAATCACAGTCCATTCATATATAAACACTATTTCAGTGCACTATTAGTAATTAGAGGATTGGCTGCTCAGGTTGCTTCAGTCTGTTTCTGCATTAGTAGCTCATAACCAAAAGAGCTAATAAAAGTCTAAAGTTAGTTAGACTGTAGTCTGTTGCTGTTGTCTGACACTGAGTAAAAAGTGTCAGTGGAAGTAACGTGGCCATCATAAAGCTAATAAATCAGAATAAATGAATCAGAGATATTGCCAAGACACTAGCTGTGTCACGATTGGCATACTGTTAATAAGCAATAAAGTAAAGATGCCTTGGCAATATCTCTGTTCGTGCTATCTGTGATAGTGCTATCTATCGCTCTTTTTCTTTTCTTTTCTTTTGGAAAGCTTGCCAGAAAGGTTCATGGGCCATTTGGTTGATACTAGTGGTGTGCAAAGTAAAGATGCCTTGGCAGGTCTAGGATCAACAAAAGAATTGTCAGATATGAATCTAATGGGACAAAGAAAGACCTGCACTGCACAATGAATTTACAGCATCCTTAGTAATTGCCTGGTCATGGTCGCAGTGGCTTAAATTAGCCTACTAGTTTGTTTATATTTTGAGGAATAGAACCAACTATATTTATTAGAAAATGCCACAGACAGGCACAATAAAAAAAAAAATTAAAAATAAAACAATAACTGCATGTGCTAGATAGATACAGATACAGTTAGGTTAATCTCTGGAGTTTGTCACGGCCAAAATGTGCAATATTTGTCCCTGATTTGACCTCCAGTAACCTGGACTGGCATGCTCCAAATGAGGGAGTATACCATAGAGTATCAACTGAAGAAAGAACAAGAGTGAGCAATTATCAAGTGTACCAAGTTTCATCTTTTTTGTTTCAGTGTTCACTTTGGATAAAAATGATATGGTACTATGCCATTATTGTAAGTATTTTCATTCGCCTTTCTTATCTGAATGACTATCTATGTTTTCTTTTTTTTCTTTTTCCCCCCGCACAATCCCCATAATAGCCTATCTCGTAAGGTGGGATGAGCATAAAATGAAATTATCTGGAAAAACAGCCCTTTTTGGATTCACCAAGATGGCCCCAGGTTTAATGTACTGTAATAGCACTAAATTGTGTCTTTCATCTGAAATCATCAAACCACTGTCATTTTTGCTAGGCTGCTGCTATAGCAACCTTGAAAACCAGCATGACTGTATTTTTAAAAGCCGTCTCTATCCTCAGGAAGCCAGTAAGCTAAAATGCTAAAAAAAAAGTCAGTTTGAGCACACTGACTTATCAGGCCTTCAGGCTTCAAAAACAAGCTTCACTTTTTTTCACGTCTCTGAAATCTATTTGCAAATCAAATGCTCCCCCGATGTTGCCACCAGAGAAATTGTGGGTAGACTGTGGTGGGAAGGGAAAACCCTTCTCTAATCACCAATGCAGTCAAGTCTCATTCTGGTTTGCTTTGTTTGCAGAAAACCATGACCAAAAAAATTTGCCATGACAAAAGTGAGAACAACAGAAAATTCACAGTGGATCTTTCAAGAATAATCTCCCTCTGGATCAAATTATAATCTGTCACTGATTCTGATCTCCCCCTCCCACTCTCTGTATCTCCCTCTATGAAAAAGTCTTCTTACGTGCTCTCAGCAGTTCTGAAAATCACTGTGAAGTGTACAAACCTTTCCTCTACCACAAACAGAAAATTACAAGCTAGTCTAAACTCCTCTCAGTCTCTCTTTGAACAGGAGTCGTCTTTCAGGATGAGGCTCTGATCTTTCTTTTTAAACCAGCAGGGTTATGGAGCTGGGTTGTGGTGGTGTATAAAGGCAAAATCACAAAAACTCTGTCATTGTCCAAATACTATCAAATCCGGATATATATCATAATATCATAAGTGATATTATGAACTTATAATTTAATTCTTTTTTAAAATTAACATGGTTGGAAAACAGTTGTAGAGGAATCTTGGAGCAGTTCTCTATGGCCTATATGCTTTAATGTTTTAGCGTTCCTGCAACAAATTTGAGGTCAGTTACTTGTTGAAAGTTCCATCTATGCCCAAGTCTTAACCTTCAGACTTAAAACCCTGGTACTTGGCACACTTCACAACTACACAAATCTTCACAAAATCTCCTGGATGAACAGCCATGCAAAACAATAACAAAGCATTAATTATCCAAGATAATATTTTACAGTGCTTTTCCTTTTATGCAGATCCCTTTCTTTGCTAAGCATGCCAATGACCATAAAGTCTCTTTGGCTTCTTTTATGCAATCCTTCCAAACAGCTTGTTCTAATGGGGTGGCATCTAATAGTTTACTTTGGAACTTGACAAGCACAAGAATCAACTAAAGTGAGGAATTCTGAGACTATCTTTGGGTCCTTCTTTGTCTGTTTGAACATCCTCAAGTGCTCATGATGTAATCTAATGAGCACTTGTATTTAAGTTCTATCTTTTCTAACTGTCATTGTCTAGGTTTTGTCACCTTCACTTTGTGTTTCCTGTATGTTTCCATGTTTACCAAGGTATTGTTCATGTTCTAGAGTTTGATTCTATGTGTTTCACCTATTAAATGCCCTGCACTTGTATCCACCTCCGACTCAATAACCTGACAGCAGGGAACTTATGCATCTTCTTCCTGGCAAGTGTTAAACATTCTCAGACTTCAGAAACTTTTATTATTTTAATTCATTGCGCTTAGTTTTATTTTTTAACTGCTTGTGTTTATGTGGTGATGGATTACAAAGAGATTTTTACATGCGTCCACCTCATGATTTTTTCAAGGAGGACATTTACTTGCATTTATTCTTTTGACATTTGCATTTATTCTCAATAATTTACCCATGTAAGGTTTGTGAAAAAATACTCATAAAAAAAGAGAGTTCATGAGAAAATGTGAATAATTGTGTACTGTATAACCTCTATTTTATATATAGATTTTTGCCCATTCTTTTGAAGGGCACCAATAGTTCTAGAGCTGACTGTAAAAATCATTTAACATCTGTTAATGTTCAATCTTTTAGACTTTTTTTTACCCTCATTTTCTTCTAATTTAGTAATTAATTCCATCCCTAGCTAGATCTTCCCATCATGTGACAGCTACCAGACTGATGAAGGCTAGCAAATACAGAATCCAAGACTTGTGAGGCCATCCCATCTTTTTCAACTGCTGCTCATGGTGCATCACAGGGCAAATAAACACACTCAAAAGAAAGCACTAACTATTCTTTGGCATACATGGGCTCACAGATTGGCTAGTGTCACTCTGATTATTAAGGAAAAGAATGATGCCATCCCTCCCACCCAGAGAGAAGGCCAATTCTTGCCATGGATGGCTGTGGCACCGTTGGAATTCAGATTTACAATCTCCCATCGATAGGCCAAACACTTTTCTTTTGCACCACTCAGGAACTCATTTACACTTTTAATGCAACTCTAATGCATCATTTCTGTAAAACCATTGGGTCTTTAACTGATTTTTTCTTTTTGACTATGAGGCAGGCTGCAGGCTACTGGCTGGCAGTGATTATTGCTGTAAGCTCTGATTCCTCAGCTTAGAGCAGACAGATCAGGGTGAGAGATTGAGATGTATTGTGAAGAGTGTTGGACTGTAATGCCGTTAAAGACTGGGGAGATTTACGTCTGATGCTCTGATGATCTCTTCCTCCCAGCTTTACTTAGTGGCTCCATGGAAGTCAGATATACTCTTAGTATTTTAAAGTAAATCTGGAAACCTAAAGCATTTTTTAGTTATCCAAGCAGAAAAGCAAATACAATTACCTATTAAAAAATTTTCAAGGGTGTAAAATAGCTGAGTCAGCTTTGTGAAAATCATAGTATAGAGGAGGTCTTAAATTTACATGGCAGGTATTTTGTTGTAAAAATCTCACTGGCACATGATGATTGACTGTGGAACTGGAGCCCTGTTTTATTACCTTTGTTTATTGACAAGTAAACGTGTTGTTAAAAAACAGCCAAAGCTCTTACTCTGTATTCAGCATGAGCCACAGGCTCAACATCAAAGCCCACGAAGAAAATAACAGTGGAATGGCAAGATGTTTATATCAATCTTCATCATGTGCTTAAGCATTTGGGTGTATTCTTGAACATTTTTATTCTATTTGTGTATCTACTAACTGTCAAATGGTCAAGACCAATCTGAAATGCGAGTCTTTTTTTTCACTCTCTTTCATCCAGTTTTTTTTTTTTATCTGTAGCTCTCTTCACTGTGCTCATGCTTCAGAAACATTTGCTGTCTTACTCTGTCTTGAGACAAGCTGGTTATATTTGTCAGACATACAGCTTTTCTCTCTTTCTATTCATTATGAGATGATATGATTTGCTGGCTGCAGGACTTCATCTGGAACTCTTTGGCACCTTTGATGCTTGCAGTATCCTGGGAACACTTGGAAGCCAATCACGTGCAGCCCACGCAGCTCTGTAGCTGTAGGCTGACTAAACAGCACAGGCTGGTCCCAGCTCCTCAGTCTGTTTAGAGGAGACACAGCTTTGTTTCCAATCAAACTGGGGAGGAGCTAAGACGAGAGACACAGGAGGCCACAGACAATTTCACTCTTTTTTTCTGACTGTCTTTCTGTCTTTGTTCTTCTCTCACCACACATCCTCCACTTCCAAAATGCAGTATGGTAATTAGCACTATGCTTGGTAATTGAGCGGCTGGTGTGTTAAAAATAAAATCTGGTAGTCAGTGTATATTAATAATGTTGATGATACTGTAAGTGCCTTTTTAAAAATGAAAGTGGAAAATCCAACATCCATTCATTCGTTCTCAGTAATCTCTTTATCCTGGTCAGGGTTACAGTGAGTCTGGAGCCTTCCTCAGGAACACAGGGCACTCTGGATGGGATGCCAGTCTATCACAGAGCACCATGCATAAAAACATTCACACACTCATTCACATCTAGGGGCAATCTACCCACTGGCATGTTATTGGGAGGTGGTAGGAAACTGAGAACATGGAGGAAACCCATGTGGACATGAGGAGAAAGTGCAAAACTCAGGACAGACAGCTCAGGTGCTTAGGATCACACATATACAATACAGATATAAATCACACATATTCTATACATCTTAGACACCAAGACAGAAGAAAATGGACAGAAAGGCAACTGGGAAAATTCATAGAGATGAAAATATATAGAGAAGAGAGGAACTGTGTAGTTATGTGTAGCAATGAGGAAGTGTTAACACTGAGAGAAAAGAGCTGCGATAGGAAGCCTGATTGAGAGATGAGATTTTCCAGAGGCTCTGAGGACTTTGGTGATGATACAGTAACAGTCTGGACACTTATGGATGAGAGTGTAAATCTCAGGACTACAAGTGAACTGGAACACTATGGGCTTTGGTGGGGTCTATATGGACATATCAGTTCAACTTGGTAAACTGGCACAGTTTTTAACAGCTTTGTAGGTCAGAAGAAGGATTTTGCATTGAAATACAGTAAAAAAAAAAAAAAAAAAAATTGGGTAACCAGGTCAAATGAAATAGAATAGGTGAGATATGGGCAGAACGGATAGTGTGTGTAAGAGCTCTAGCATCTGAATATCAGATGTAATGGAGTCTAGAAAGGCTCTCATAGGAAGACCAGTAAAAAGAGCACTGTGATAAATTAGGTAGTATAAGAATCCTAGAAACTGAAAACCTTCAATGCGTTATGATTTATTTTATATTTTATATTATGTTATCCTTGTGGTTTTTCACAAAAAGATGTACATAAAAGTGCTAGCTCCTTTAGAGCCTCAGTAGCCCAGTACCAAGCATCCAAACACACAGGCCAACCACTGGCAGGACACAGTGGTGTATTATGTCTGAGGTGAAAATCCTGCATGCAGATATGCAAATGCCTACAAACACGTGCAACCACTGCAGATTCGGTAAAGCCTATTTTCACTGCTCAACACTCCTTTTCTATCTGTGCTGAGACCTAATCAATGCAAATCTCCTCTTTGCTACCTTCATCATGCATCCTGCCTTCACAAAGGCAGAGCTGAACATTTCAGCCGTGTGCACGTGTACACATCTGATCAGCCATTTGGTGTTAAATCTGGTGTGGGTGAAGGCATCATTTCTGAACACCCACACACTTACGCTGGAGGTCAGTGCTGGTTCAGTTCGTCTCTTGGAGGAGAGAGTGAGAAAGAGACATACTAAGTGGTTACTGTGTATCAATGTTAGGAAGTCGAAGAGAATGGCAGAGAGAGAAAAAAGAAAGGGGGGGGGAGAAAGAGAGCATGTGAGGGGGGCATAATTACTGTTAATGCTTTAGTCTGATGCAAGCTGCAGAAATGACCTTCACACTTCCCATTACAGCCACTTTCACTCAGTCACACACAAACACTCGTGTTCATGCTCATTCTCTCACACATTCTCTCTTTCATGCACATATAACCTCTCTCTCTCATTTCTCTTTGCTATGGCAACCAGACCTAATTTATGAAAAGTCCTTGCTTTTATATGTGCTGCCTTTGTCAGGCACCCTAATGTCTACACATTTACCCAAGTAAAAAGGATATTGATTGATTTGACATGCTCTAACAGGAACCTTGTGTTAATTGAGGCTTTATCAACAATGTGTGCCAAATGATTCTGTGGTGTAAACATTTGACACTGGACAATCTCTGTCTGTTTCTAGCTCCATGAGGAGCTGCTTAATTGTCTTTAAAAAATGATGTAATTTTCCTCCAAAATATTCGCACTTCTTCCTACTCCACAGATTTTAAAATACTGATTAATTCCTTGTAACACTTTATTGCTTGTGCAGACTGTGTTGGACATCTGCCAGAAGATGCACTCTTTGTGCTACATAATTGATGTAGTAGCAAAAAAAGTGACGTGCCCTCCCTCCACCTCCACTTCCTCCCTCTGTCTTCACACACACACACACTCAAACACAAGTGCACACAGAAACACACAGGATTCTTTGCAATCCCAATGAAAAGCCACATGAAAATTCTCTTTGGATGTACTGTATATTAGTATATAGTATATAGTATGTTATTGCTATGTGAAGAATGGCATATGAATTGCTAGAGACATTCTGAATAGGAGCAATGGGAATAAGGTAGAAGAGTGATAATTAATTTAAAATGCAGGGGCACATGTTTGTCAAGGTGAAAGGCAGTACAAGTTAACTGTTTTTTCCCTCTCTCTGCATCTCTTTCTCTCTCTCTCTCTCTCTCTCTCTCTCTTTCTCTCTCTCTCTCTCTCTCTTGGTCCTTCAGCTACAGGGATTGAAAGCTCATGGTAGAAAGATTTAGTTTGGGCAGACAGTACTGATCACCCCATATTTATGAACATTGTGAATGAAAAATTAAAATATGGACATTTTTAATCACATCTGTTTAAAATAGCACATGCAGTTTGATTTTCTATCATTTTTAATATAGAAATAGTAAACACTGCTGAAGTATAACATTATCTGTTATATCTCAGCAGGACCTAATTGGGGTTGAGGATGGTAATTAGCAAAAGCACGCTGGAAACATTTATTTAGAAAAATATTTCATTCTGAGCTGAGTTTGGAGAGGTTATATCAGAATGCACTGCCTAAAAACCCACTGTCAAACATGCCAACATCCTGAAAAAAGTGCCCCCACACAGACTAACTCACTCTCTCACACACACACAGACACACAAACACAACTGTCTTTCTTATGCACTCGGCTCTCAAGAAAATAATGATCTTCCCCCATCCCCTGTTGAGCCCAGAAAATTCTCTGGAGAAATCACCTTTCCATTAGGTACTGCTCTAGATACTTTGAAAATGGAGAAACTGAGAAACTCTCACATGAAGGTGTGAAGATGAGAAACAAAACAACACAGTCACTGTATATATCCAAAACAAATTGGCATCAGAATTATTTTTTCACAGGGCTTAAAATTGGACAAATCTTGACTGCTGCTGGCTTTGCAGAAATCATTTTAAAAAATGAAGAAGCAGGTGAAAGAGTGGCGTGATAGTATTTCACACGTTTACTGCAGATAGGCCTGAGAGGCTCTGGTTATGTTAAGATGAGCATAACATGACATTCATGGTAACAGTATGTATATTTAGCCCCTGCTTGCCCTATGAAACAGTCAGTCCTGACACCCAATCGCAGCACCCAAAATCTCCAAAAGAGAAGCTAAATATAACTGTCTCAAGTGACAAAAGACCAGGACAAGGACCAGGACGACCTACATTCCCAACACAAGGCTATATGGTTGCTAGCTTGCAAAATTTGCAAAAGTGTTGGGGGAAAAGCTGTTGATATAAGATGACATGAAAATATTCAGATCACTGCATCTCTGCATCTACACAAGTAAAGCCATCACAAACCCTGCACACATGGGAGAGCTGAGAGGCTCCAGCAATTCATCATATATCAAAAGCCTGTGATGACAGCCAGATGCAGAAATAAGACCTTTGATATCACACTGAGAATGTGCATCTACATGTGACTGACATTTATCAAAGAAGAATCATTTTAATATCTGTGATTCATCCTTTATATTTGTGTTTTCCTTTTTCATCTCTGGGGTTCAGAAGAGTTAAAAGAAATTTAAAAAATAAATAACTGAGCCCTGTTTGTTCACAGATTAATCAGATATGACATGCAGACTGTTTTCTTGAAGCTTTTCCTGATTGTTGTTTTACATCTATCTATATCTCATAATGGAACTAGATATCTCAAGTATGCTGTAGATCTAGCAAGCAACGTCCATATTGCTTTCTGTATTGCTTTTTGATGTTTTCTGACATTATGATGCACCAAAATCTGGGGTCTGGCTAGTCAATATAAAAGCACTGTATTAAAATCCACCTCATTACAACAATATCTTACTAAATTATCATTCTCTGTTCCCCGTCAACCAGGTACATACTATATACCACCTATATTGTATATATGTATATGTAATAAATACAGTGTAGTTAATATATACTGTATGTTACTGTGGCCAGACCAACATAAAGTTACTGCAGCAGTTAATGAAGATGAATGAATGAATAAATTGATCATATATGTATATAAACATACAGTATGTAAACATAAGGAACTGTTAGTCTCATAGACACTGCTCCCCAGTGGTGAAAGGGTGGCATGTCAAAATCTTTCTTTTTGTACAGGAAACTGGTGTCAGCCATAATCAGCTACACTTGTCTACATTGCTGTCACATTAGACAAAATCTATCTGAAACTGTAAATGTACTAACTTCTCATTAGGCATCAAATCATTTCAGAATCATAATACTTCCTTCTCATTTGCAACTAATGAGATGAGATTATTTAATGAGATGATTTTCTCCTCAGCAAGCCACAGCCGAAAATGGTGTCACTATTCGTGATTTTCTTGCAATCACTTACAAATACAACATTCCTCTCATCTATCTTCCCTTTCACATATTAACTTAGACTCAGCATTTGTCTTCATTAAAACACATTGCATATGACTGCACATTTCTTCTTCTCTCTATGGAGCCCATCAATCTGAGGCACGGGTTTAACCGATCTTTAGGCCATGTCTCACAATTTGTAATTAATCTCAAATAATACCAGAACAAGACGAGGAGGCAGATAATAAAGACTGATGAATGTTGTTGTAACCCTGTAGCACACTGTCCTCAAGTTACGACAGCTTCTGTACAAGTTATAGAAAGCCATGTTGACACACAAATCAATGGGAAAAAAAATATAGTTATTGAGTCTACTGAGCATTTTTGACTGACAGCTAAAGCTCTGCTAAGGCAATGTCATACATTTGTTTGCTGCAGCAGCATTTTCTCCTGTGTAATTACCATCAAGGCTTGTCTATCCATTAATTTTCCTCTGGTCACCTTGCCACAACACAGGCAACAAAATCAATCTTGAGAGAAACAGAGAAGTAGATGAAGTGTTCTTCTTACAGGGGAAAAAAAAGCACACAGAGAGAGAAAGACAGAGAGAAAGGCATGAAGCTCTCATTAAGATTCATTAATAAGTACATGACTGGGCTTTGAGTCAAAGAATGTAATCTGGAAGTTAAGCAAATTAGACATGAGCCATCACTAAATGTAATAAATTACCGCATGGTGACTTAAATCACTTTTCACCAATTAATTCAGTGAATGGGTGGGAACAATGCTATTTTTCTTTTTCATGTATTTTAAGTATCTGTTACACAGTCTCTTAAAAATATTAAACCCTAATGATGCATGAATCTAATCATTCATTCATTCGTCTTTGTAATCATCTTTTCTTTCCACACAGGCCACACAGGTGCTTGTTCAGTAGCTTGTCATTTCAAGACTGGACTACTGCAACTCACCTGGCAGGTCTGCCTCTGAGCGCCATTCGTCCTCTGCAACTGATTCAAAATGCAGCTGCACGATTGGTTTTCAATCTT
>CM075007.1:17723298-17746959 GCA_037576675.1 Pangasius sanitwongsei | reverse complement strand
ACTGGCAGTCTTCAAACGACGTCTAAAGACTTACCTCTTCATAAAGTACTTAAATTAGCACTTACACACACACACACACAAAAAAAACAAAAACCTCCCAACAGAGTTTTGGGCTGATGGTATTCCTAGTTGTGACCTAGTGAGCCAATATCAGAATGGATTTTTGATAGACCTCAAAGGACTATTGTAAGTCTGCCAAATGCCATAAATGTAAATGTAAGTGTAAATGTCATCTTATCCTGGTCAGGGTCATTGTGGATCCGGAGCCTATCCCAGGAATACGAGGTGTGAGGTGGGAATACACCCTGGCTGGAAGGCCAGTCCATCGCAGGGTACCATGCACGTTGACACTTTGGGGCAACATAGAGTAGCCAATCCACCTACTTTTTGGCAGTGCAAGGCAAACTAAACACCCACAGGAAACCCAAGCAAACATTGGGAAAACATGCACAACTCCTCAGAAACAGAAACCCGAGCAAAGGATCATACTAGGACCCTGGAACTGTGAGGTGGCAACACTGCCAACGCTGCCCATGGCCAAACTATTTTTCTGAAATATTTCTAAAACTGTTTAGACAAGTGACACATTCATGTGTTTCCAAGAGGAGATGTGTTGCGGAGCGTAATCAGTTCTGTCTGCACCATTGATCCTTTCAAGTTCAAGTTCAAGTGGCTTTATTGGCATTCCAACTATATACAGCTAGTACAGTACACAGTGAAATGAAAATGTTCCTCCTGGACCATGGTGCTACATAAACAACTCAGAGCTAAATGAGGCTACATAGAACCAAATAAGACTAAAAAGACATACACAGGACTACTAAAGTGCACGTGTGCAAACCTGTGTAACAGCACAAGACAGTACAATAATTACTAAACAGGACAAACAGTAATGAACAGTGCAGCACCGACCAGTACACAGTTCTTGTGTGGAATAAGGTGTAAAGAGATACTACAATATAATAATAAATGGTGTAAATGTAAACATAACATACTAATTAGCAGCAAAAATGCAGGTGGTCAATTTTGTAAATGGTGTTTTAGCAGCAATTTAAGAAAAAAAATGTGCAAAAATTGCAGAGGTAGTGGAATGGTGTTCAGTCGAGTATGAGTGTGTGTGCATGCATGTATGTGTGTCTGAGTTGGTGTCAGACCAGTCTCTAGGTATTGAGGGGCCTGGTGGCTTGGGGAAAGAAACTGTTACACAGTCTGTTCGTGAAGGCCAAAATGCTTCGGTACCTTTTGCCAGATGGCAGGAGGGTGAAGAGTTTGTGTGAGGGATGCATGGGGTCATCCACAAACCCACCAGCATGTGGTGTAAATGTCTGTGAAGGAGAGAAGAGAGACCCTGATGATCTTCTCAGCTGTACTCTTTATCCACTGCAGAGTCTTGCGATCTGAGATGGTGCAATTTCCAAACCAGGCAGTGATGCAGCTGCTCGGGATGCTCTCGATAGTCCCTCTGTAAAATTTGGTGAGGATGGGCGGGTGGGAGATGGGATTTTCTCAGCCTTCACAGAAAGTAGAGACTCTGCTTGGCTTTCTTGGCTATGGAGCTGGTATTGAGGGACCAGGTGAATTTCTCTTTCAGGTGGACACCAAGGAATTTGGTGCTCTTGACGATCTCCACGGAGGAGCTGTCGATTTTCAGTGGAGAGTGGTCACTCCATGCTCTCCGGAAGTCAACAACCATCTCTTTTGTTTTGTCCATGTTCAGGGACAGGTTGTTGGCTCTGCTCACTTGTGAGTCAGCAGAGTGAACAGCAGTGGACTGAGCACACAGCCCTGGGGGGCACCAGTGCTCAGTTTGGTGGTGCTGGAGATGCTGCTCCCGATCTGGACTGACTGAGGTTTCCCAGTCAGGAAGTCTAGTATCCAGTTGCAGAGGGAGGTGTGCAATCCCAGCATGTTTAGCTTTCCACTCAGGTGCTGAGTAATGATTGTGTTGAATGCTGAACTGAAGTCTATGAACAGCATTCAAACATAAGTCTCCTTTTTGTCCAGGTCAGTGAGGGCCAGATGGAGGGTGCTGGCAATGGCGTCGTCTGTTGAGCATTTGGGATGATACAACATTCATAGGATGAATGACCTTAGAGGTGATAGATATGGATTCAGGGGCTTGGAAAACAGTTTTCCTGTAATTAGGTTTGCTACTAAGACCCTTCAGTATCCTCCTGCATTTACTGGATCAACAGCACAGCAGCACTGTAATGCTTTATTAGCAGCCTGCCCTAACTGAAGATATGTTTGAACAATTAGACTATAGTACTGTAAATTTACCATGGGTTAATACACAACCACACATTGTGGCATGTTTTTAAAAAGCTGACAAAAAGCAACTGGTAGACCAGTCTTTGGTACTGCATTAACAGTATTTACAAGAAAGATGCATAGTAGCCTAGAAAGAATTGAGCAGAAATATGCTCTCACCGAGAGAGCATGGACAATTTTGCTCTTTTGACTCCTGGCCAGGGAAGGCTGTGGCATCATCAGGATTTGAACTTGCAATGTCTTTCTGATAAATATGGCAAATATTCTAAAACTTGCTGCAATTCCTGGCACACAATGTAAATTCATCTCTAAGGTATTGCTAATATATAACCCTTTAAAAAGCATTTAGACACACAGATCTGCTCTGTTATTGCTTTGGCAAGAAACTTTGCACCAATCAGAAAAGAAAGGCCTGAAGATGCTGTAAAACCCCACAGTGAAAGATTCACTGTGCTTAGTTGTGACGTTTGCAGAGATATGGCTCATTTCAGACTTTCACTAATAGGATTTCCCATCACTAACTGTTACACTTTACAAGATGAAGCTCTTGCATTCAGCTCTCGGATGGCTTCCAAAAAAGAGAATAAAAACATCAACAGGCACAAAATGCATCTTTCCCTGTGCATTAAATCAATCAGGAATAATGTCACTTGCTATTTCCTTAACACCACAAAGAAATAAGATGTCAGTAGTGGCATTTTATATTTTTTCACAAAACCCATGACAAAATTGCCTTTCATACCTGAGTAGGTTTCAGATATACATGTAAAATAGGCAGCACTTTTATAGCTACATCAGTGAGATAAATGTCTCATTCCTCAGAAGAGACAAGACTTAGGAGTTTCCTCTTTTCCCCTTCATATTTAGCACACTCTTGCTGACATTCTTATTTGAGGGAACAGCAGGAATAAAACAAACTTTCTTTGTCTCTGATGTCTTATTAAATCCAATTTCAGTCATACTGGCAATGCAATACCCGAGCAGCTCTTGTGACATTGCTAAATATCAATACAGTATTTATGCATGTTCAGTGTATCTTTAATTAAGACTTTCTCTGTTCTCTTGGGACAAGATACTAAAAATAAGACAATAATACTCATATCCCAGGTACAACACATACATACATGTCTTCACCAATTACTTGGTGATCATTAATTTAAAAAATAAATAAAAAAAAGTTTGTCTTGTACTGTTTTGTTGCTGTACTAACTCCTCTCTAACAGGTTTTTAGCTTGAGAGTATTTTTAGATCCTGACATACTTGTACTAGCATGTGGATTATTTTTGATGGAGACTGTAAAGCACTGTAGATAAGCGTGTCTGCCAAATGGTGTAAACTGAAATGTAAATGTACACCATATTATAATGAGTTGTCATAGTAAGTGTCCTGGTTGTATTCCATTCAGAGAGAACACTGACATAAAACAGTTTTAGTCATCTGTTGTTTTTGCAGAAAGCAGAGCAGAGAGTGCAAAGAGAAGCACACTGCATATAAGCTCGGCATTTCCATAAATGCTTATTGTATTTCGCTAAGCTGCACTGGTTTTAAAACAATATCTCCCCACCCTCTGTTCCCCTGTGCCTCACCAGTGCATTTCAATTAAACCTGGCAGGAGAGGACATGGGCTGTGCACACTTTTCTCCATATTTACATGATGGTTTTGTATTCAGAAGACAACCTGTTGTTTTTTCGGCAATTTAACCAATGAGGCTTTTCCTTTTTCTCTATCAAACTCAAATCTCAGTTGTGCCATGTCACTTCCACAGATACAGCCCCTACGTGCCAGGAAATGATGATAGGATCCTTTCTAAACTGATACCAAATTTGTTGACTATGAGCTTATTACAGAATTGTGCTCTATAGTGCACCAAAGTGCTCAATAATGACAACATTTGCTACGTGGGAAAAATGTTACATTGAGAAAAAATTTAAATAAACCAATCAATAATCACGACATTGAATAAACCGTCAATGTCACTTGGTGCTGTTACACAAGGTGTGCAAAACAAAAGACAGAAAAAAGATTGATATGATAGCACAACATCCATACAGTAGTAACATTCCACAGCTATTCGGAAGAATCAAAACTAGTTCTCATTTTGATTCAAGATCCACACAGTGATACTGAATCCATAGATTTTAACCTAATATCAGCAAACATACTCACTGTTCATGAGTTTTCAGGGATTAACTGATTCCTCCAGTCTCTTACTAGGCCTTTCAGCTTTCCTGCAACATCCCTGTATTTCAAATTGTGACCCTGCAAGAGAGAGAGAGAGAGAGAGAGAGAGAGAGAGAGAGAGAGCAGTTGACTTTTGGATATTGCAGCTCTTCCATTTCCTGATTGAATTTCCATTGTTGTGGAAACTGAATCGCTGTCCCACAGGACACGGGGCATGTACTACGGAGACAAAGTTAAGGATAAAACGAGAAAGTTAGATATAGGAGAAGGAAGATATTTACGGAATCTCCAAACTGCATCAAATCAATGCAGTCAACTCATCATGAGTTATTAAGGCAGAGAAAAATCATTTTATTGAATAATTTTAATACATCTACTTCTTGTGCAGCACCAAATGAGGGCCATAAGATAGCCTTGGTCTACCTAACATCTATGCATAATTCAACATCACCTGTGAAATGTGAGGATCGCCTGACTGTTTCATATTACTGTGTTCTATTCAGGAAAAGCTGCAGCTTTTACAGCCAACTGACTACTAAAAGGACTGAATGAAGTCATTCTTTTCATGGTCAGGCACTGAAGGTAAAAGTGAGAAGACCTCGGATTTGCAGCTGCAGCCAGGATGGCTTTGTTATGACCGGACATGTCATAGGTAATACATTAGACATGTCAGGTTTTATGAAATGCAAATATGGGTCTGTTCTGTTGCTTCGAGATAGAGCCTGACATAATCATTAGCATTATACCATGCGGCAAGCTACAAGCTACACCTGACAGAGCAAGGACACACAAGGTCACTTGTATCAAACCATAACTACCACTCGCACCCAATTACCATCAAGAAACAAGGCACTGACTGGCTATAATGATGCAATGACTTATCTAATGATGATAAAAATAGGAATAATAATGCACATGATTATGTATAGTAATGAAATGATTTCCTTTTTTATACATCTGTGAAATTCAAGTAAAAAACAAAAGACAAAAATATCTTTCTCGCAAATACCCCCCCAACACACACACAAACACACCATCCCACATACACAAATCTGTCTCACTAAATAAAAAGCCACACAGGTAAATACATTTAATGCATGCCATTTTAATGCATTAATACAAATTACTGCACCCATGTGGCTCTAAGAAGCAAGCACCTATCCTGTGAGACACCAATTTCATATAATGATTTAAAGTTTTAATGAGCTCCGGGCTGCCGCGATAACACACATTTCCATTTCCATGTCATGTTCTGTGTGCAAATGAGTCATCTGAAAACAAGTTACGGTTCCAAACAGGTACGAGTAGTCATGAAAGCTGCAACACCCACCCTGGAGAGCTGCCGTTTCAGACAAAGAGTTCACACTGCTCATTTAGACAGAATGAGATACATCTGTGCATGATTAGTGCAGACAGTTTAATGAGGTTGAGGTTGCTATCTGTAGATCAAAAATGGTTTATTTGTTTACAAAACACAAAACAATAAGTAGGGCAGCAGGGTAGCGAAGTGGGTGGAGTGGCCACTCCAAGATACTGTCTGTGTGCATGTTCTCCCCATGTCCACATGGGCTTCCCCTGGGTTCCCCAGTTTCCTCCCACCTCTCAAAAACATGCAAGTAGGTGTAGGGGCAACTTTAATTTGCCCCTTGGTGTGAACGAGTGTGTGAATTTGTGCGTGCATAGTGCCATGCAATGGACTGGTGCCCCATCCAGGGTTTAGTCCCACCTCATGTCCAGGGTTCCTCAGATAAGCTTTGAATCCACTGCAAACCTGAGCAGGATAAAGTGGTTACTGAAGATGAATGAATGAATGGAGGAAAAAAAGTCTGAAGGATTTCATTTTTATACAAATATGCATAAAATTTATTTAATGCACACTATTTCTCCTAATTACACACTCTTAGAAATCAGGTTCTTTCAAAAGGTTCTTTGAATAGTTACACGTTACTTTATTTATAAAGCACAATTAAACACAACAACAGTTGACCAATGTGCTGTACAAATATAAAAATAATATTTATAACAAACATGAAGTTAAAATATCATGACTCAGCTACCAATTTACGTATAATTAAAAGCCAGAGATAAGAAGTGTGTTTTTAACTGAGTTTTAAAGATAGATCAAATTGAAGCTGCTCTGACATGCAGAGGTCACCTGTTCCAAAGCTTAGGGCTTAAGGCACGGTATTTATAGTTCTTAGCTTCCTAAAAAGAACATTTTCTGGTAGAGAAATACCCTTGTACACAGAAGCTTTAGTGGCTCCCTCAGAAGGACAACTGAAGAATCCTTGAGGACCTTTTTCCCTATGTTTCACTTGTCTTAGACAGTGACCCATACGACAGGCTTTATTATCTTTTTTAAGCCACACTATTCTGTATAACTGTCATTTTACTAATAATTTCACTGACATCTAAAGAGAGCCTAAGGTCATTAAATTGAATTGCCTGGCCAATTTATCACATACTGCTGAAGCTTTTGTTGAATCTTGCTGTAAATGTATGTATAAACCAGTATCCAGGTATTGTTGCCAGGCATTATCATTATAATAGGGAGATGGGTACAGGTGCAGTTATGTTCATAGGAATTATTTTTAGCTCACCTAGTATCAAAGGAAAGAGAGTTACTCATGCATGAGTGTCATAGTAGATTAGGTATGCCAGCTGAATCTCAGTGTAAAATATTTGGAAAATAACATGCTGTCCTGTAATTATTATGGGTATGATGATTCATTGTTTATGAGACACAGAGCAAATGTAAATCTAATTCTAACATTATAACAGATGTATTCTACTACTAATAAAAGTCGTGTATAGATAAAACATTCTTTAGAGAACAACATTGTATAAAAACATAGGAGGCTGTGTCTCATAACTGTACAATAATGTTTAAATAAATGTAAATTTAGTAAAGCACAAAATTCTTTCAAAGTAATTACTAAATAATTTGTTGAAATATAAATGAATATAAATATAAATGAGTTAAGGCACATTAAGGGGTTAATATTCTCTATTTTGTCAGACTTCACTGATGACTTAATCAATGTTTAATAGCATCATAATAATTAATAAAGGTAGCCGACATGAAAAATGAGATGACATTTACTTTCTTACAAACATGCTGAAATGATACATCCTTTGCTCCGGGTGTGTGTTCACGGGTGTGTGTGTTCACTACTGTGTGTGTGCACTTGGATGGGTTAAATGCAGAGCACAAATTCTGAGTATGGGTCACCGTACTTGGCCACAAGTTACTTCACTTCACTTCACTTCACTTCATTATTCATTTGGGTACATTCTTCAAACATTCCACAGAATGTGGCACAAATTGATCATCTTTGCCAGATCATGACCTTTAATTATAATTATCAAAATTATCAGTGCCATCATGTACAACATGTTTTTGTAAGGAAGTGATGCTAGTCATACAGGATTAAGGTCAGTGGTTAGCTTCTTAAAATAAAATCAAAATACTGAGTTTGTTCATATTTTACACCAAAACAGTGCTGTTACCGACACCCAGTGTTCAATGCCAGTTATTCCTCTCAGTGGGATTTCATTTAAATCTTTCCTTCACAATTAAAATAATTAGGAGGCCTTTGACCTTAAACTCAAGTTAGAAACTGGTTAAGCAGGATAACAATGCACTGACTCACACACACACACACACGCACGTACACCAAAATAACCTGGTGAGTTCAAACCAGCTGTATGAATGAACTTTCACACAGCCTTCTATTAGTCTCACAATATTCACTGTAAAATGAAATATAAAACAGACAAATAGGCTATAAGGAAATCACCATTAGATAATACAAGTGCAAAAAAAACCAAAAACAAACAAACAAAAAAAACACCACAGGTCTCATTACTGACTATATACATGCAAAATCTCATAATGCCCTAATAATGAGCAAGTCGAAATGAAATAACAAATCACCTGATAATCCATCCAGAAATGTGGGGATAACAGCCTATATACACAGGAAACGACAATAAACAACATCAATACTGATTAACCTAAATTAAAAACAGGTGAAATTTGGTCTTCCATCAATTTTAGCTCTGTCCATGAGGTAACAGAAATAGATTTTTACTGCTAAGACATTTGAAAGATTCAGTATAAAAAATTACATTCAGTTAAACATGTCTTGCATTTTATATGTTTGGCTTTGTGTGAGTGATATTTTCCATGAAGGATTGTTCCACTGAGAATAAAGTTTATGCAGCCGACATTACAATCTAAACAAATCATAAAATCACTTTAATTTTATAGCTATATGGTGTCCAGTTTTAGCAGAAAAAAATAATCACACTTATTTACCTTAAGGTTTTTATAATAATGACACTCAAAGAATTTTTGTCCACTTTTTCTGGCTCTTTTAAACAGAATATGCAGTTACTTTCCACATCTAAGAAATATTGAAAGATTGTCAAGATTTTACACAACATTTTAGATGTAATTCTTAGGCATGCTAAATATTAAATAAATAATGTAACCTAAAACATGAACATACTATAAAGTGGTTAAAGAGCAAATGAAACACACATCACATGGCTAATGGTAACACTGCCAGTTCCTCTCAATAAGTGTAATTTATAATATTCGCCAGAAGAGGGCATCATTTTTATAGTTTAGTGAAAAAGCTTAATTTAAGTTCTATATTTAGAAACGTAGGGTTACATATGACGTTGCACATTTACATATGCTTACAGATAATCGTTTTATAGATTTTTATGGTATTTAGTACAGCAGTTTTATTTTTGTGTGGAGTAATACACATGCAGGCCATAATAAGTAATTAGCGTAATTAAATTAAATACACCTAATTCTAGTCCTGTTGGTTCCCCAGTGGGAAATAAACAGAATCTGGAATGAAGGACTGTTTCACAAGTTAATGCATATACAAGTTTAGCAAAAAGAGCAGAAACGATTAAGTTCCCATGATGAGTGTGCATAAGAAATAAATTGTTGGTAGGATTTGTTGGAATAGAAGCTGATCTCCCAGGAGACATCTCACACTCCCTCTCTTGAGACCACAGGCTGATCTGTGCTGCACCTGGCCAAGGTTACCGGCTTGAAATGAGCAACAGTGTCCAACAGAGGGCGCCCTAGAGAACACACCACTCCAGCGGTGCACACACATTCCCTGGACACACATTGATTTTACAGGACAGAGAGGGAGTATATGTATGGCATGTACAGTGCCAATGGGAAAAATTAATATACAAAAAGATTAGCACATGCAATAGGTGATATGTTGAGCTCAAACATACAGAAAGTACACATATTACCATATTTTTTAATGCAAAAAGTTTTTTTAATGGTGCCATTTTTTATAAAAATTTTGATAATTAATATTTTTAATCACCTGCCCTGGAGAGAATAACAACACTCTCTCAAGTCTCTTACTGTAATTTGGTCAGTACAATCGTTCATGCAGAACATTTTAAATTCCTTCAATTTCTTAGGTTTGTGCATGTGGACTTCCCTCTTCAGTTACGACCATGTTTTCAGTAAGGTTCAAATCCAGACACTGAGATGATCATTGCAAAACACTGATTTTGTTGTTCTTGAAACATTTCTGTGTTGATCTGGAAGCATGTTTGGCTCCTCATCGTTCAAAGTTACGGCCAATTCTGAACCTCCAAGCAGAGGCAACCAGCTTTTGGGCTGAAATATTCTGGTACTTAGCAGAATTCAGGATGTCATCAGCTTCACAAAAGCCACTGAACCACCTGCTACAAAACAGCCCCAGGGCATTAATGATATTTTACATATTTTACAGTGGGTATCAGGTGTTTTTCCTTCTATGAAGTGTTCTTTTGCAACCAAACATGCTGATAGTGTTCATGACCAAAAAGTTTGATTATAGTCTCATCTGACCACAACACATGATGCCTACTGGTGAAGTTTAGACACTGTTTTTTGTGTGCTCTTGGTTAGTTTTAGTGTGCTGATGGGTTTATTTCCTGGCAAGTTTCAGACATGTTTCAGACATGTGAAACATTTTGTTATGGCCCAGATTGTGTTTAATGTTATTTTAACTGCTTTTAATATGGAAATGTAATACAATTTTAATATCCATTACCTGGTATTCTGTTCCTTGTTTTTTTCCCATGCTAAAATATGACAATGGGATTTTATCCTTTTATGTTTGTAACCTCATATTTATACCCCAATGAAACAAGATATGGTTAAAGGAGTTCCTGGGGACTGAGAACAAAATAATAATAATAATAATAATAATAATAATAAGAAGAAGAAGAAGAAGAAGAAGAAGAAGAAGAATTTGTTTGCATTTATTCAAAATATTCTTTAGGGGTGTCAATTATTTTAGCACTTATATTTGTGATAGAACATATTTTTATTTTTTTTAAAAAAACTAGTTCTATTGAGAATGATTTTTGTTAGAAAATGATAAATAGTTTATCCTATTGTGTGAGTGGAAATTATTCAAGTGCGTGCATAGTGCCAAGTTATTGTGTGTAATGTTTATTTCATACAATCACTTTTGCTCATTTCTCTGAAGGGTGCCAATATTTCTGGAGCGAACGTTTGTATGATGGACCATGTTAAGTAATTGTATGTCATTTAAATGCAAAGACAATTTACAGACAATTTATCTGTATTTATTTACCATTTAAAGATTTCTATAGTCATAATTCAATATTTAGAAACTTCTCAAGGTGGCACAGCGGGTAGTGTAATCGTGGGTCATTGATTTGATCCTGAGCTCCAGTTACTGTCTATGTGGAGTTTTGTATGTCCTCCTCATGTCCACATTAGTCTCCTCTGGTTTCTCCAGTTTCCTCCCATCACCCAGAAACATAGCAGTAGTTGATAAATCGGCCTTGGGTGTGAATGTGTGTGTATGGAGCCCTGTGATGGGTCAGTGTCCCATCCAGGGTGTATTCCCTCCCTGCACCAAGTGTTCCCAGGATAGGCTCCAGATCCATCACCCTGACCCCCCTGACCAGTATGACGCGGTTACTGAAAATGAATGAATAAATGAATGAAATACAAACTTTTCATTTCATTACACATATTTCACTGCAAACAATTCAACTTGTAACTAATAAATACCATCCCCAGGCTACAAATGTCCATCCCAGCTGAGTTAACATTGAGTGTACCATATGGGAAGGAACTAACCCAATCTGGCAACATCTACACTTAGCTGTTCCAAGCAGGCGACCCCCCTTCAATCCGTGCGGTGATTGGTGGAGCCTGGTCACGTGGCCGGCGGAGCTGTCAGCGCTGCCCTGCCTGCACCATTGTTTGCCCGTCGGCCAGAACAGCGCTTCTGCTCCTCAATGCGACTGTGAGCAGCCGCCGATTGCCGGCTGAGTCCAAGCCTCTCTGCTCTCTAACAGTGTCACTGTCTATGATATGCGATCCTTAAGCAGTGTTCCACCTACCGCGTATATGATAAACGAAGCTGCTCCATCCGTCACTGCTGTCAGGTTTCTGCAGGATCTCATAAAAATGAATGGTAGGTGCACCCGCTATTTCTCATTGTCAGCATCATGGGACCATTTCTGTTTCGCAGTGGTAGTACTGACCTAATTAGTCTACAAGACTTCACCACAGGCATATTTTCCTGAGATGTAAAATAGTGATTAGGTGTGTTCTGTATCCCTGCAGCCGGCTGTTATGTATAACTGATGTGATCAACTCTCAAACCCAATGCAGCAAGCCATTAGGAGAAGGTTTAATAGCCCACAGAGGGTACTAATTAGATCATATGAGTACAGTAATCTTTCATTTGTCTGAATTATATCTAAGCAAATAAGTATAGCATTTTGCATATGTGCTCCTAAGAAATATATTCTATTTTCTATATATAAGCTAGTATGCACTAATGATAATTCTGTAGCCTATATTCTGTTCTTGGGTAGCCTGCATATGTGTGTGTGTGTTATATGTAAGGTACACAATTCTGGAAATGAATGAAACAAAGACAATAGGCTGATGCTTTAAAAAACCTCTAATAATATGTAGGCTACTATACATAATAGTGAGTGCATTTCATTGTGAGGACAGGCAGCTGTGTCAGACAGAGCTCTGCCTCTTTGCCCAATCCTGTGGGAATTGCTCTCTCCTGTAATGAGGGAGCATTCACAAGGCCCACGCAGGGGCTCAGGCTGACACTCTACACACTGCTTTTACCCATCATAACAGCCCTTAATCAGAAATGCATTCTGGTGAAATAATACAAACTGGACTGCATTAGATGGTATGTGCTGACTTTAGGAACGTGACAATATGCCTGTAGGAACTGAACCTGGTATAAGGTAAGAAAGAGCTATACTATTAAAATTATGCTATTCTAATATAGATAAAACAGACTTTAATTTAAAAAAAAAAAACAGGATAGAGGGATTTAGAAATCAAGAGAATAAAGTTACAGACAGAGAAGAAGAACAGAAGTGTATTAGTTAATATTTGCATTGCTGCTGCCATGTTGAACATTATTTGATGTCTTTCTTGTTAAGTTGGAGAAGGGGTAGACAGATAGCACAATGTGTCAAAACTGTGATGTTGTGATGGATGTGCATTTATCCTGCCATGGTTCATACCTTTCCACCCGCCTTCCAATCCACCATGAATTATATTTAATTAGGAATTTATTTCTGTTTTTTAACAGAAATTTGAAGTCACACATATTCTTCTTTTAAGGTAAGAATCTGTTTTATTATAATTTGTGTTTTTTGTAATATTAAATACTTTTGTCAATATTATTAATGTTAACTTGTCCTTAATAGAGACTGATTCTTGCCTTGAATTTATGATTAAACTATTCACAACTGTTATGACTGTAATTAAAGGCCCCCTGGGATTTCTCAATGGTGTTCAGTCTTTGAAAGTCATTTGCATTTTACTATCTGTTGTTTCAGAAATAATATCTCTTTGACTCATGTTCGTCACTCAGCTGAGTAGATTCTCATCTGTCAATACAGATAATTGCCCAGCATCTGAAACCGGTGCCTCATATAGCTGATCATTCTTTTACCATTCATTTAGCTTGAGATTGCGTTTGTCATTAAGTGGAAAGCTGATCTGATGAGTATTAGTGCTTTCTCTTCAGCAGATTGGTTTAGATCCTTAGTGGCTTTCCTCAGTGATGGATTGCCATTAATAGGTTTAAAGGCCAGTCCTGGGTATGATACTAGCTTCTGTCATTAGGCTGATTGGTCATGCTTTACTTATAAGTATGTGATGAAGAAGCTTCAGGCATTATTTCTATTTGGCCAAACTTTAGTTTTAAACTAATTCTGTTTTTTGTCTTTTGTTTTTTCTCACCAGTTTAGTCCTGCATTTTTGTGCTCTGTAGTTAAATGTCTTTGTACATACTTCAGATATCATCTGTTTCTTTTTCCCTCAGTGTATGTACTGCTGGAACAATTACTACAGCTCTGTGTAGACACTGATATAAAAAAAGGTTTTGGTTATATTTCTCTTGTATAATTCTTGATGCGTTGGACATCAAGCTCCTAGAGCGTCCTCTGCATCTTCATTTTCTTTATCTACTATAAACAAACTCTAAGATTTCTGTGCTATTATTTATTACTCTTTATGATATTTCCTGCTCATCCGCTCCAATTCAGGAAGCAAGTATAATCTTTGACATAAGGATTGCTGTGATTTTTACAGTCGGTGTAAGTACATGGTGAATATGATTCTTCAAGAAATTAAAATTTTTACTCATTTCAGGTAAAACGTAATGGCATCAATGTCAACTGTTTAGCAGTTTAAATAGTATAGTGGGTGAAATTGACAATATGATCATCCCCAGTGGGCAGTACATCTATCACTGGGTATTATAATATCATGTGAGATCTTGTAGTCCATATTCTGAGAATTTTTTTTTTTTTTTTTTTGCAGTGGTCAGTTCAGCAGTGGAGGTTATTTTATATTACCTAATGCTCTAATATGCTTTGTGGTCAGCCAGAACAGAGCATCTGTAATATATAACTGACAGCAAAAATGTGAAATCCTGCTTATTGGGCTATAATTAAATCAAATTCACTGTAAACCGTTTAACATGGTGCCAGTTGTCTGTAGGAGCGAGGTGAAGTGAGAGGGAGACGGTGGGTCTGAATGTGGCACTGTGCCTCATTATCTGCTTCCACTGTTACTCCTCCACCAGTCCCTTTTTCCTTTCAGCAAGGAATCAGCTGAGTGTGGCAACGTTTCCCAGCATGCACACACATATTCACGCACATACACAAATGCTCACACTGTGCAGGAAAAAGGCAGGGATACTAATGCAGAGGCACAGACACACACACACACACACACACATTTATCTGCAGAGACACATACTCACTCATGAATAGGTTTATTTCCACACATCATATCAGTCACCTGATTGCAGTCTGAACAGTATTTCTGGCTCTCTTTGTCTCTCTTCTTGTGACTATATTTATATACCCAATTTATTATTACCATCCCTAATGGGAATATAATGTAATTACTAAACCTATACAGTATATTTAAGTACATTTCAATGACACTGACACTGTAACCAATGTAATTTTTTATATTTACAATTTTGTGTCAATTGAAATAGTTGTAGAAATATTGTTCCATGTAGAGCATGCACTGATATAGTGCTGTGGTAGTGAGTACAGTGGCCTTCCATAGTTATTGATAACAGTTCTGCACTCTTTCTTCCACAGTGTGACACCCTGATGCACACATGCACACACAAACACAAACACACACACACACAATCACATATATATATATATATATATATATATATATATATATATATATATATATATATACTTAGAGGAAAATCCAGAATGGCCTGAAATTGTGCACAGTTGTTACTTGCATATGACTATATTGCTCCTTTGATGTAAGGTAAGATGTGCTGTAAGAGGTCAGAATTTGTGATTTGTCCAAGACAAGGAAAGTCAGAGGAAGAGATCAGTGGCTGCTACATTGCCAGAAACAGGCAGCTTGCTTTGGAAAAATGCCCTGTGCTGTGCCATGCATACACGCCTTCAGGGGGAAGGGGGAAGGGGGTGGGCAAAAAACAAAGGATGCAATAATCTGTTTTTAATTTATGGAACAAAAGACTCCTAAGGGATTCAAAAAAAGAAAAAGATCTTGCTTTTTCCAATCTGACTATTTCAACAATGTTTTTATGGTTGTGATACTTGCAGGCCAAGACTGTGTCAATTAAATGCATAGATTCTTGCTTAATTTTTAAGGAAATTCAATACACATATTACAGTACAATTAAATATAAATTGCTTATAAACAATTGATGTAGTTTCTTTGCAGACTTGTAATTTTATTTCAGCGACACATGTTCCTTTTGTGTAACCCATTCATACGAATACTGAAACTTGCTTACCTATGCATACAGTACAGTGAATAATCTGTGTCTTTGTTAATGTGATACTGCAGTCAAATCTAGTCTTGATGAAGGAACACAGGCATTCACCCGTCCTATTTTGTGTGGAACAAAAGGACTCTTAGAGCTCAATTAGAGACTATGGGGGGTTTGATGTGCCCTGTTGGCTTCCTTTCACTGTCTCTGTGTCAGCTCCATATCTCAGCGATTTTCAGCATCTTGCCAGTGGAAGTGGTTGCCATGACGCTTGTTCGGCATGTTTATATGTGCAGCAAGGAGAGCACGTTATTCAAAGATATCTGTCTCTAAGCCTCTCCCTCTCGTATTATCATAATGTGATTTAAATAGTACTACTTTTACGGCATTGTAGCATTTAATACCATGTGTTTGGTTGAGGCTATAGATGCTGTGGTTGTAGCATTAAATACAGTAGTTCTAGTTGTTGCATTTAATTACTTTTGCAGTGTTTCATTACAGTGTAAAGTGTAGCTGTCACCACATCACTCTTGCATGGCGTTTCCAGCATTCAAGCCCAGTGCTATTTTTTTTATTTATAATAAGCATCAGAAATCCTCTTTTTTAAATTTTCACTGAAATGAGTATGCCAGTAAGTGATTTACTACTGAACAGATGTTTTCATAAACAGGAAACATCTCAATGCTTCGTCACCTCTCACCCTGTCTGTTAATTACACTACTCTAAATCAACGCATTGAAATTCAATAACGCTTTGCAGAAGGCCATCATCATTAAAGGTGTGAGAATGTGTCTTTAGAAAGCAGGCTAATAGAAGGACATCACAGAAGCTTTCATAACACCATAACATAGTCAGGCTTTAGCTCTGAGACGTTAAAGTTTCTATTTCTGAAAAGATTTCAAACATAATCGCAATGTCAATATATATTGTTTTTTCACAGACTGGATATCAAGCTTGGCAGCTCATGAAAGTGCTCAGCCAATTCATTTTATAAATGTCTTATAAATGTAATCTCATGCAACATATTGCTTCCTGATGGAAAATTTAAATATTACAATATCAAGAATACAAAACACAAAACATGTTAAAAATGCTATTTAATCTGATTTTCAACACAGTAAATTAACCATGGCCTTGGCTAGCACATTATTGCATGGCATAGGCTAAGTTTATATGACTTCTGTTTGCATCTGACATGTAAATCCTTGTTATTCAATAATATTTGCCATTTCTCCACAGACTACCATAGACTACATTTTAAAATGAGCAATTCTAAAATTTTACATTTTAATATTTGTCTTTTCTCTTCAGATTACATTTTTTTTTTATTTGAACCATTTTAACATTTAACATTTTTTCAGTGACATTTACACATAGATACCGCAATAAAACATACATGCATCTTAACATCATCTCTCTTTTTTCCTTATATTTTTATTTTATTATTTTTTTTTTCAAAAGTGGATGTTAGGTGTTTTTAATTATCAGTTAAATATATTAGAATATGTAAAATATGTAATGCTTGGAAATATTATGCAGTAGCGCTATCAACTGCTCCGTATTTTCAGTAATGTGAAAGCATGTTGTGAAAGCAGATAAATGCTTCATATCAGTGATATAATGCATGAAAACTATTCTAATCAATAGTGCTATTTCTGGCAGCAGTACTATTCCATAAACATATTTTTCAACACAAAAGGAACAGAAAGAGAACCAGGAGAAAGACAGTCCATTCAGTGTTGCCTTGCAATATCAGGCTAAAACATGAACATGAGCAGAACACGGGTGAACAAAAGGCAGCGTGATTTAGGGTTGGGGTATGTTGATCAGGCCACATTTGTACGTAGATATTTTCTTTGGATTTGAATGTTTTCAAATGAGGGATTTTATACAAAGTCATTACACAAATGGGAACAATTTTCTTAAAATAATGTTGTTCTGTATTGTTCTTTTCATATTATTCAGAGCCCACTTTCTCTCCCTCTCTATCTCTTCTCTCTCATATTGCTATGGCAACCAATTTTAATGTGGTTAAAATAACTGCATGGGGAGACAGTTGCCGTATGTTTATATATTCCAGACCATATCAAGATAGACAACTTGGAGTAATATGGTTGTTGGTCAGTTGTGAATTACTATGTAACTAATTGGTGCAGTCTACCGTAAGTCTTCTGATGTGTCTCTAATTTTAATTTGACAGATCATTTGTTGATTTTTCTAATTGGATGTTCTGCCTTATTCAATATTAATGATCAAATCTGTATATGAATTACATTAAAGCATTAGTTTAAGGTGTTTTTTTTAGAGAAGTGTAGGTGTTTTGCATGAGTGAGTGTCTGCAGTGCCAGTAATTGTGTGGGTCTGTCTACGTGTGGCTGCAGCTCTTATGTGTTTTGGACTAAGGTTAACTAAGGTTAACTCAGACATCCAGGGAACATTGGAATATGGATATATTTTTTGAAAGAACGACATTTCTGTAGCAGATAAGTGATATAGCATATATTATGGCACCGAAGCACAGAAGAGTGAACAGTAGCAAATCAGGCTACCAATTAGTGATGCTAACAGAGCTTGCCATTATGGAGAAATACTAACTTTAAAGAGCGATTAGAAAAGGCATTCTGTGCACAGTTGTCAATGTGACACAGGCTAATTAATTCACCATCATATCAATAGTAAATATATGTCAGAGCCTACTAATGTGCCATCAGACAATACAGTGCAGTAGTAATATGATTCTGTCATCATACATCTTTACACGAGACATCTGTATATAAACAATATCCCGGTTAATGTTAGAGCTGATAACTGAGTATTGTACTCAGACACTAGCATAACTGTTCAGGACTTAATTAGATTAACATTAGGTGGTTCACGTCAGGGTAAAATAAAAGAAGGATTTATGCTGCTGAAATTCTCTGCACTGTAAGCACATACTTGTATAATTCTTCTGTCCCACAGTGATTGTTTGGCATGAATGGCAGTTTAGTCATCTTTTTGTGACACGCACTCAGTGTCTCAGCCTACACATGCACTCATCTAATTTTAGACTGCACACACACCCTGGCTGTCAGGTAGCTGCCAATCAGTAACGCGTACCACACCTGGCACTGTTTCAGTCATTTACAGCCTTACTCAGCTTCAAATTACAACCACATCATTAGACTCACTTGACTGCAGCGGTTGATTCAGATGTGATGTTAAGGATTTTAAGATAATTGTCACTTTCAGGATCAGACAAAGATGTTTTTTTCATTTTGAGGCATTTGTGAAATGTGTCCTTTCAAAAGTGAGGCATGGAAGGGGGTTTTCTGAATATTTGATCCAGCTTTACACAACATGCTATTGAATCCAATCCAAAGAGAGATGTTTAAAAATTGTAATTATTTTTCACAATTAACACAAACAAGATTAGCTTCATAGATCTTCTCTGGCAACAGCCCTCTGAGGTTTAAGTATGGAAATGTTATCAGATCTCAGTGAGAAAGTGAATTAATAATGTGTGTGTCTGTGTAGACCCAGACAACCCCAGCCTCCCAGCACTTGGATTAAAGATGAAAGCATTGTTCACTATGTGAGGTGTTGTGTGTCTCTGTCTACTCAGAGCTTCGGCTTCTCCTAAGTTTTGTTTTTTTTTACTCTTGGCATGGGAAAAAATGCAGACATAAATATAAAATATTTTTATAAATTATTCAGGGGTGTCTTATGATTGATATGAGGGTGAAAGTACCTGATTATGCCACAGAAGTACGTGAGAGGAATGACATTTGGAGTGGAATTGATACAGTTGGGATTTACAACTTCAGGAAGAATCCACACAGCTGCTGAGTGCAAGAATGTTTTGGGGTTTTTTTTCTTGCTGTCTAATTTGTGTCCATTGACCTTAGCCTTGTCAGCACTGTACACAAAAATAAAGTTTTCCATATATTGAGAAATTTCTAAATTCTGATCATGATATGCAAAAAGACAATTTATCTTAACCATTATTTTAGAACAATCTGAAAATGTTTACTTGTGCAGGTAATATTCCCTATGTCTAGAACATTCCAGCAGCTTTGAATCGATATCGCATGATGCTTACTCAAAGAAGCTCTAAACAGACTTTCATTTATCAAATAGCAATTTTCTTAATGCTTTACTCCAGTCCAGTCATTAGCATACTAGGACCTGATAACACTCAATGTTTGTGTTTCACTAGCGGTGCATATTTTAATGTCCTTCTTAATTTATGCGCTAACACAAGCCATGATGAGAGGAGCAGCCTCTGTGCATGGCATTTATTTCTATTAAGAGTTCAAGGCTCTGTGTAACATGAGGGAATACAGTCCGCCTTAATAAACACAACCATGAGACAACTGAGTTCAGATTCTGTGTGTCACTGTAAAGCCTGCGCACATGCATAAGACTGGTGGAGGAATGGTGCTTTTTTTTCCTCCATTGTTCTGGGTGGAGGATGAGGAGATCAATGCTGGGCACTAGCTGCAGCAGTCTGCTCCGTGTGCAGGATACTGAACAGCAGCCAGCTCTGTCTCGCTCCTTTCATGTATGTGTGTGTATGTGCGTGTGTCTGTGTGTTGATGACTAATGCCTTGCCTTGGGCAACAGCAAGTTAACAAATGTACAGAGCTGGAATGAAGCCTCATTTCCATAAAGCAGTGAGTGTAGTACATTTGCTTAAATGGGCTCCTTTGTCTTTAATTGGCTCGTATATTTTTGCTTGTTGCTCCCAAAAAAGACAAGTTCTGTAGAGTCTCACAGTTTTGTGGGGTTTGAGGAAATTTTAATGTCATTTCAGCAGTGTGTGGGCTGTTTATCTTTTTGAATAATGCTCAATGGCATGAGTTTTTGTATAAATTGGGATTGGTATTGATTTACAGGCCCACAATTCATAGATTGATAGAGCATTCATAGTAAATCAGATACACTTCAGTAATATGTCATACTTTAAGGTGTCAGTTTATATCACTTGCTTTTTAACCTATGTATGCTTAAATATTTATTTTATAAAATTGAGAAGAATTGTATGTGATAACATATATTTCCACAAAATAATTTATGCAATATTTTTACTCCCCTTTGTATCCAGGTTTATTACTAATTGAATATTAATATTAGTATACAGTAAAATCAAGTGAGAGTACACCTAAACTAAAAAAAACATGATTTTAAATAAGTGGTGGATTCTGGTAGGTTAGTGTTTTGGGGGTTTTCTGTTGAACACAGAGACTTTCTCAGTACTTCACTAAAAATATTGAATTGGGGAGCGCTATGTATTAACTCCATCAGTGGACCAGCATACTAAGCTAATTAACTTTGCCAATGTTAGCAATGAAATTAGCCCTTCTGACTGATATGCTATATTTTGAGTGTGGATAACATTACATTATTGAGAATATTAAAATTCTAAGTGAAACTTTGATATTTGACTTATATCTACTTAAGACAAAGCTAGTTTATTAGCAGTGCTAGCAGCTACTGGGTAGTTAGCTAATGAGCAGGCTAACTGAGCTAATATAAGTGAAAAAAACAAGATAGATATAGATGTACTTTATTGATCTCCAAGGGAAAATAGCTAGCTAGCTAGTAGTGATAATATGCTAGATGATATGAGGACATGAGTGCATTTCCAAATTTTCATATTTGTGTGTATATTCATAGAGTCTGCTGGCTTTTAAAAATGACTGATATGAGCATAGGCAATTTAAGTAGTTTGCTGGGCATTACAAAAAGAAAAAAAAACAATTTACCCATACCACCCTTCTTTACAGAATGCAGCAGCTCTTGACCACTATCCTGAAAGAGTAAGCCATGACCTTTAAAAAACATTCTTGCCTTGGTATTTTTCATGAAGCAGACCACATGTACAGTACAGTCAACACTTCCCAAATCTAATGTCAAACATGTCGTATATCAGCACTGCATTTATGGCCTTTTGGAGCCCTTTAGTAAGTTGTAAATCAACAGAGAGACATCTTTAGATATATATTATCATTACAGTGTACAGTTTTGTAGGTTGCATGGATCAGCAGAGAGACATCTCTTTTCCCCTGGAAATCTCCAAAGGAGACCTGGCTCTCACAAGGTTGCTGTTTAGGGCCCTGTGTGTGTGTGTGTGTGTGTGTGTGTGATTTATGAGGTTAAACACAGTCTGGACTTCTAGCACACTTTTCCTGAGGTGTTAGTGGCCTTTTATTCTTCTCTCTTTTTAAGCTCTACTTTTACTGTCTGTCTCTGCTGCATGTACAGTGGGCCAAGGCAGCCGCTCCATTGGCGTATGATGCTTCAAAAAGACTTGCACAGCCATATGGGAAGAATAATGTTTGTGTTGTGCCATAGAACAGTAAAAACACTAACACTGTAGAGATGAGGTAGGCCATATTGAGCTTTAGCTAAAGCTGGCAGGCCAAATGTTCTTCTCCTGTGTTCCTTTTTTTGCCTGCTGTCTCTGTTCCCTCTGTCACTGTCACTCTCTCTCTCTCTCTCTCTCTCTCTCTCTCTGGACGCAGTGAGGCTCTGTGTGTGCTGTACTGTGCAGTTGCCTTGGCTTTGCTAGTTTGTAGACTGCAAAGGGGGGTGAGGAAGTCATCGTGGCCAACTCATCAAACACTGTTTTAAACTCTCCTATGCTGTCTGAGACAGGGATTCTCAAACTTTTTGCCATCGTCCCTTTAATTGTAAAATAAATTTGATGGACTCTGTTTAAACACAATCAAACTATTCAAATATTAGACTCATTATTTAAATATGTACAACAATATGTTGGCTATTTATTTCACAGAGATTTTTAATTCATAAAATTTCCATATTATAAGTATAATAACTTATAATAGTGGGTTGTGATTTCCACCCTGAACTTGATTGTTTTTCAGTAACAGCACATCCCAAAGTGTTTTATTCACTTTGCTTAGCTATTTTCAACAATTACACTTTTAATTTATTAATGACTGTCACGCCATGGTTTTTGTCCATTTATAGTTGCATTTAATGTCGTGGAGTATCCACAAGACGAGTTAGTTCCTGTTATTTCTTACATATAACAGCTATAAACAGTCAATCACTACTATCTATATACAGTCTACTATCTTCTCTCTTGATGTTAATAAGACAAAACAACACGGTTTGTCATGTTACCCAGAAACCGTGAACCTGCAAAGTCCTTTGTCCTCTGTCTCTTGTGGCGAAAAACTGTTACAAAGAACTAACACCCAAGACTGCCTCTAAAAATAATCGTCTTCTTACAGAAAGCATGATCATAAGGATGATACATTTTAATTTTTTTTTTTATTAATTTATTATTAGTCTAAGGGTATATGGAGCATCCAGCATACAGGTCCCTGTGAATTATCCGTTACTATAGAAATGATAAAGTATGAAAATGTGTGCATTAATATAAACCTGTAATTTGAATTAACACTGGCACTACTGTCAGCAGTGCTGTTCTGGAAGATTAATTAATGCTTTCTGACCAGTCAGATTTAAGAATTCAACAGTGCTGTGGTATAAAGTCATCATCAGTAAGCATATGTTCCAGCTACATGGCAGACTTCCTCAGAACTCCATTTACATTTAGATTTCTCAGGAAAGAATAAACAGTTAGGTCCGGAAGTATTTGGACAACGACAAAGTTTGTGTGATTTTGCCTTTATACACCACCACAATGGATTTGAAATAAAACAATCAAGATGTGATCGAAGTATATACTTTCAGCGTTATTTTAAGAGGCTCCACAAAAATATGGCATTTACCATTTAGGAATTACAGCCATTTTCAACAAAGTACCTCAATTTTCAGGGGCTCAAAGGTATTTTGACAAAGTGACATAATTGTAAATATAACCATAATTTTAATACTTGGATGAAA
>CM075007.1:17654960-17723198 GCA_037576675.1 Pangasius sanitwongsei | reverse complement strand
GCTGTAATTCCTAAATGGTAAATGCCATATTTTTGTGGAGCCTCTTAAAATAAAGCTGAAAGTCTACACTTCAATCATATCTTGATTGTTTTATTTCAAATCCATTGTGGTGTATAAAGGCAAAATCACAAAAACTCTGTCATTGTCCAAATACTTCCGGACCTGACTGTGTCTGTGTTCCTGTTGTTTAAATATGTGTCTAACTCTCTCCGATACACCATATAAAAAAATGTTCCAGCTTGAGAAGAAAAATGATTTCAGTGTTCAACTTTAGCAAGTGTAATCTTGCAATGCATGTTGGCCTTTCACAGTTAGTCTATAATCAATTAATCGTAATCATATGAGAATTGTATTAGGTGATTGCAATTAATTATTAGATCCAGCAATAATATGTTTTCATGTAGCTATATGTAGTTGGTAGACAATTTGTTGTATCTATGGTTTGTCATTGAACACAGTAATATTTAGTGAAGCTAATATGTTTTGTTAATACATGAATACACAGTTTAAATATTTAGTATTATGTATGCCCAATATTATAGCAATTCTTTCTTGGCCAGTAGCCTATTTGTGTGTTTCAGTAATAAGTTTTATATATTTAAAGTATTATACCTGCAATGTCTTCCCGTATAATTTTTAAGGCAGGACTACTTATATATTCAGTGTTTATAAATGGCTATGTGTGTGCAACGGCTGTCTGTTCTAAAAATAGTACAGTCAGCAGAAAGTAAAATGTTCATTTCAGTTTTGTATATGACAGTTACTCATCACTGCAGCCAAAATTTCATAATCGTGACAGGACTGTGTACAGGAGAAGATTCACCACAGCAGATCCCTCTGTTGTCTCACGGTGTAAATAGAATACTGTTAGTGGAGTAGGAGTGGCTCGGTGAGTCTGATTTTAATTCCCAGTATTATTTGCAACAGTGGTCGTGCACTTATTTGTTTTCAGAAGTGTGAGCCCCGGGGCCAGGAAGTGCACTATTGAACTGACCCATGTGATTCAGTGGAGTGGCTGGGCTCAGCTATTCTCCGGGCGGAGGCCATTCAGGGGTTAGCATGCTGCTAATTAAAGGCCATGGAAAAGCCTCGGTGACGTAGTATGAAACATTTAGGAGGAAGCACAGGCTGGGGATAGAGGCTGAACAGATGGGGAGACAGCAGAAAGCAAAGGGAGTTAAATAGAGGTGACAAAGGAAGCATGCTGCGTGCTGAGGAGGGCTGGCATCACAGCAGCAGGAGTTTTTCTCTACTACTTACTACCTTTCCTGTGTTGAGGGGAGATTTCAGCATCTTGTAGTCTGAAGGCCCTATTTGTGTAATGCACTGTGTAAAGCTTCTTACTGGTTAGAGAGTCAATAGAGTAGCAGTGGGCTAATCAAAGTTGACTCACTGAACCTAAAATAGAATTTGTTCATGTAAAATTTCACATCTGCTTAGGGATTTCTTTGACATATATTGGCCTTGATTTTATTGCTGCTTGGAGACTGAAAAATGTCCCTCATTCGATACTCTCGCTGAGGCCTTTGTCATAATCAGACTGTCAAAGAATATCTGCTGTTATTTGCTGAACATATAAAAGCATGAGTTTTGCTTCCTACATCTGCTATTAAAACCTCCAGTTATTACTAAGCACATTTTCATACCATAAGAACCTTAAAAATCTATAATCTGTTTTTCTATGACACAATCATATTTGATTTAGAACTGGACACCTCATTTGTACATGACATAAATTCAAGTGCACACTTCTTTATGCAAATGAAGCCCTTCCAGTTGACCAAATTCTCACTATGTGTCGCAAAATTCACACACACATTTCCAAAATGGGTCATTCTTACTGATGCAGTGGCTCCCCAAATCAGTGTAACAAAACTGCTTCTGCTTGGCCTATGCTCTGCATTTTTATGAAATGGAGCAGTGAGTATGATACCCCCTAAAGGAGGGGAAAGGAAAAGAATGCAAATTAGATATCACTGTTATACAATAGATGGGTTCCCAAGATGGAGAGGAAATGAGAAGAATAATTATATCTTGTGGGAAAATCAGGTTCCACAATGCTTATGCCCTCATATGAACATTTATCCCGTGCACTTATGGGAAGGGTCATGAGCTTTTCTTCCCATTGATTGGTCTATGGACAAAAACAAAAGCATTTTCTATGGAACAATATTAGACTACATGAGTAATATGAGGAAATTGCTTGCTGCTGTTATTCTGAATGATTTTCCATTTAGTCTCAGCTTTAGTGTTCATCCATTCAGAGATCAATATTTTATACCCATGGGCTATACACCATCAGAAAAAAGGGTACTAAACTGTACCTTTCCTTGTTGCTGGAGTGGCATCTCAAGGGTACATCCTTTGTAGTGTTTATCCTTTTCCTAGAACGGTGCCTTTAGTGTTCCTTTAAAGCTTTACCCTAAAAAAATCATTACAGTCCATTTATGTACCATTTTTTAAATATACACTATCATACATTTTCAGGAGAAAGATGCATATTAAAGGTACAAAAGGTGTGCCCTTTATGATACCACCCCAAAGACAAGGAAAGGTCCAGTGTAGTATTATTCTTTTTGAGAGTGTAACTAGAAAATTTTCCATTTTGTGTATATAGCAGTAGCCTGCTATATTTCTGGGGAGTGGGTCCTGGGTAAATTAAACCCAAGCACAGTCAGACAGCAATTAAACCCCAGACTCACATTGGCTTTATCCTTATGAGGCAGGTAACCCTTCACAGAGCTTTCTTAAAGCCTCTAATGCTATATAATACACTCATGACATTACAAACCATCTTATAAGCAGACATAAATGGCTTTCATGGATATTGACTATAAGCAGTGTTTGCTTTTATGTCTTTAGTATACAAAACACTAATTTACATTGTAAAAGACAATGAGTAGCCTACTAGTGGATGTGAAGCAATATAAAAAAGTTTATTAGTTTAATATTCTTATAATAGCAACTGATGGTTAAATAACATTTTGTTATAAGCTTGAATGAAAATTATGTTGTGGTATTAATAAAACCATGTTCTGAACATTCATACACAATTATTCCTATTGTAGCTTCAGGTGCTTTAAACAGAGAAGACATCTGTATACATGCAAAAATGTATCTACTTAATTTAATTCATTAATTTTATTCCAAAAAGATCCACTGAAACATTAAATCACTGTTATATGCCTAACTGAGCACACATTTAACAAGTCTCTGGCAGTCTTTTAATCCACTGTATATGTATTTGCAATAAAATAATCAAATAGTCTTATGATAATTGTGCATGCTATAATCTAGTGTAAATATATTCAGTTCGATTCAATTTTATTTGTATATTTAGTTTTAACAATGGACATTGTCACAAAGCAGCTATACAGAAATATATAAGTTATAAATATATGCACCTTCATTTATCCTGTACATCTTCTGAGGCCAATCCCTTGGGCTTTGCTTTGCCACATGACCCTGCAGATCACTGATTGGCAGGTACGTTGCTTAGCAACAGTAGTCTACTACCCATCCTGCCCTAAATGCACAACACCGTTTGAGTTATTGAAGAGCTTTAGCTCAGTTTGGGTTCGAACAGGAATCCCAGCAGTAATACTCTGCACTATTATGCCATGCTTCAACCTGGTGTTTTAATGTGTGCTGTTTTCTCCTTTTATCACTAAATAATTGGCTGACTGTGAGTGGTCAAAGACTGGGAATGCTCCCATGCCTTTTTTTCTCCTTTTTAATATGATACCAATAGCAGAGATTTAAATATCTTCCAATACCTGATACTAAACCATTACTCATATCCTCTTAGTTACTCCTAATAACCATTACTCCTAATAACGCTGCAAGCTTCTGTTGACAAGTGCAACATCTGCGTTATATCAGATCAGAAAATATATCAAATCCAACCACATACCGATTTAAAGTTTCAGGCCGGTATTAGATCCCATATCCCATTATAAAACAAATTCACATATAAATTCATTATAAAACAAATTCACATATAAAAGTATTGTTTACCTTTTGAAGTGAAGCTAGCCATTAGTTAAGCATAAGATTATAGTGTATGCAAGGTTCAGATATTAATGGTGCCGGAAGGCATCATTACTCTGCAAACTTGTGGCATTGATAAACCATGTGGCAGCTCATATTAGCTATAGCTCTGTGAATTTTTACCACAAATCCCAGTGCAACAGTCTCAATCCTGTGTGTGTGTGTGTGTGTGTGTGTGTGTGTGTGTGTGTGTGTGTGTGGCTAATTTGTTAGTGTACCCATTAATCTCTTTAGATTACTTGCTGTGCAGGGTATTGACTTGTAGCTTCCTCTTCTTCATACATCCCTCCTCATGCAATCTCTGCACCTCTCTTTCTCTCACTTTCTCTCCTCTCTCTCTCTCTCTCTCTTTCTCTCTCTCTCTCTCCCCTTCTCTTACCCCCTCCCTCCCTTTCTAACACTGGTAAAAATATCTGCAGACAGCAGGAGCACAGAAGAGGGTGCCTCTCTCTCTCTCTCTCTCTCTCTCTCTCTCAGACATCCCACCCATGTGATCTCGCAGGCAGGCTGTGCTCAGTCTCCAGCCCTCAGCTGGCTGCACCTAATGAGTCTTTGTGTGGCTGGAACGAATACGAGAGAGAAGCAGAGAGGGAGAGAGAAGCAGGGAGAGGGAGAGAGAGAATCAGGGAGAGGGAAGACGAGAGTTCTTTACTGGAAAGAACAGTAAAGACTTGGCTGCTGCTGAATGCACAGGTTTCTCTCTCTCTGAGACACACACACACACACTCTCTCTTCCTTTTCCATTTCTCTCTCGCCTCCTACTGCCACTTTCTCTCTTGCTCCCTGACATCTCCCCTTTACTCTTCTTTCTCTCTCTCTGTCTCTCTCTCTCTGTCTCTCTCTCTCACACACACACACACACACACACATGCTGCCCAGTACAGGGAGAGTAAAATGGGAGGCCTTCATTCATCACGACTCATCCAGGATTGAATCGGTCCATTCACTCTGAGTGTGAGTGGAGGGAGTAGCGGGTGGAGCATCAGTGGTGGACGCAGGTCAGTTGGCTCCTTTAAAGCCCGGCATGCAGCCCATTGCTTGCTGCTGAACTCATGTGGTAATGCCAGGCTTCAGCAGGGTTTAGCTGTCTGTGGCTTAATGCTCAGGTGAATAGGCTAATGTTGCTTCTGTTTCTCAGCTTGTGATACTGTACCAGTGGTGGTGATGCAGTATTGACAGTGCTTATGTGTGTCTGTACATTTACATGCATGTGAAATGGTTCTCTTCCTGGGAGTGGCTGAATTTTTTGTGCTAGGTTTTGCTGCAGAATGCTTTATTTGCAATATGGAGTATGTGTGCTGTGGAAAAGTACAGCAGCCTAGCCGGGAGAGAGGAGAAACAAAGGAAGAGATAGAAAGAGAGGGAGAGAGAGAGAGAGAGAAAGAAGGGAATGAGGTATGGAGAGGAGGAATAACTAGCTGGGAGAGTTACTGCTCTCCTCGTCTCTCTGTCCCTCTCTCTCCCACTGCACACTACAGCAGTCAGCTCTTGTTACCTCTGGGCTACCCATGATGTCATGCCAATTCATTGTGTCAAAAAAATGAATAGTTGCTCCTTTTGCTCTGGTCTCGGATGGAACCAGATCCAGTGAAAGCTCTCTGCTTTAACAAGGAGAGATGACCACTTCGACATGAGCCACTTTCTTTCTGCATTACATGTTCTTTTGTCATAGGGCAGTGATATTCCTTAGTATTATTAGCAGTCAGTATTTTAAAAGTCTTTGCAGTCATAATAAAATATGTACATAACCAACATTTTGCTTTGCTAGTGTGCATCAGAATAACTCCATATAGCCTAAGACAGATCTTACGTAAAGTGACTGATCAGAGATCCTCTTTTCTTTATCAATGATTTTATGAATGCCACATGATTATATATGTGTGATGCAGCATGGTGCTTGTATTTATTTTTGGATCTTGGGGGAGTGTAGTAGATGCCAGAAACACATATAAAAAAAATCAAAATGTCTCTGATATGAAATCACTATTTGTGCAAGTATATTAGTATCTCCATAGCAACCACTTTTGGTATGAAAGAGCAGTGCGGCATGCGCCGAGGGCTAAGAATGCGAATGGATTTTCAACAAGGGGGAACTAATTATGATGATTACAAGGAAATAGGCCTACATTGTATCCGAAAAAACCTAGGCGAGCCATTTTCAGTTATCTCGTTCCCCCTTTTGAAAATCTGACAGAGAGCAGCAGGCCTTGCAGCAGGCCCAAAAATGGACATAACTGAGTGATTTTTTTTAATTGGAAGATGTCTCGCTGTGTTTTTGAATTATATTAATAATATTTGAAGCACAAAAAAGTAGATAATTATCAGTAGGGCCATGAAAGGTAGTGTATGCTGGAAGAAGAAGTTAAATTAGTTCAGCCTGACTGTAGAACACAGACTATAAGAAAAGTGCGTTTTTTACTGTAGGGAAAATGCCAGACATTCCATAGCAGCACTGTACGCTGTGGTTTGGAGCTTCTCCAGCTACTCTCTCTCAATCTCTCTCTCTCTCTCTCGTTCTCTCTTTCTCACTCTCTCAATCCCTCCCTCACTCCATCAGCGCACACAGAAGAACAATAGGCTTGTGCTGAGAGCCTAGCCGAGCGCCCCCTGCTCCGTCTGGGCTTCTGTAATCAGCCGATAGCGCCGAGAGGTTCTGAGCCTCACCACATGAAACAATACAGCAGCATGTCCCAGACTGCCTCTCTCTCCCTCCTTCTCTCCTGGCACACCACTAATCTGTGCTTCCTTCTGCAGCTTTTTCATCATCGTAGCTATTTTAGTTTTGGAAAGCAAGACAGAGTGAGTGTGTGAGAGGTAACTGTTCGGGTGTTCTCAAAGCTGTGCTGCAGGTTTTTGAAATCAGTGTAGGATCTCACTCATCTGCATGACAAAAAAAGGTTTTGACAAAACGCTCTGGAGATTTCTGCCTTGATTAATAAAGCCATACTATAAACATAATCATGAACTGATTAATACTAGATAGTCTTGTTAATTTATAGGACAGGGTAATTTAACCTCATCTTTTCACCAATGCTTTTTATAAAACCCCAAATTCTACAGAGGTGATTATGTTTTATAGTTATCCAGAACTCATTTTCCCCAAATTGGATACTTTAACAGACTTCTGAAGATAAGAGGGTTTAATGACTAGTGAGATGATTCTTTTGGGAAACACCTCAAAGCCAGTTTTAGAGATCTTGTAGTTAATAGTACAAACACTTTATGGACAAAAGTTTGTGGACACCTGACCATCACACTCGTATGTGCTTTCTGAACATCCCATTCCAGATTTAGTTCCCCTTTGCTGTTATAATAATAACCTCCATTCTTCTGGGAAGGCTTTCCACTAGAATTTGAAGCATGGCTGTGAGGATTTGTGCCCAATCAGCCACAAGAGCTTTAGTGAGTTCGGGCGAGAAGGTCTGGGGCACAGTCAGCGTTCCAGTTCATGGTCAGGGCTCTGTGCAGGCCAGTTGAGTTCTTTCACTACAGCCTTGGCAAACCCTGTCTTCATGGACCTTGCTTGGTGTACAGGGGCATTGCCATGCTGGAACATGTTCAGGTCCCTTAGTTCCAGTGAAGGGAAATTGTAAATTTGTATGCTGTACAATTTCCCTTCCAGTGAAGGGAAATTGTACAGCATACAAAGACATTCTACACAATTGTGTGCTTCCAACTTTGTGGCAACAGTTTGGGGAAGTATCACATATGGGTGTGATGGTCAGGGGTCCACAAACATTTGGCCATATACTATCATACTATGACACCTGGATACATTAGACTTGTACCTAAGAACTGCTGCTGTAATCATAAAGATTATGATGTTCATACTGAACATCCTTTCAACACATTTAGTATTGTTTATTATTGTTAGTATAGATTTAAAGATTACAATTATAGATGAGGAATGATATATAAGCAAACTATCTGGTGTCACCTGGAAGAGGAAGAGTTCCCTATTGAGTCTGGTTCCTGTCAAGGTTTCTTACTCGTCATCTCAGAGAGTTTTTCATTAACACTGTCACCTCTGGCCTAAGGGATCTAAATCTACAACCAGATTTCTGTAATGCTGCTTTGTGACAAAGTCTATCATTAAAAGCACTATACAAATAAAATTGAATTGAATCGAATATATGTATGTATTAGAAAATCTACAGTATTATAAATGCTATTCTTTTTATATTATAGGTTTGTCACAACATATTGCATGCAGCTTTTCTTTGATTGAAAGACTGTTTGTACAGGAGCAATCAGGGCCAGGCAATATGGCCATTATGATATTGATTACTATATCTCAATACACTTTTATAACACTGACTCACTCCTAGTAACAGGTAGCTGACTAGATTTTCCTTCCTTCTCTGTATTGAATTATTTATGTTTGTAGTGATTATCTAAGATGAACTTAAAACTGACAGGTTTGTGGAATGTGGTTTTACTGTTTTGTTTGTTGTTAACAAACCTGAACATAATGACACATATCATGCAACATACAGTTGTCTTCAAGTACTGTGATATGATATTTTGCCATATTGCTCACTGTTAGGAAAGATTATTTGCTTGTAAGTGTTTATCAGTTACTGGATAGCAGAAAAAGTCAATTACCATACACATTAAGAGGCAGAATTTCACCATATACTGTTAGATTAGTTGTTTTCATTAAGTGTGCATACACATTTTCATATATGTTTCTTATGAGTCAAATGGGGGTCTTTTAAGTGCTTTCTACATACATTTATATTCTTAACAATCACATTCACAGTGATTATTTGTCTGCTCATGATTTGTCTGCAATATTAACTGCAATACTAATTGAACTACAGCTTTTGTTGGTTTTTCGTATGTAATTATTTATCACAGCTTACTTTACTTTCCCAATATTCTGTGCGTAGGTGATGTTTTGTGTCCCAAAGTTAAAGCTTCAAACCTTATTTCACCCCATTTTCAGCCACACTATTGTATTCATGTGATTAATTCATCCTCATAGCAGACACTTTTTAGAACTACAAAGGGAGATTCAAATGAAGAACCCCTTCTTTTCTGTGGCCACTCAATAAAAGATAGACTAAACACACTTCCTGGAACTTAGAGGCATTCAATTAGTAGTTTTTCCTTCTCCATCTTCCATCTGAGGCCATTTGTGGCAAGGTGATCAATCACCCGAGGAAAGGAGAGGCAGAGAGAGAGAGCTTGTTGCTAAATGAGTGCTTTGAGGATTGTAGCAGACATAAGCTAAGATATTAAAGAATCTTCCTCTTCCCCTGTCTTCCTAACACACATGCAGGTGTGGCTCAGAAGCAGTCATGAGTGGAATACTGAAGAGGAAGTTTGAGGAGGTGGAGGGAGCGTCACCGTGCTCCTCACTGAGGGAATCGGAAGAGGAGGAGATATCGAGCAGTGAGAGTGGAGACAGCAGCGACAGCGTCAACCCCTCTGCCTCTCACTTCACACGTGAGTCATCATTGCTTCCTTTGTCGTCATCGTCATCAATACACATCTGTGTCTGCTTCTGTATGTTACAGAGAAATAGCTCACCAAGCTTAGAGTTTGTACATTTAACAATGATTCAGCACTGACATTTAATCTATCTTAGAGAACAGTGTTATAAAAATAAAAAAGTCCTACCTGATGAATCATATTTAATGTCCTTTGAAAAGGCAGTTCGTCATATGTTATAAGCTACATATTTTCTCAAGTCACTGCTTTATCAGTTCTCAATCTCTCAGTCTCTCAATCTCTTGATTAGTCTGTAACATATAAAGCAATGAGAAATATTTCTGTATTTGCACTCTTGGCAATAGAAAATGCTTGTGAGGTCCTCCGACAGCTGAATTTAGCACTGCTATTTAATATTGATTTTCATCTGAGTCTGTAGTGGGTTTATAATAAAATATTCATTATCACAATAAACCTAAAACGACTGTACCTCACAAGTTTCAGCATCAAGTGGCTACACTCCATGCGCGCTTTGTGTTTACTGGTATTTGACTTCATTAAACAAGAGAGAGCTACTAAGTATTTAAGAGCATGCTGTCCTAAAAACATAATATATTATAATGACTGTGAAAAAAACAAACAAACAAGAGGGCCACTTTATCAAATTATATCAGTTTATATCACAAAAGGGATTTGTATTGCAATGAGTAGTTTTAGAGATTTTTCAGCTGCACCCACTTGCTACTGCAATAAAACCTCAAGCTGCCTCTTATTTAGAGCTACAGCGGGAAAGCCCAGGCCAATGAATCTGTGATTTAAAGCTGCTGCAGGCGAAGCTACACCAATGAATCTGTGATCCTCACCCCTTACAGAGTTCAGTGAAAGAGTGTGTGGGTTTCTAAGAAAAAGCCACAGCTGAGTAAACCTAACCCCTATTGCTCATCACATAGGCTAGCGCATGAGCTGCTCACTGAGCCTGTGGGTAGCAGCTCCCTTTTCATGGCTCACGCCAGCTAAGTGGCTGATGCTGGTACTCATTAATGATTAATAACACCAAAGGTGCCTACCTCAGTGCTAATAGGCGAGCAGCGCTTTTGTTCTGTGCTGCTTCAGAGCAGGGAGATGAGTTCTTTCTGAGGGAAGAGCACATCCCAGAGGTCTTTCCTCAGTAGCAAGTACAGACTAAGAGGTGTGTGGGGAGTTCAGAGTGATTTACACTCAAGGCATACAAGTGTAACACTGCATTCGCTGTCCTATTACCATAATGTAGCCTACTGCAGGATGACATGCTTTTGTTTTCCCATTTTTTTTAACTTTTTATTTGACAGTGGTTATAGTTAGTGGTTATTTTTTCTACTTGACTGAGAGGACTTTCTTCAGCTCAACACAACAACACAAAACTCTACAGTAACTGCTTCAGTAAATACATATTTTAATTATATTATAATACAATAGGATTTTATAATATTATGTATTAGTGTGTATTGTGTATAATGAATTTGGTATAATGTATTGTATAATCAGATATTTAAATATATTATAAAGAATATTGCACCTTAGTGCTGTTGAATTCTCAAATCTGATTGGTCAGACTGTGTTAAGAAAAGTGATAACACTTTTTATTCCCAGGTGAGAAATTCAGTGTTCAGTTGCAGATGCAAGTTTATTAATTTTGTATAACAGCAGTTCTGACAGTAGTTAGAACTATAAAAGGCACTTGTTATAATAGATTATCATTACTTTAATTCACAGGGACTTGTATGGCAGATGTTCCACATAGGCTAACTTAAGCCTAATAATAAATGGGTTAACATTTGTTGTTATTTAATAAAGGGAAATGTGTATAATCATTAATGTGGTGAAGCTTTCTATAAGGACACTTGATTTAACGTTTATGGAAGGAGTGTCCAGTGTTAGTCAGAGTCAAAGGTTTATGCATTTTGTAGTTTCTCAGTAACATGACAAGCTGGATCTTTTGCCTTTGAGAAAGAAAAAAAGAGACTGGTAAGAGAACGACAGTTTATAGCTGATAAGTGATAACAGGAACTAACTTGTTTTGTGGCCTTTCCACAGCATGAAATGTAACTGGAAACTGATAAAAAAGTCGTTGTTTATTTTCCTATAAAAGCATGCACTGCCATGATTTATTTTTGAATTAATGAGTGAATGAACAAATTAATAAATTTGAATTATTATATATCCATAATAATAAATATCTATGTATTTGGGATGGAGATTGTAACATTATTTGCTATTTAAATATCCTAATAAGGAAAAATTTTTATGTTGTCATGTAAGAAAAACAAAAACACAGAAGATTCAGTAAGCATTTATTTATTAAAGACAGTAACAAAGTGACCAGGACATGAAGCTATTTTAAAAAATGACAACAATGTCTATACACTCTTGGAAAAAAAGTTTCCATTCCACACCGTAAAGAGTCTTTGGAGAACGCTTTAAGGTTCTGTAAAGAGTCACTTTATGGAAGCGAACAGTCTCTTAAGTGTGCAAAGAATCTTTCAGGAAGTCTTTATTGTAAGAGAGCATAAAGATAATCTAATATATAATACTTAGAGCTATGATCACATTTTATATATTTTCTTGTGAGCACAGCACATGTTAAAGCATGAGTTTAAAAAAATGTGGAAGACCTTTTCTTCCTGCTTGTCAATCATTCATGCGTCTCGCATCCTGGACTCCTCTTCCCACCATCTGGAGAGGCATTCATTTTAAGAGCTCCATCACACCTCAGTGCTGTTTAATGCTTCGTCTTGCTGTCAGACACTCTGAAAACATGAGATTAAATTTATTTGAAGTTTTAATTCAACAGAAATTTATGATTCCATCTACTGGGAAAATTCTGGTCCTTCTTTTTCAAAACACCCTCCATTTTATCCTAGATTGAAAAGAAACCATAATTCTGAGTAGTATTGTAACAGATCTTATATCCATAGTAATCACACTAATTGCATGAATAGCCATAAATACAAAAAAAAACAACATTAAATCAGCATTTATGGTAAGTGAAACTTGAAGATACAAAGAATCATTAGATGAATAGGAAGTAAATTATCTAATCACCTATCTTACTGTCACCTCCCTGGCTGTCTTTTTCTCATTTATTACATTTATACATTTGTGGAAATATAAATTATTATATAAAATTGTGTCTACACTGTGCTTCTGCTTTACACCAATGCTGAAGTTTCTGCTTCCCAGCGCCGTGAGAATGTGCAAGTGTAGCATGCTTACGCCTGTAATGAAATATATTGTGCTCATGCTTGTGGGCGGTGGTGCTGCAGGAACAGATGGTTTCTATTTGTCCTGTGTGTGTCTGACATGAGGGGGACTCAAGGAGGGGCTGTGGGGAACTCCATGGACATTAAAGCCAATATGAGAGACTTACATGCTGTATATATTTATCCTGATGGCAATTCCTCCACCTTTTTTACATTGCACCCCAGTGGGAAGCACAAGCCTGCACGTACTTAAAGGACCCAGCGGAGGTCACTATAGGGCAGCACTTAAACCAGCTGTGCTGATTCTCAGGTGTAGATGGCTGTTATAAATTATGTTGTTTGTTTTATGATGTAATTTGAGAAAAACGCTGTAACAGGAAAAGCAGTCCTCTCCAAGCTGCAGCTGAATTGTTAAGAGCCCATGTGAGCCTCCTGCGCCGTTCAAAATGGATAATATACTGTAATTCTAAAGACCATTGCTCAAGCAAGACTATAGTATATAAATCCCTTTGCATTAGATAAATAGAAGAAATATGGGTCAAAGACAATATTTGTCCTTTTGTGTCTAAAGGCTGTTATTAATAATATGCAGTAGAATTATTAATGTGCATAAATTCACATAATTCATTCACGGGGCAAAAAATGTTAAGGAAGAAATAAAGTCCAAAACAATCACTCAAAGTAACACATTCCAATTCTAACATCTAGTGTTTAAAAAAAGGTCACAGTATCACTACATTCATTTCTGTGGCATATTCTTTAAAAAAAAATTACATTTCAGTTTTTTTAAATCCATCCAGTTTTGAAAGCCATTTTCATCTTGACTTTTTTTTTTTTTTTAATTTAATGTGAATATTGATTCTCTTTCTCCTCCAGCCTCCTCCATCCTGAAGCGAGAGAAGCGGATGAGAACTCAGAGGGTGCATTTTGAGAAGGTGACGGTGTATTATTTCAGCCGGCGACAAGGCTTTACCAGCGTGCCCAGTCAGGGAGGCAGCACCTTGGGCATGTCGAGTCGACACAGCTCTGTACGGCAGTACACACTTGGCGAGTTTGCCAAGGAACAGGAGCGTCTACACAGGGACATGCTGAGAGACCACCTGAAAGAGGAAAAGCTCAACTCCATCAAACTCAGGGTAGGAAACAGAATCCATTAGAAAAATGCTCTGGAGGATGACTTTTATAGGAGCTAGTGAGCTACAGCAGGTATATGCAGTAACATAATTCTGTGAACTGCTTTTCCATTTCTAGCTGACTAAAAATGGTTCCGTCGAGTCAGAAGAGGCCAATGCTCTCACGGTGGAAGATATCTCAGATGATGACCTGGATCTGGACAACACAGAGGTGGATGAATACTTCTTCCTCCAGCCATTGACCACCAAGAAGCGCCGGGCCCTGCTTCGCGCATCTGGTGTCAAGAAGATCGATGTGGAAGAGAAGCATGAGCTGAGGGCCATCCGAGTGTCACGGGAGGACTGCGGCTGTGACTGCAGACTCTTCTGTGACCCAGAGACTTGCACCTGCAGCCTGGCAGGCATCAAGTGCCAGGTAAACATATCTGTATATGATAAATCAGCAAAGATGTCTGACACACACACACACACATACACACACACTTTTAGAAAAAGAGGTTCCATCTAGAATTTTAAAGCATTTATTTGTTTATTTGTTTGGGACCCCAGAAACATTCTACGTAAAACTCTACAACACAGGCTTCTAGGATAAAAAAAACACACACAAAAAAACACTTTTAGAAAAGCTTCCAAGAAGAACTCCTGTAGAAGCTGTTCCTCTACCTCAAAGGCCTCTAGATAATTATAAAGTCCTCAAAGATGCTTAAAACATAGATTCCAGCTAATAGAGGCTTCATAAATTGTAGGTAGTTAGCAGGAATTCTGTAGCATTTTGAAGAATCCTTCTGAAGTGCAAATTTTTGGAGCAGCAAAGAACCTTCATATCATTTATAGGGTTCTTTAAATACCGAAACATAACAAATATTAAATATATTAAATATTAAATAACAAAAATATAGAAACAATAACTCTCCAAAGAATGCTTGAGAAACCCTTTTTTTGGATGTAAGTGTATACACACACTTCTTTCACACAGTTCATTATTATTATTATTATTATTATTATTATTATTATTATATTATTGTCACTTTACAGACAAAAGACAAGTCAAACACAGTACTAAGTGGCAGACTGACAAGTTAAAACAGATTAAAACTTGATAAAGATAATCTTTATTTGAGATATAGTCTTATCAGTTTAAGGCATCAAGCATGAAATAGATGACACAGATTGAGCTGATAACTTGAGTTAATTTATGTTAAGACATCTCATGCTTTTACTTTGGCCAGTCTGATGAGGTTTCATGCTAAGCTCCATTTAAACCTTAAGGCTTAGTTGTGTTGTTTCCATGCAGGTGGACCGCATGTCGTTCCCGTGTGGCTGCACTAAAGAGGGCTGCAGTAATGCGGCCGGCCGGATTGAGTTCAACCCCATCCGGGTGCGCACGCACTTCCTGCACACCATCATGAAATTAGAGCTGGAGAAGAGCAGGGAGCAGCAGCAGAGCTCGGCCCCTGGTCCCGCCTCTGTCCCTGCCCCTAATGGCAATGGGTACCACAGTGACACCAATGGACACTGCAGCCCACTGACATCAGGCCAACATGCTTTAGAATATCCTGTCCCTGATTCCATCCAGCAGAGCGCCCTCATGCACCTGCAAGCTGTGGATGATATGGATGAGGCCTTGGAAGAGGAAGAGGATGAAGAGGAGGAGGAGGAGGAGGAAGAAGAAGATGAGGATGAGGATGAAAACGAAGAGGATGAAGACGAGAGCAGCAGTTTGTGTAGCCTGTCGGACTCGAGTACACAGAGCCTGGCGAACAGTGACTCAGAGGAGGAGGAAGACGATGATGTCGACGATGATGAAGATAAAGCAGAGGAGTTTGAGGATGGCCTGACCATTGCTCCTTTGTCACACAATGAGGTGGTTTCTCCATCCTCTGTGATGTGCTACTCGGAGAATACGGTCACACAGGAGAACCAAACCAATGGCAATGCTTATTTTATCAACTCCTCAGCTGAATACTATCAGATGGAGAATGCGAGCTCAGCATCACTTTTAGCAGCTGCTAACCAGGCTAATGAGAGCTATGGAGGAGATTCAACCTCATATCAAGAAAGGGTGACCAGCACTAATGGAGTGATGGCACCAGGAGCCTTTAACATGACCACTGAGCATTACACTGACTATTCACAGCCACCTGAGGAACAATACACCAATCATCATTTCACTCTCACTAATGGATCCTCAGCCACGATTGGCTGCTGTGAGCCAGAACAGGACAAAAGCATGCAATCAAAAGGGACCTACCACAGCCAATCAGGAGAGCTGAGTCAGATGGAGTACCAAAACTATCTGAACAATAACACAGAAGAGGGATACACGACTAATGGGAACTGTTTTGTGGTAGAGCAGCCAAAGGAGGCATCTCACAGCCTGTCTGAGGTTACCTCTTTAGCAGACACCACCAAAGGACCTCCAATACTGGAGCCTTTCCCTGAGCCCACCCCTGTTTAGATACACACATTACATCCATGAGGAGGAGTCACAAATGGTAAGCTATCAAGTGTTTGATTCAAATACTACACAGACTCAAATAATGGTCTTTGTTTCTACACTTGACATAGTTTAGTTTGAAGACGTTGACATGTATGATATTCATAATCATGTATTTTTCAATGAGACAGAAAAAAAATCCATAATTCTAAGTGCAAACTGAGATCATATAAACTGTAAGCTTTAGGCCTGTGCAATGTTATCTGGTATTTCAAAAGTCAAAGTTCTAGTTTTGAGCAGATATTGTGGATAGAACTTTTCTATGTCTGTGTGTCAGTGGTGCAAAAAATTGTTGCTGTTCATTAATATATTCAAGAAAATGTGTATACTTAATCATTTTGATAAAAGCGCATGTTCTTTTGTAGCTTTTGTTGGCAATCTATGGTTTTTGTATTGATTGCATTGATGTACTTTAAAAAAACAAAACAAAAAAAACGTTAAGTTCTTGTTGTTACATATGTATATCATGCTTTTAAAGCATTTGTAAAAGCATGAAGCCTGATCTTAAAATGTTTGCTGTTTTTGCAATACCAAATCAGATGATTTAAGTTGTGAATATAATACACTTCATGAAGACAATGCACTTTTCCAGAGGCTGATGCCATGCAAAATGGCAAATAGTCTTTAGCAGAGCACTGATAAGGTGAATTATCTCTTACTGGACCATTATTTAATCCTCATTACACCATTCAGTTGGTGAGAGAATGAAAGAGTTCTTCATTTTTAGCATTTCCATCTAATATCTATGGGATTATACAGGGACATCTGATCAAATGCACTTTGAAAAGCATCAAATTAATTTGTTCTGAGGCATTGCATATCTTTTAAAATGTAGTTATGTGTTCAAATTATTAAAAAAAAAGGCTATAGGAAAAAAGGAAGGAAAGAAAGCATATGTCTGAAAGTAAAATTGTAGAAAGTTTATTTAGTTAAATTAATCATAATGTGGAGAACCAGAAACCGTCTGATTTCTCATAAGTTATAATAAGGCTTGTGTTTCAGCATATGGACATTTCCCAATTTAATGTGTTACTTAGTACTGTAAAAAAAATCATATATATGAGGATTTGCTAAAGAGGCATTATAAATTTACAGTATTGAATTGACTTCTCTGAGCATCAAATCATGATATGAATAAAGTGAACAAATTATACATTTATAATATATGAACAAATGATTTTTAAAGACTGATTAGTCATTCGAGTGCAATAGTGGAACAGGATAACAACAATGGTCATTTCTGGAGGTTAGCCCTTCATTGCCAGATATCACTTTCAACTAATTTACTGACTGATCTTGAAATGAAATTGTATTTCACGCACAATTACAATAGTGTTCCATATTCCTCAATAGTGTTTCGATGAAATATAGGCTATTTTTTAAGCGGATAGTTGTTTTTCAAGAAGCAGAAAAGAGGACAATCATATTCCTGCAGTGATTTTGCCAGTGTATAGAAGAACTACAGAGCTCACTACAGCCAGCATTTTAGAGCAGATGTATATGCCATAAATTAATTTCTCGAACAACATTTTACACTAAATCATTGAACAAATAAGGACGTGTTTCTTAAAGATAAAAAAAATAGTTTGGAAGGTAAACTGGAACATTGTCTTTGGTGTGACTTAACACAAAGTGAATGCCTTTTTTTTTATTTCATTTCCTCTCAAAAGTAAAATGGGAAATCTTGTCACGAGAAAGACTTTGTCCTTATAGTTTGGGTTTGCCTTTGAGGTTCATGTCCCATTGTTTCCATAGTTTGTGTTTCTAGCATTTTTTTTTATTATGTTACCTCTTGACTTAATGGACAGTGCTCGTATTTGACCTCATTCTCTGTTGGAGTCCATCATACGAAGCGATGTCTTGGCCGTGCTGTAGCAGAAGGCAGCACATTCAGCATCGCCACCACACTCTGTTTGCAGTATTTATTCTGAATGATCTATTGAAATGTGTATTTATTGTGATTTCCTGAAATGGTATGTGCTGAATAAAACATTTCTTTGCTAATAGTGTCCATCATGTGTTGTGATTTTAGTAATAACCATAGCCTGAAGCTGTTTGAAATTGCATACATACATACATACTGCAGCAGAATATACTGTATAATATGTACTATTCCTTGTAGTAGCGTGCAGTGTGCCACAATTATCCTTTGGTATAATGTTGTGACTGCCAGTTGAGTTCATTTATGAGCACAGCTACTTCTGAATGACCTTGCATCATTTAATGTTTGAGCATATTCACCGTTCCGGTAACCAAACGTCTTACTTTTCAGTAATTAAAGCCAAACATGAAGCAATGAGGCAATGAAGAGGAACTTAAATTGGAATTTAAATACAGTAATCCATAGCAACAATAGCTAATTATTTCTATATTAAGCATTAAGCTGGCACAGCATGTTAAGAACTAAGAAGCTTTATTTTAATTCATGCAAACTTATTTTGAGGACTATTTGAACAGCAAATGGAAGTGGCTAGTCTCATTGAAAAAAAAATCTTGATTCTTTTAATACACAAAAGTGTTCAATACTAAATGCTAAATTTAGTGTTCAATAATAAATACGGCAAAACCACTGAAGTGACTTTTTTTTTTTTACATTTTCACCAATCTGTTCACTCAAATTAACTCCCCTCAAAGAGCTTTAATATTGAAAAATGTGTTATAAAGTGAAGGGTGACTAAGACCTACTGAAGGAAAAAATAATGTTAAATGCATTTCTGAGTCATGTTCATAAATATACACACAGACAGACAGACAGACAGACAAAATAAACCATAGAGGTACTGAGCACAAAGATAAATACACTACATTAATATGTATTGTTTCGCCTCTGCGGATGAGCTGGATGAGATGGGAGAAGGCTGTTTCCGCCAGGCTCACCTTCCTGTGTTCCGTCTTTTATATGTGACTCACAGCATTGATGGGAGCCACATACAGATCAAGTCGTTTTGAATGTATTCACTGGCCTACCTGCATCAGTGTATGATGAAGTTTCTGCACCATGTGGGTGGCAGTTACCCTTCACCCAGCTCTGATATGTCCTCATCAGTACTTACTCAGTTCCCTTTCTAAGTTGCATATTACTTTATGTGTCCCATATTTTTATTTTGGGAGTTTTGAAAATAAGGTTTAGGGCTCAATATAAGCAGCATACATACTAGCCTATTGTGGGGTCCAAAAGTCTGAGAGAACGTTGAAAATCTGAGATTTATTTTTGTTTTTTGTTTTTTCCATTTAAACTTGGACATGAAGGTTTTAGAATTTTAAAATATTTAAAACAAAAAAAGTAAATGCTCAATATCTTGAATATTTAATATTTAAGATTCTGCACTCTAGGTCCCTATTTAAATAAGGTCCTGCCTAATCTCTTCTACTGGAGCGTGTGTTCAGATGACACTCTGAGGGATTTGATCTGAAATGGATCATAAGATTTTGCACAAACTTGTGGAGTCAATGCCCGCTCAAGTGCACACTGTCATTAAAGCAAAAAGAGGACATCCCAAATACTAAGAAACACTGAAATTCATGTAAATATTTGAAATATTCTATTTTTCACAGAAGTTGTTGTCTAATATAATCTGTAATTTTTTTTTTTGCATTAAATTAATAAAGACTGCAAAATAGAAGCAGTTTCACTAGTGTTCTCAGACTTTTGGACTCCACTGTATGTCTACCTACACAGCCTCGAATGGCCCATCACCAAAGTTACATCTGATCAACGTTAGTCCTGTGGAATGGACCTTTCCACTGATGAATGGAATAGAAAGGGCTGACATAGTAACAAACAGATTACACTCAGTAATTGTTTACCTACAAAGTGAACCTGATGAAAGAACTAATAAGCATAGCTACAAGGTAGTGATAAGATGAAAACTTATGGATACATAAACTCATCCTTCAGAATAAAAATTCAGAGTAAGATTTAGAATAAGAAAATTAAATCATGGTGTGATTTTACAGCCCTTTTATCTGCCTGAAATTTGTGCTATATTACGTCTCATTCCTGAAGAATAAATAAAATTATTCTTTATAATATAATATAATATAATATAATATAATATAATATAATATAAATGTATGTATTGCTCAATTCTTAGCCCAGGGCAACATTTTCTATTATGAACCCATGTAGTAAATGTTTCTGTACTTGCAGAATTTGACTTAGTCTATTAATTTGGAAAAAAAAAAAAAATTAAAATAATTATTAATTAAAATAATAATAATAATAATAATAATAATAATACATTTTTAAAAAGTGTCAGTGGCATTTCAACCTGCAAATCACTGAGATGAATCAGACAGATGTCTTTAATTTTTTAACAGTCCCATCATGCCATTATGCAAACTTAGTTATATTTGCCTACAGATACATACTCAGGAGCTGCAGTTTTGGGTGTCTTGCACCACTGCCAGACCTGCCATGAACTGAAATTCAACTAGGAATTCAGACTGCGCCCTCTACTGCTCAAAAACACAATCTACAATGTAGGCCTTCTGCAACTGTGAAAAGCCTGTGCAGTAAAATCACTAGCTGGATGTGTTTTAATTTCTTGCCTATTTGATAGACCCAAAAGGGGCTTTCATTTATTGTATAACTAAATGTATTTAGTTACATTAAAATGTATATATTTTTAATGGTACTTGTTCCAGATCAGCTGGGTTAGAGGAACACACACTTTTAATCTGTAATGCAGTGTTTAACAGTGCAGCACTGCTGAACAACCTTCAGAAAAGTAAAGCAAGCACATGTAGCTACAACAAGGTCTGTGGACTTGCTTTAAAAAGACAAAAAGGAGGTAGGATAACCAGAGGTATACATTGAAAGATGTCTGTAGTAAATTTAAATATATTATTAGGCTATTATATTAACATATACTGTCCTGCATGTTATACACTTGTATTTTACGCTCTCAGATTGATAACAAAATATCATCATGGAGGCAAACTTGACCATAAGCCACGAATATCAAAGAGTTTTTTTTTGTTTTTTGTTTTTTTTTAAGTGAGTGAACCTGCTGTAGGTTGTATTGTTTGATTGGTATGGTATCTTTCTATTGGTATGGTATGCCATGTAAGCAATCTCTGAAATGAATGTACAGAGCTAAATCTTAGAAAGGTCAAACACAACAGCAAAGAGCACACTGAGATTCTGTGTTTGCGTATTTGTACATTATCAGGGCACAGATTTGGGTTTTTTTTTTTTTGCCTTCCACTTGTTGGTTAATAGTCGTAAAGGGGCAGAGGTCAATTCTTTTTATTTCTTATTAGTACAAGCGACATATACAATATTTAGAAAATGATAAAATATTAATAATAATTGTTTAAACAATGGCATCAGCACAAGTGTATAATGTGGCTGAGAAACCCCATCTGAAGAACTTTGTTAAGGGCTGGAGTGTGTGTTTGTGCTTGCATCGGCCTCCTGTCAGTCATTTTATATACACTCCCCAATGCCCCCACCTCACTCTCCCCCATCTCAGTCTATTCAGAAAGAAAAAACAAAACTTATGCTTGTAATGTGTGTTTTATTTCGTAGTAGTTCTCTAGATTCTCCAACAATAGGCTAGACAAGGTGAATTTTGCCTAGCTTTAGCTAGCACAAACAGTCACAATGCCAATGCTGTATTTAATGCAGTGAATACAGTATATAGAGGTATGTGGTAAGTTTACCAGCTCGATACCAACCACCCTTATGGTGTTTTTGTTTTGCGGGGCAATATCTGATTAACTGAAATCTCTGAAAACTCTGAAAACTCTCACAAAGTTTCAAAACACTTCAAGTGTTTTGAAACTTTAATGCCAGCTTACTTTGCATATTTCCTCATTTAAATGAAGCAATGTGCAGTATATCCATACACATGTGACAGTGTCATTTTGCCAAAAATTATATTTCTGTCTCATCATTGTACGCGTATCATACATTCTCACTGGACTTTAGAATTGCCTTTGGCCTTGGTTAGTGTGTAACTTTTAGTCCTTAATGCCAAAAATGATGTGATGGAGAAATGCTTTAAGATAGTTATAAACTGACTTACAGTAGCTTTAATTTTGGAATAGTGAGATATTAGTATATAACGTTTTTTCTCTTCTGTCTTATCCAGCTGTGGATGCCAGTTTGGGACTGAAAAGATAACTGATATTAAAAATGGCCTACGCTTTAATCAGTTTATTTTTGAAAAACAAAGTGATCAAATAGTCTTTTGGAATGCACTACATCACGGAGATAGCTCTTGAAACTGGGTCCAATTAGTACGTCATTCAGGTATCAGTGACGTACTGGAAATGTTACATTCTTCACATCCTACATTTTACATACTGCTTTTGGGTGGGGTTCGGTATGCATTATATGCCATTTCAAACACAGCCATCGTTTATGCCAAAACAATGAGGATTGTGCACAAAAGGTCTCCAAAATGGGTGGAGCTGGGCACATGATGAGCGGCTTGACTCCCTCAGGTTGTCTTACCCTATATTGTCCAGTGTTTAATGGTTGGTCGACCTTTCAAAAATTAGGCTTTTGCTTTGACCAAAAAAATCCTTAGTAGGGGACAGTACAAATCTACTTCTAAAATTAGGAGATGCATGAAAAAATATTTCCAAGAGCAGAAGTATCACTCTTGTCGTTATTCTTTTGGCTGTTCCCGTTAGGGGTCGCCACAGCAGATCATTGGTCCGCATGTTTGATTTGTCATGTTTGCTTTTAAGCCAGATGCCCTTCCAGACGCAACCCTCACATTTTATCTGGGCTTGCGACCGGCACTGAGAGTACACTCTCAGTGGGTGGGTTGGTTCCCTGCCTGAGTATCGAACCCGGGCCACAGCGGTGCAGGAGCCTTAGCCACTAGACTAAGGGACTAGGAGCAGAAGTAGCACTGCAGGGGTAATAATTGAACTGACTACTCAGGAGCCCTAGGTTGAGGGACCTGAACTAAAATGTTTGCATGGGTGTGAATTGAAAACAACTGAATATACTTCATATATGTTATATGTTCTTATATGTTCATACTTTCATACACTTTGTTTGTCCAAATTCCATGTGGATGTGGATCATGTTTCTCGCTAAGCATTTTGAATGATATTGATTCTTTCAGTGATAACACTCTTGAACAATGCAGGAATAGCTCCTCTACATTACCATTTTGTGTCATTTAGTTAGCTTGTTAATATGTCCATGTTTAAACAAAAATTCACAACCAGCCCAACACAGAGAAAACACCAGCCAGCCTGTTCAAGATCATAAAAAGTTTTTGGAATGTTTATTTTAAAAGCATACATTGCCTTTGTTCATTGATATTTTCTTGGGTTGTTAGGTTACAGTACTTTTTTACTACCATCTCTCTGTCCACAATATTGCTTTACAAAGTATTATTTAGACAAGGTGTCATTTGTGAACAAAAACAAACATTCACTCACTCAAACACTGACCCAGTGAGTGAAAGGGGAAAATTACAAGCAGAAACACTGGTTTTGTTCAGTACCCATGGATTCAGTAGTCTGTAAGAATTTTTGTGGGGGATTTCGATCCAATGACAGACTCCTTCAATAAATACAGACCAGCCCTTTAATGCTATTTGTCTGCCAGTCAGTTCTGCGTTTTCTAAGTCTGAAAAAAAGGCTGTCAGTTAAGGAAAGGAATGAGTCAGTGCGTGGCAGTGACCTAGATCATCCTATTTAATTCAAGAACTCATTTATCAAGACCAGTCAGGAACAACACATTTGGAGTAGGGGTAATTTATAATGCATATGGGGGGAATTGCACTTAGTGAAACTGGGCTTACAAATACTCTTTGGTGCATTAAAATGTGCAGGTTAGACCAACTTCAGATTAAAACCACAAAATATTTTGAAGGGCTCTGTTTTTGTTAGATTCTTACTGTGAGACAGTGGTAACAGCCCTCTCAATAAAGAGAGAAAGAATGTTTGAGAAACATATTAACAGTTCAGAAGTCTTCACTTGGTGCTTTCTGTACAACTTCACCATACTTCCTGAAGGTGTCTTGTTGCTATTTTTTTTTTTAACTCTACTGTGCATGTATGTTCTATACATGTACTCTATTCATACCACTTAATGATATTTAAATCTTTCCAGCAGCAGTAATTTCACATATAAAAATAAATTAAAATTCTCTTGTTCAGAAGTTCAGTAACAATAGTGTGTATTTTAATTGGCTTGTCCTCTCAGGTGAAAGCCCAAAGCTGGAATCTGTCCACTGAGTTGCAGGGGACCATAGAGGGGTTTTCATAGCGAGCGCTCAGGCACAGCTTCCGCCCGCGGTTATAAAACAGCTGATTCTACAGAGCCAAGAGGAGCACACAGAGAGGCGATTGGCAACATATCACTGCTATCCAATAAAAGCAAACATTAAGAAATTTATAGCAAGTAATACAAGAAAAATATAACTGCTCCCCATCTCTAAAATACAGAGAAAAGATGCACAAAGAACACTGATTGGTTCATGTGTTAGACTTGAATACATGAGTAAGCGAGGGATATGTCTTGGTCATTTATTCTTCTGCTACCTCAGACAGCCATGCCCTGACATGTTATTAAATTTAACAGATTATTACGCCTTTTCAGACCAAGAAAGGCTGTACAGAGAACTAAACAATGCTACAATTCAGAACTAATTAGAGTGCTGCTTAAGCACAGATCAAACAGCATGACTAGCCACAGGGGAGAAGGATTAGTAAAAATGTGTAAAATGTGTAAAAATGTGGCAGCTCTTAAAGTTTCATTACCTCCTGCAGCTCCCATTTCTGTTCAGGTCCAGTGAAGGAGTTGTGGCCTTTATACTGACAATCCTGGAGTTTCACCAGTCCATCAGTTGCATGCAGACAAAGCTCCTTCTGAATGTTGTGTCGTATTTCATGGTGCGTTGAATACTCAAAATACTATATATGCATGTTTTGAGAGGAAGAGGGAAGCAACACTATTTAATACAAATGTTATTCGAAAGGGTTGTGTAATTCACATATCGCATACAACGTGTGTTTTTGCATACAATGTTATAAAATAGGGATGAAGTAATTCACATTACATCCCCAGATTCCACTGACCAATTTAAATACTTTTTTAAACAATAACTCTAAAAAATACACTTTTCTTGTTCTTACAAGAAACAAAGGTTGTTAGATGAAAGATAAATATTAGAAGGAACTATCAGCTGGTAACAGTTAAATGGTGGTACCTGGTTGCCTCCTAGGCCATGGCATGGGTACATGATGAGCGCCTTGCCTCCCTCGTTGTTCTCTCCTACATCCAGACACATGTCCTTCCCTGTATTCTTTATCTGGGGAGAGAGTGTGCACATAGTCAGAAACTAAAAGACAGTGAGATGGGGTAGATAGAGGCAAGAGTTAGATGAAAAAATAAATTGGAGAAGGAGAGGGCCATCAGGGCAGTAAGATCCAAGCTGTTAAAACATGGAACCGAGCTCTCTCCAAGACCCTCTGCAGGGAGAGATGCATTGCGGGAAACCACAGTGGCCAGACACAACATTCTGTGGTCTGGAGTATTGGAACGAGGAGAAAGGCAAAGAGAGAGAAAACGACTGAAAGAAGAATTAGGAGAGCCAAATGGGGGGAAGAGAGAGGAAAAAGAATGAGAGAGAGAGAGAGAATGAGAGAATGGGTAGAAGTAGGTAATAAATGGAAATAATGAGTGAAAATGAGACCCGCCACTGTGTACACATGCACACACACGCATGCACGCACACACACACACTTACCGCGCCAAACTGCAGTGGGTTGAGATCAGGCATGAAGACCTCTGGGTACACGTTCTTTAAATACCAGGAGAAGCTCTTACACTGTAGCCTCTCACGGAGCTCCAAGCGTTTGGAGACATCTCCAAACGCTCTCTGTGGAAACAGACCCAGACTGCCATTAATAAATGTTAATAAAGGTAAAGGGAGAGGTTCATTTCTGAAGCAGCTTTTGAATCAGGAGGAGACCATCCATTCTGTTGCCCCCAGGCCATATAGGAACTGGTTTTAGGCAGTCTTTTCCCCTCGGGTTTAGACTAGCAGCAGGTCTTGGCTACATGTTAAAAGTCTGGTGATGGTTTTCAGTGGTTTGGGCCATGAAAGAGCAGCAAGTCTTGGATTCAAGTTGAGAGTCTGGCAAGATGCCTTTAAAATCAACTCAACACTGCAAAATGACCAAGCAATTTTTTTTCCACAGCAAATATGTGGCCACAAATCTTTATAACATGACAGCACAACCATCTAGGCGTAGAAAATGAAGAAGTACATACAGAGTACATCTAGTATTGTCTTTTTGCTGAGCCCATCTAAGCCATGACTACCTAAAAATTGAATGAATTCTCAGTGGGACTTTCTTGGATATGTAGAGAACATTCATCATTCCAAAGAGGCCTTGCTGTGCAACCACAACGGTATGGTGTTAAGTGTGATCCATTGTACATTATAGGAGACCCTACGTCTGTTCATAGACAGTCTAGGCACAGATCAGTGCATGATCTTTATGTGGAAGATCTCCATTAAGACAAGCACATCATTTATACTCTTTCAATTCAAAACTTGGTATAATGTGAACAAGAGAAACTTGACACCACAGAAAAACAAAGGATAACAAGCATGGAAGTCTAAGAAAGACTTTCTTTGTTCCACCACTGTTCACTTTAGCCAGCACAGACATTATGACTATCTTCTAGACATATGATTAATCCTAGATTTTATTTAACTGAAATATGTTCATGGTGCTTCAATGAAAGTCAATTTGAGTCTCGGATTTGTCTTAATCTATGTCTGGAAAATACTAAATCCACACATGCTTAACTTGGCCATCATGGGTAAGTGTCAGATTACACAAAACAGTTCTTGACAGTCTCAACCAGAGAAGCTATGTAATTTCTATACACAAGACGTATACTGTATAATCAAGCGTATTAATTCTCTGCAGCCAATTAGTTATGTCTGCGGAATGGTAAAGCTATCAACAATGGTACCCCCTTGTCACAAAGCACATTCATCCATCTGTTGACCTGGACATTAATGAAATCTCAGCCAGAGACTGAAGAAAGGAAAAAAAGAGGTGTCACTGCTTCTGGAAGTGGAAGTTATCTCTATACCACTGTGATAGACAGCTGGAATAAGAACCTAATGCAAAAAAACCTTGCATTACCTCTTTAGACATCTGCGCTGCTTGCTGGTTCCTGCGGTAGAAGATCTCCTTGTAGTCGTCCATCCAGACCTCAGCCAGCCTCACCTGATTACGGGCAATCACTTGCGTGCCCTTGGGGAAGGTGTGAGGGCTTTTAGTGCGGAATACATGGCCCACTACGGAGCAGGGGATGATCTCCAACTGACCCCCACACTGCCACACCTGCAGGTATGGAAACAAGAAGGGAACATATGTAGATTAATTCATATAATTCTGTGAATTTCTATGCAACTAGGTAAAAAAAAAAAAAAAAAAACAACTCAGCTGCAAATTCAATTTTGTGGACATTCAGAAAAGCTAATGAATATCTTTCAAATTTAGTCTATGAATTGACAGTATTTTGACAGAATTTCTCTCAAATCCTAAAAATGATCCAGAACCAGGGTTGCCAGGGTCATGGTTTTTATGCCAAATTAGGATAGTTTTGGAACAAGGTTGTGGGTGGAAAAAGCAAGTCCACATGTGCCTTTTTTTTTTTAGCTAATTTAAAAAATAGTCTGCAGCTTCCAAGATCTTGTTTCAAAGCAAATAAATGGAATTAAATCTACACTTTAAATAAATAAACAATGGGTATGGTAAACAAAGGGAAAGTGTCTTTTTTAAGGATTATGCAGTGGCTAAAGGTCAGGCAATGATAAACAAACACATTGCAGATATGCCTTCTGCAAATCAGAAATGCGTGTGCACCAAGGTGAACTTGATTCCAACCCAAAGACTGAGAAGCACATGAAAAATATTTAGCTCCCTTTTCCATTGCCTGAACTTTTTGGGATAGTTTCAGGTCTTGTTGTGCAGATTTTTAAATGTAGTTTGGCTGGAGATTTTGCTGTGACCTGGCAACCTTATTCAAAACATTGAATTGTTATCCTTTGAGCCATTACATAATGAGGACAGAAGGGCCATGAGTCACTATAGCTATGTCTTCATTTTTCGTTTTGCACATGATACATGAAATATATACTAGTTTAAATTAAGTTATTGATTCCTTTTTTGTGGAAAACAGATGACTACACAACAGTCCTTTTCATGTTTCAATGGATTCATTAATTCATTAATTCATTAACTCATTCAGTCATCTTCAGTAACCACTTTGTCTTGTCAGGGTCGTGGTGGATCCAGATCATGTGCTGGGAATACTGGGCATGAGGCAGGAATACACCCTAAATAGGATGCCAGTCCATCACAGGGCACCGTGCACACATTCATTCACACTCAGGGTGAATTTATAGTCACCAGTCTAAATGCTACTTTTCCATTTCTTACCCTGAAGGACATTTCAATATTCTCTCCTCCCCAGATCTCCATCTCCTCATCATAGCTCCCAATGTGATAGAAATAATCTTTAGAGATAGAGAACAGTCCTCCAGCAAATGCTGGCGTTCTGTACAGTACAGAAAAAAACATTAATTTACATCAATAGATTTGAATGTAAATTTAAGCAAATAAAAATGAAGGGCAGTTCTTCACAAAATTGTCCTTCAGTCTTGGTTTGTTTACAATGTCTTACTTGATGGGGTAGGTCTCATCTTTTCGCCGCTTTTTTTCATGATCAGGCAAACTCTCCCAGCCGAAGGACAGACCCCAGTCAAAGTTGCCCCGATTGTGGTTCTGCCCGTATGGGGAAGGCTTCATGAACTCAAATGTGTTCAGGTCGATAGTGGTGATGTCTGGACTCACCACTGCCGTGTAGTTCTCTGCTATCCGGGCCAGCAAAGGCTCCAGCCAGCCATGAAAACATTCACCTGCAAAGAGCATTTACGAGAATAGTCCTTTACCACTGTGGCAGAAGTCGGAACTGAGTGTTTCAAGGATGTTCAAGCTTCAAGCACTCAGCGGGGAGAAGTGTGGGTACGGACCAAACTAACATACCAAGAACAACAGTGTAGAGCTGCATGCTTGTAAGGCACTGGTGCGTTGGAAAATCTCTATGTAAACAGTGTGTGAAACCACACTGAATAATAACAGTTTTTATGAGCTTAACCAGCATGACACAGAGGCACACACTTTCCAGCGAGGGCCATCATTACTGTCATCACTTGTTTTGCTAGAAAAAAAGCTCTGTAGTGACTGCGCTGCAAGGTACAGTGTGGGCGTGTACGAGTGCAAAAGCCCCAAACTCATGATGACTCAGTATTTTTTGACTTACAGTGAGCATCCAGGAAAGTGAGGGTGTCTCCAGTGGCTACCGAGGCTCCCAGAAGTCGTGCAGTGATGAGGCCTTTCCTTTCGAGCTGTCGCACCACACGCACAATGTGCAGTTGCTTTAGATACTCATCAAGCTCTTCCTTCAGCCGTTCTGTATGGTAGGAGACCAAAATGAGTTTGTTACTGCTGAGAACACAGTCAAGATATGCATCTGTGCATACATACACAATTTTCATTTTTAGGGAAACAGAAGCTAAGCTATGCCATGTGAAAAGCTGTAGTAAAGTCCATAAATAATCATACAGTGGCCATTTTTTTTTCTGATTTTCCTCTGAACCCTAGCAAAGTTAATTTTAAATAAAATACTGATTTTGAGGTCAAAGTGCAAAACATCAGAGAAACCATATGGAAGGTTTATGAAGACCTCAGCAGTGGATGTATGAAGAAAACAATGATAAAGAAAAACTGCTCAACATAATAAGAACACTACGCACTATGTAGGGATATATGTGTCAGAGACGACCATAAATAGAAGCCTACACCAGAATGGCCTCAATTACCCTAGGCCTATAGGGTCCTAGGACAAAATTATTATGACAAAAATTAACCTTTACCAGAGAAATGGAATGAGGAAAGTATGCAGAAAATTGACATGCATGGCTGCCAGTAGAACTGACTCACTTCTCTTTACTGATGATGAATTAGGTACAGAAGCATCTTTTCTGTTCTGTCCCAGCCAAATGCCTCAATACTTGGCATATGGCACTTCACTTGGTAGTAGAATGCCCACATCTTCAAAGATACTCTCTGTTTTAGGGTTCCATAGAGAAACTTTAAGGGGTCAGTCCACCACCCCAGCCCACCCACCCACCCATTATAAACTTATAAACTACACTGTGTCATGACTCCCACAACAACAAGTGTTACACCTTCCATTTCAGGGCAATCTATAGAAGGTGTTTGGATCTCACAAATATAGTGCTTTCATTATTAACCAAATAAAGTAATGTCATAAGCAATGATTTGTACATTTGTAGGATGGATGGAAACTGGATGGATGTCTTAACTGAAACCGAGCCTTCCATAATGGACATTACTATGTGAGAGGGAATTAGGTCGAGAGAAACTTATACAGAGGAAAACAGACCAATCCGTCAGTAAAGAGAGATGAAGGAACATGACTGACAGGCAAATAAAAATTTGCAAATGAGGGAAAAGATGGAGTAAAACTTGTCCTGCATGGCAGTCGGCCAGTCCTGATGTAATTAGTCTCTGGTTGGTCACTCTAGGGACTAGTTTATAACTGAAGCCTAACAGTGGGACCATTTTCTTTAAGCCTTGGGTCCATTGTATCTGCCCCCACAAACACCTGCAACAGATACTGCAAAACCCCTATCACAGGCAACTATGCTTTCTGCTCTACAGCCCATTATGAGCCACTGGTACAAAGATCCACCCAGGCCATCCTGTCCTGCCATAGCAGTTTGGCTAGAGAGCAATAAAGTGGGACACCTGACTGACTTTAGTTCAGTTAAACACCAGGGTGGTCCTGCAGTCCTAAAATCTGAGGAGTCGTTACCGTCTGTGCTGGCGTCATCAACAAGGATGATCTCTTTGAGAAGAAGGGCGGGAGAGGTGTGGAGCACACTGTAAACAGTCCGCAGCAATGTGCTCCATGCCTCATTATGGAACACGATGATCACGCTCGTGGTCGGCAAGGGTGGGCAACGCCTAAATGTCTGCTCTATGCATCTGAAGCAAAGAGAGAGAAAAATAGAGAGAAATAGTTGGAATGATGCATGGAGAGATGGAGCAAGACAGATGCATGCCATTCCCCCACTGCCATAAAGCAGGGTGTACAACTATAAGGTGAATACATCCATGAAATATCTGTGGTTCACTGGATGACCGACACCCCTAAAAACAGAAAAGAACAATAAAACTGGGCTTGGTACACTCTAAATTGCCTAGTCAAACTAATAAGAACAAGAACAGACTTGTGTAATTAGCCAGACATAGCTCAACATCTTCCTTCTTTCTTCTTTTTCTCTTCGATCAGCCACCTCAACTAGGCAGACATGCTGAAGCAATGCCTCAGGAAAAAGTCTGTGGTTTTTCAGAGCAGCAGCCAAATATAAATAGTGTGTTTGAGATTTAGCCTCAGTGTGTTCTAGAAATTGAAATATGTATGTTATCATTTCTGCTTAATGGTGGTTGTTTCATCCATTATGTTTTCTGGAATTTGGTGATTTGTGTTTAAAGACCACTATATCTTACTTAACTTAAGCACTAGATGGCACTATATTTTCCAATTAGCAAACATGTTCTAATACTATTTTAGAGTTTTATTAGGCTTTATTATATTTATACAAAAGGCTACCAGAAATAATCCCTATTAATGATCTTAGGCACTATCTAGTGCCAATTTTTTATAGTCAGGATCACACTATAGGTTAGTCTAGTCTTTGCTAAAACCAGACAAATATTTTTGCTTAGCTAACTGTTGTTACATATTAATTAAATACAAAGTGCCTACGTACTCTGGCGGCCTTGTATCAGGCCCGAGGTCTCGACTGAGTGAGATACGATCACTAGCGTACAGGTTAAAGCAGTGTTTCTCCTCGCCTTTCTCCTTCTCCTTCTGCTCAGCTGGGCCGAGGTTCTCCGTATGGAAGGGTTTCCCCGATGCGCCTGGGGCACTGGGATTTTGCGGGGGACGCTCCAGCACAGGCCTCAGCTCTGCGGCTGTGTAGTAACCAGGCAGACAGGGCTGGCTGCTCCTGCTCTCCTGCTGCCTCACAGGGGCTCGGATCTGCATCTTTGGCATGGCGTCCCTAAAGTTATTCACGGCCCCCATTACCATGCCCAGCATGGTGTCCCGTTTCTCTACAATCCCTTTTAGCCAGGGCTCCTCCTGTGGGCTCTGACTGACCACCTCTCTTTGCATCAGGAACAAAAATGTGACGAACACTAGCGCCACAATGGCAACCTTCCATGGGTGCAAACGCCTGCGTAGCAGTCTGCGGATCAAAGTCATTCTTCTGTGGTGGGAATGAATAGTGGTGTGTGTGTACTTCTAGAGTGTTGCAGACAATGATTCACCTGACACACGATGTGAGTAACATCACTGACTCCTAAACCTGTGAAAGAGGAAAAAAGTCAGTGACAAACATTACCTGTATGCACAGTCTTAAGGGTAATATTTAGTTATGGTTATAAAACAAGTTAATTTTAAAGAAAGCCCAGTTTAAATACTTATGGGTATAGGATTGGATACAGGAGGTGAAAAGGAGGTATTTTACTTTGAGGTATTTTACTCAGTTTCAACGTCTATGGTATCCAAAATAAACATTTTCATTGACATTTAAGATCTTTTTAGGATGACTGGGAAATTATTCTCAATGAGAGAAACGTGTATTTAGGTCTTTTTATACTTTTATACATTCTCCAGGAAATTACTGCTGAGGTTTCGTTCCTACCAAACTGAAACATGGTAACTATAAGCACTGGGAAATACATACACACACACACACGCACACACACAATATATATATATATATATATATATATATATATATATATATATATATATATAAATAACACACATACAGCCAACATATTACTCTGTCAATGCTGCACGACTTAGTAGTGTTAAAATGCCAAAATGCCACCTATATAGCCCACACAAAAGATGCATTCAAGGATGGCTTTCAATGAAAACCATAACCTTACCCAGACTATACTGCCATAACATATGGCATGCCAGTAAAAACATATAATCCAAGTCTCTTCGAGACAGGTGAGGTTTTATTCCAAGCAGAAGTCCAACACGGGAAACTTCTAATAAAGTTACAATCCAACCAAAACCACTTCAGTATTTGTTACACAATACCATATAACAACTCAGAAAAAAAAGCCTCCACGTGCGAAAGCCTGGTTTGTATTTATCTATTCGTGTTTGATCAGTGGCGTTCTCACAGAGGTTCATCCGGAATCGTTTAAAAAGCTCAGGTTTTTATTCCAGACAGAATTCCAGGCGTCTCAGACCCTGAGGAAACAGCCACGTAACGAAAGACAGCGCGTCTGATTCAGGAATCTCGACACTCTACTTCCGTGTGTTGAATCCAGGTGTGCTTGTCAGGTAAGAAGCTCGGAGGCGAGCCTTGACCGCGCATGCGCAGAGGCCACCTATACAACCACTCCACGCCAAGGCTACATAAAGGTACAAAGGATGTCTCCTCGATGGTGGCACCCCAGAGACTAGGAGAAGTGCAATGCAGTGTCTTTATTTCTAACACTTAAGTAACAAATGTATTTGTTTTTCATTTCTTTAGGGGAAAAATGTGCTGCAATAAAAAAAAAACAGCGATTTTGCGTCAAATATGGCCTGTGTGTGATGTAGATACAGCTGTATTCCATCTGGATGAGGTGCATGTGAGACTTTAGAAGAGTGATAAGCAGGACTGGATTTAAATGTGTTGTAAATGCGACTTGGATGCATTACTATTTAGGCTACCTACAGCGCATGAAACAAACAAGTGTAAATTGCTTCAGTTCTCCCAAACCGCCCCAGAAACTCAGCGGGTGTGTCGGATTTTAAGGGCAGTCAGGTTATGTCCATAAAGCGGATGCTATTGTATTGTGTTGTGTTGTATTAATGGTTATTTAGTGAACCTACAGGCAGCAGTATGTGGTTTGGGACGAAGCCTGGGGTAAAGTTAACCGGCTTCGCGCGAGCCCCTCGCTCTCAAACGGTTGCTGGGATACAGCGAGCGAAGGAACGCGCGCGAGCCGCATCAAAACAGAAGCCAGACTCAACAGAGGAACGGTGCAAACTTCTGATAAAGTTTACAATCCAAACGAAAGCACTTCGGGATTTGTTCCACAATAACATTTAACAAAGAGCAAAAAAAAAAAAAAAAAAAAAAACTGCTCTAACTTACCCCACGTGCGGAAGCCTGGTTTGTGTTGAGCTGCTCGTGTGGAGGTCTCACGGAGGTTCATCCGGATTTTGTTAGAGATTATTAAGATCAGTGGCAACACCGCAGTCTGACACTGACAACAAACCGGATGCCAGCAAGTAAAGCCCTGATCTTATGCGTGATGCCTACATTTAGGACGTTTAGGAAGGAAAAAACTTACCAGCGCACGCGTATAAAAAGTTAGTTAATCCATGTTGTCAGAGTGTAAAGCGATGGCCATGCGAGACAGAAAGAGCGGTGTGTGTGTGTGTGTGGCTGTTCAGCTCTATAGACGGACATGCCAAGAAGGGGCACCAGCTTCAGCTCCACGAGACTTCCCCCTCTGTCCTTCCTTACTGGCATCTCACTGAGCAAGCAAAGTGGAGCTGCAGCTACTGCACAATCAGGATTAAAGTGTAATATAGTAATGATTCTGCATCCGGGAGCACATCTGCCTTGTTGTTTTATTTATGTGGCATTTTATTTGATTTATTTTATTTGCTGGAATAACACCAGAACTAACATGACTCAGGCTGAAATCCCTACACAGGGTATTCTCAAATACAACAAAGGGTGTTTTTTTTCCCACATCGAAGAGCTAAGGCTTGAATAGGACAGAGGAGAGAGGATGTCTTGAGAAAGAAAACAAAAGGGCTCAGTCTCCCTGACAGTGAAAAGATGGGCAGACTGAAAGTTCAGAGAGATTCCTGTAGCCTAATTTAATCCCTACTCACTGGAGGTTAAATAAAATTACAAATTAATGAGCCTTGTGCTTAGTGATTCAATTTGTGCTGTATAGAAATAATTCTTTAATGTAAAGTCATATTAGCAGTATAGACATAACATTATGGATCTCTTTTTTTAATATAATTATTTTTCTGAACAAACAATTTAATACAGAATCATAGAGAATAATGACTTATAACTGCAGTCACACCAAAATATCAAATAGCAGTTAAAAAGGTAATACTAAAGTACATCACCATTTATAAACACCACTGTACAGGATGCTAACACATTTCTGGTTTTCAGACAAATAATACAGATAAGAGGACATACACACACACACATACACACACACCATTTCAAGATCGCAAAGCAGTTCTTGCTTTGTCCAAAATGTCCTTTCTTATCCTCGGATAGTTTGGGTGTGCACCCAAGACCTGAAGGAACAAGATTCTCAGTTACTCAGCTTTTGGATGTAATGTTTTTTTACTCAGAAAAAAATCATGAGGAAATAATTACTCACTTTATGACAAACATCTATGGCATCGACATGTCTCTTTGCCTTCAAATAGTTGAAAGCAAGTTTGTACCCTGTAACGAGTACTGAAATATCAATATCATCAACTTCAAGAGCCAAGGAAATTTAGCAAGAAGAACAACTGAACAACATACCGATGGTTGGATTGGTCTGATTGCCATATTTCCAGGCCAGTTCATAGTTCATGGCTGCATCCCTGAAAGATTGCTCCTTCTCCATGATGTAACCCATGTATTCATAAGCTTTGCAGCATGACTATGGAAAAATAGATAGATAATAATCAGAGATTTGTAACAATATTACTTTTAATATTACAGTTACAATAGACAGGAAGGATGGAGTAGCAATATACCTCATCTCCATAACCAAAGGTTCCTTTTATGGTATACCAAAGAAACAAGATTTCAGAGACCTCAAGGTTCTAAAATACACTGAATTTTTTAAATTTCATTTCTTATTAGATACCATTTTATTCCCGGACAGAGCCATTTCTCTCCATTTTACCCAAAGTTTCAATAGAACCCGACAAAGAAAGTGTTCCCTCCAGGTATAAGCTAAGATCAAGATCACGGTTTCATAACCACATTTTTTAAAAAGACAATGCTAACCTTATTGTGGCGCAGGCAGCGTTTTAACAGCTCTCCTGCCATGTCATATTTGCCGGACTGGATGTAGATGTCTGCCAGCAGCAGCCAGCTCTTCTCAAACTCATCGGCATCAATAATGTTCCAGTTCATCTTGGCAATGCGTTTCAGCTGGTTCCTGGCTCGAGGAGTCTGTTTGAGCATCATGTAGGCTGTGGCCATCGCCAACAGTGCAGGGACATGGTCTTTCTGTGGTACAGAAGAGTGAGGAAGGAGTCAGTATGTAATCATCATGGGATCCACCACGACCCTGACCAGAATAAAACGCTGACGAGAAATGAATGAATGAATGGGTGGGTGGGTGGATGGATGAATGAAAGAATGTAAATTATTTCAGTTTGTTGTAAAAAGCGACTTGTTCCTAAAAGTACAAAAAATACTTAAAATATACCCAAATACTTTACTACTCTGTTTTAAAGATCTATTCTCAACAGGCACCTTATCAGTGAAAGTGTAGACTGTGACTGAGTTCCTAAGCCCAAAATGTTATCACAGTTATGTTTACCAAGGTGTGTGCCCATGTGGACATGAGTGTGTATAGATGTATATAGAGTATTGTGTACAATTAATCCTGTCCATCAGGTTTTTGCACACCTCACTGTTTGCAATGTCGATGAACACTCCAAGAGCTTTCTCCACGTTGGCCTTCTGCTTGGTAGCCAGGTAACAGTAATGCTCAAGGATACGTAGCTGCATGTGGCCTTGAGGGGTCTGAGGCTTCAACTCCTTCAGCAGTTTCTCTGCTGTTCGCACTGCCAGCTGCTCTGACTCCTGCTTCTCTGTGGAGTTCCTGGTATGGTAAATTATTAATCAGTACATAAAGCATCGAGTTTACTTAATTTGCTTCAAATCCTTTAACCAAACAACTGAAGTGGAGCATGACGCACTATGTTTGCATGAATGAAGGTTGCTACCACTAATGACTTTCAGACTAACCATTATTTCAACACATTTACAATGCCTTGGTTTCACTAAATATTCTTAACATTATTTTAAAATATTTACATCTTTATTTTATATAATGCTTTGGTCAATATATAGTAGTAGCAAAAAAGGAATGAATAATTCCATGCTTCATAAAGCTAACTTTACCACTATCATGATTATTTATTCATGTTTGATCTATCATGAATGATTAAGCCATATACTAAATTCTGATTGTATTAGACAAATCTTGTAGTATTGTTTTATTTTCTGTTTATCTCATTGAAATACTCTACAGCTAAAGTTGTGTAGTGCCTCTGTATTTACTCACCCCATGTCTCCATCCAGGTTCTCGAACACCTCACCTCCCATTGTCTCATTATCCGGGTTTAAGCAAATCTCAATCATGTTGTACACTGCATTCTGACCCCAGTCATTGTCCTTACGAGCCTTATTGAAGTGACGCAAACCCTCATTGGGTTCACCAGTGTACCTGAGACATACAGTGTAAGGATAATCACATTCATTTCTCTGTCATGTCAGATTCATTTCAGATTGCATTTAAAAGACTATGAATAAGCAATAAATGCTTGTCAAATATTTTTTTAATCATTTATGAATATCGCATGGATATGTTGATTAAAAGTACCGGGCCTGATCATATAAACTCTTAACATTACAGATTTAGAGGAAGCTTTCTAATGGTTCCACAAGATGGTTAATCGTTCCAGCTTTCTAATTTTAAACCATCTGTTGTAGGGTTCTATATAGAACAATTACAGTTTTCTACACATGGAGAAACTAGGGATGGAGATGTTTGAAGGTGCTAAATGTAATGTCTAGGTGGAGAGACAAAGAGGATACTGCATTTGCTCCATTTACAACAAGTAATGAGATTAGGGCCTTCCTGCAAGCACAATGAAAATTTCAGTAATGATGTGTGGTCCCAGACTAGTTTTAGTCACATTATAAAGTATGAGATGTAGAAAAATCCATAAATGATAATGAATGAACTGACTGAAAAGCAATACATTACAAAATTACAAAACACATTTGTCTGCCTCACTGAATTTTACTCTTTATCCTTACCACAAGTAAAGGCCTCTGCAGTAGTTGTACCCTGGCTCAAATTTGGCCCTTGGTGAATGTTTTTCAGCCATATCCAGAAACCTGGGAATCTCTTCCAGTTTGCCAGCTCTGCGCAGCAGGTCAATCAGCCGGGACAGTGTTGGATAGTTGTCTAAGGGAGATTAGACATGGGAAAGACATCAAAACAAAGCCACAGCAGGCCAGCACATAGCTCTGTACTCAGGTTTCTCTCATCACTTTCTCATTCTGATGGGTTGCTGGATGGACTTAAAGACTAGCAGTTTGATATGAGAGATAAAAACTGTCATACCTGGTTTCCTCTCCAGTAGCTGCTGAAAGTGGAAAACTGCCTGCTCGTAGTCCTGTTTCCTGAACATCAGATCAGCCATCATCTACAGGCACAAAGCACAGAACACAGGTAAATTGCGGCTTGTAGACAAAAATATATCGAGCAAACAGGGAGGTATTGTTGAAAGACTGACCAGTGTTGCTGCCTCATTGACTGGGTCGTTCTTCAGGATGACACTGCACTGCTGCTGGCAGGCCTCTACATCATCTAGAGTTAGATACAGCTGAGCTAGCTCCAACATCACCTGTTTTAAGAGAAAGACAGGGAAAAAAACTAAAGTCAAAAGAGAGACATTAAGCTTCCTACAACGGAATATTTGATACCACATAATTAATAATACCACACATTATGGTAAAAAAAAAAAAATTTAAACAGAACACAAGAGCAAACTTGTCAAATTGTGCCAATCACCAGATCATTTAAAATACTTTATATTAAACATCCATCTTGAAACATCCCACAATAAGCCACATCACACCCACAGCGAGATCTGAAAGGGTCCTGAGACACAGCTGCAGAGAGAGGAGCACACTGCACACACTGATTTAACCGTGCTGACCTTGCTGTCACTCTCACAGTACACAAGCGCTTCTTTGTAGAACTTGACGGCTCTCTCATAGCCACGCTGGTGGCTGCAGTGCTTGGCAATTTCAGCACAGATCTCGGAGGCAAGCTGCTTCTGCATGGGCACTGCATCAGGCTGCTCCAACTGAACACGCTTCAGCACCTTCGCCTGCACATCTCTCGCCTGATCAAACACATCAGACAATAATAATTTCAATGCTTCCTGAAATAAGCTGCATCACACAGACAAATAACCCATCAGTAATAAATGAGAGCAGACTCACACGATGTAAAGAAAGCAAAGCCTCATCATTTTTATTGACTTTGCTCTGAATCTTGGCCAGCAGTACAAGGTAACGGCAGTCCTCCGTTAACAAAGGCAGTTCATTCACTAAAAAAAACACAGAAAATTAAAGTAGTTAAAAGATGCTCAAATATCTGCTGTAAAAGTTTGGTTGCATGCAAAGCTGTTACTTTTTTGTGTTTATGTTCATTAAGGTCTCACCAGGGTCATGTGAGAGAGCCTCATGCAGAACTTTCTCACAGCGTTCATACTGTCTTAGCTTCATGAGCAGTTCAGCGAGATCATAGCGCAAGAAGCTCTGCTGACCACTCTTAAGAGCAGCCTCATAATAGTTTATGGCCTGAAAGAAAAAAAAAAAAAACACACTTCTTGAGTACCTCTGCTTTATCCTGATAGCACAGCAGGGTAGGATTCATGGTCACAGACACCAGTGATTGTCAAGAAATGTAAATTTTATACTAATAGAGTTTTGTTTATAGCATTTTATCACAACCAAGAACACTTTAGATTTAAGCGAATAGAATAAAAGATAAAAGCATGCATTAATACATAAACAGACTTTAAAACTCCTTATAAATGAAGCTGGCAGGCTGGTAACAAGTAATAATATAGTGTAGTAGCATAAGTAGTTAGGGGAAGAAGTTGTGAAGTTTGGCTTTGAAAAAGGTGAGGCTACTGTAGGATCTGATGTGGAGGAGTCTTCCAAAGTTTAGAGGCAAGTGCACTGAATAATCTACCACCCATGAAGGATAGATGAGTATGAGCGGTGGTGAGAGCACTGATAGCAGAAGACATAAGAAGGCACGTGAGAGTATATGGCTGGAAGAGTGCACATAAGTGGGAGCAAAGCTATAGAATGTTTTGTAAGTATAAATGATTATTGTAACTTGAATGTGGTTGAAATGAATGTATGGGTGTAAAATGTATGGTAATGTAAAAAGTATGGTGAGCAAACTGCTGCTGAGTTCTGAACATACCTCTCATTTCTATCTGTGTATTTTGTTCTCCGTGTACTCAAGTGTATTTCTTTAAATACGTCTCTGTTTAGCATTCAAGGCGTCAAATAGACCAAATATTCTGATAAGGTATTTTATAGATGATAGTGGGTCGGGCTGCTTGCCCATGAAGGTCATGTAATATCATGTTGGGTACAAAACATATGAGGAGGAGTTAATTCAAGGTAAGCACATTTATTCTGTTTGAAAAATTCTATAACATGGTTGAGATTTTTTTTGAAGTACATTCAAGAAAGATTCAAGACTGATGAAATATCCAGCTTGTGTATACACTGCAGGAGAGGATGTTTTGGTGAACAGTATAATAGGAATGGTGTCTCGTCCTGCGCTTACCTTAACATAGTTATGGGTCTTGACAAGAGCTTTCCCAATCTTGCTAGCCACAGCACCATCTTTAGGGTTTCTCTTCAAAGCCTGCTCATAAACCTCAATGGCCATCTCAGGCTGAGAGATCACATTTTCATGTTCAGACACGGGAGTAAACGTGAGAGCTTCAAAACCTGATATTCCTGACTGAGCCACTCCTCTAAGTAAACTAATACAATACATTTATTGTAGTGTAAACATTTGTACAACAGGTTTTGAGCAAATATTGAGCTTTGAGCTTATATTTTCTGATCACACATGCCCTATTCAATCCAATTATTTGGTTTCTACCCATTTCAAAGAACATACAAATAAGGGTTATGTGTAATGCATAAGGTAATTTAATACCAACCTCTTGGATGTTCATATGGGCATCTCCTAATAGTAAGTATGTATGTGAGCTGGGCATCTTTTCCATCAAATCCCTGTTAAAAACATAGATATGTTTAGTTTTCCAGTAGAATGCAATAAATGCAGGTGTGTTTGTGTGTGTGTGTGTGTGTGTGTATGGGTGTGTGTGTGTGTGGAGAGAGAGAGAGAATTAAACAAAGCAAAATTGAGTATTTGAGTGACAGACAAGACACACGGGTTATGTCTTTTCTCATATGTGTGTGTATCTGAGCATATGAGATAGAGATTCTCATATTGGCTGTTTGTCTAGGTCAGATCTGGAGCCAATCCCGGTGCAAACACTGGGTGCAAGAAGAGAGAATTCACCCTGGATGGAATGCCAGTCCATTGCAGGGAATTATTAATACAGTGCGTTATAATTTTATTTTACTGACATCTGTCTGTTCAAAGTTGTCATTTAAATATTGAGGTGTGGTATGCAGTTCCCTCACCTATAGCAGCTTATATACAGTCGTTTCTCCTTCCTGTGGTTCAGGTAGACATCGGCCATTTTCTCCGTGGCCTGCACAAAGTAGGGCTGCTCCTGTGTGATGTTTCTAAGCATGCTCAGTGCAAGCTCCGTGTCCCCCCGCAGCAGCGCAAGGTCGGCGTTAGCAATGGTGACGCGCAGCTCCTCAGGAGTACCAGTAAACTCATTTATAGCATCCTGCATCACTTTAGCTGCTTCATGCTGTGGTTAACACGTCAAAAAACATCAGGTTTTCGAGTTCATCATAGCACAAATATATTGAATGGTGTAGATAAAATACTTAAGCAGCAACAGTTAAGCCAAGTCACTTTAACCTCTCATTACCTGTTCTCCATTGAGCCAGAGTGCTTCTGCCAGCTCCAGATACACAGAAACGCAGTCTGCTGTGCTGAGCTCTACTCTCCTAGCTTTGGTTTTGGCAGAGGAGCCTACTCTTTTCACTCCTGGCAGACTCATGGCCAACTGAAGCGTCTGAATGGCCTCCTGCAGCTCACCCATCTTTCTCTGTGTTTGAGCTTTAATCAGATGATACAGAGGGTGCTCCCTTACCTGCTCCAAACACACACACAACCCACACACGGAACAACCATGTAGTACGCAGAACTACAGCAAATAGTTATCTGAATAGGTTGCCTTAAATATCTTTTACATACAGAAGTAAAATGTATGTACTGCCACATTCAAAAAGAGTAAGAGGTTAATTGAATATATGTTCATCTTTACAGCAAACTCACAACCAAAGCAGTCAGTTCTCAATTTACTGGCAGCCTTGATGAAAATGGACAAACATTTTCATAACTGTTTTCATTTTCCTAAGGAGTGTGTTTTTCCTGCAGAACACAGGTTTTGAAAATATTGGAGACATCACAATTCTCATTTGCTGAAGCCTTCCTTATAGAAAATGACAGCTTTTTCCTGTAATGCTTAGCAATGTTGGAGCCATTTGTACCACCTCTCCAAACACAGAACTTAATTAACTAAACGGTGCAATTCTAAAATTGTGCTATTTTCTTATGAAATGACTTTAGTTTTATCTCACTATTTTATACTATCTGGAAATGTCTGCAAGAATGCTTGCTTATAGGAAAGATAAGTATTTCCCTCAATATTTGAGCAGATCATTTGAATCCTTGTTTGAAACTTTATTTTATATAATAAGTTTCATACTCTTGTAGGTTGTCAATTATTGTGGAGCAGACTCTATGTGTTTGTCACTGACTGGAAAGAAAATTCCACTGTCACCTCAAAGTTGTGGCTGAGGCAGAGCTCTAGAGACTGAGAAGAGAGTTTGAAGTTGCCCTGGACGAGATGGATTTGTGCCATGAGGAGGTGGGCATCTGCAAAGGAGGGTTTCTGTTCCAAACAATGCTGCAGACTGCTCTGAGCTGCCTCTATGTTCCCTAAACAGGACAAAAATCAGGGAACATGAGAAATCTGATGTTTGTTTCAGAAAAATAAACTGTTGAATTTAAACATTCACCTGACAGAAACCTGACTTTTGCCATGAGGAACACAGCCTGGAGGAGTCCAGGGACAATCTTGACAACTGTGTCCAGCACAGCTGTACAATGCTGTAACTGAGGAGCAGGAGCCTGGCCCTGTGCTGGAGGCTGAGGGGTCGAGGATAAGACAGACCATGCATTTTTGCAGTAACACAGGCAAAAAAGAAAATAGATGGCTACAGAGTGCTACTAAACTTTATAACAAATACGCAGGGGATTCCAGCTGTAAGTTTGCAAATAATAAATAAAAAAATAAAAATAGACATATTATTGAAATATTTTGACTATTTAGTCGAGCCAGGTAGTTTTTTTATTTCTGAAATCCCGCCAAAACCATTTTTTTTCTTAAATTTGTCATTAAATTCCAGTTGACATTAATTATAGGCAAATATAACTTTGACAATTGTGTTTTATTTGTAACAAAAAAACAAAGTAAGTCCACTTTGTGAACCATGGTTCTAGAGGACCAGAGGAGCAACATCTAAATGTGTGATTCCCCAAACATTCTAACTGATTTTGCTTGATGGTCTCACCTGTGGCCTTACAACACTGGTACATATAAGATGTTTCTAAAGTGAAGAAAACCTGCACTGGTCTCTTCTAGGGTGTGACTGTATCTTGATGTTGTAATTCCTTAGGATTCATTGGCAGTAGCCTGGGCCACCTCTGCTCCCAGAGAAGAGTCTGCTCATTTTGTAGCTCATAAATATACTTTCCCACACTCACTATGTCAGCTTGTTCCAAACACAGCATTAAATTGTCTTCAACAGTTCTAGTAGGCAAGTGTTGATCTAGCCCATTGAGCACAGTTTCTATGTATGCCTTGTTTTGGTTTGCTACTTGTCTTTGCACCTATCCAGTGAGTGTCTGGATTAGCTGCTAGCATGTGTGATCTAGCTTTTGGATTGGTTAATAATGCTTGTGTGATAGTCGCTAACATTAGCAGTTTATCACTGATAAATATATCCAAGTAGAATTAATCAGAGTAAACTGGGTTAAATTTAGGTTGTTACCTGGTGCATGAATCAGTACAAGGAAATTAAACACACAATTGCCAGCATGTTAATATCCATACACTGAGAAGACTGACATGCAGTATAGGGTTGAGTGTAAAAGTTTGTAAATCCCTTGAAACCAACAAGATATTCAATGGGGACTTAAGACTCATATTTAGGTCATGTTGTAAATGGTAAAATGGTAAAACATGCGTACTGTTTTGCATATATATTGTAAAATAAATTTTCAACCAGAAAACAAGGGAGATACAAACTTTTGTACTCAACTATATATTATGAAGCAGTGGTTGTAGTCAGTGTATCTGTCTGCATGTCGTGCAAGATGGACCTTGGCAGGACACAGTGCCAGGTATTCCTTTGCGATCTCCAGCAGGAAATCAGGGTTGAGTTTCTCATAGTATTCTACACTGAGTGGCAGGCCCTGGAGAGTGGAGAAGTGTGTGTCCACAGTGACATTCAGCAGGTTGGTCACCTCATCCTGAGACTTCCGTTTCCGAATGGCCAGGATTGCCCGCAAATACATCAGCTCCTAATACACACAGCAACATACAAAACATCTAATAAAGATACTAGTCAAAACGCTGGTCAAAGACCAGAAGAGACAGAGTTATCTAGAATATAATGTTTCATTACACATTACTCTCTATTATGCCTACCACTGATATCACTTGAGTTGGTTATCTTGCTTAACTAGTAGTGGAGACTTAGTAGCTGGAGAGTACGTTGTGTGCTCACTTCTGCAGCTCAGCTGAACACACACTGTGTCTGACTGATGTCTGAATGGAGGACATTACACACTACAGATGACTCAATTTAAATAAAACACAAGTGGCTGCGTCAGTGAATCACAGCTGTATGTGAATTACTTAGAGAGGATTTAAAGAGGAGTGCCTGAAGCATTGAGCAACTCAACAAGATAAGCCATTGCAAAATGTGATTCAGCATTACCCTATTACAGTGTGCATAACAAAGTCAACATATGGCAATAAATAATATCTAATAAAATTCACAAATGATTTTCCAAGTACTTAAAAAGTTTTTTGGCTTCTAGGTTTTTTGGCTTCTAATAGAGTAACGCATTTAGTTCCTGACTTGCATCTTGTGTAGCAAATGGCATATGAGAGTCTGTGAAAGAGAACTACCATGCCATACCAATTACCAATATATATTAAAACTATATTTGAAAATGCATGCATGAACATTTTAATAATAAAAAATATGGAAAGAAAATCTGGAGAAAGTCAGTGTTATGGCCTGTTGAGCTGAAATCCATGTTTTTGGTGACTCACCGCTGATTTGCCGATGGATTGCTGAATTTCAGTAAGAAACTCGAGCTGCTGCTCAGCATCCTGCAGGTGACCCTCACTCAACTGGCAGTGAATAATACCTGCAGAACATAAAGGCCTTTACAACAGAGTCCAATCACTCCTGTGTGGCACAACAATGTTCACCTGCTCTTCAGAAGTTCGAATCCCAACAATGCCACAGCCATCCGTGGCCAGGAGCCAAGCGAGCAAAACTGGCCATGCTTGAGTGGGAGGGATGGCATACGCTCTCTCCCCATTAATTACAGTGACACAAGCCAATTGCAGATGTCTGTGACCTTATGTACGCAGAAGAGGGCAGATAGTGCTCTCCTCCAAGTGTACTACACTGCCAAGCAGCAGTTGAGCAGGTTGACTGGCTTATATTTCAGAGGAAGCAAGTGTTAACCTTCACCCTCCCCTGCTGGCTGGTACACTATATGGCCACAGGTTTGTGGACATTTGACCGTCATACTCATATGTGTTTGTTGAACAGATTTCCAGATTTAGTCCCTCATTGCTGTTACAATAATCTCCACTCTTCTGGGAAGACCATTAGTTTTTGGAGCGTGGCTGTGGGGATTTGCACATTCAGCCGCAAGAGCATTATTGAGATCAGGCACTGATGTTGGACAAGAAAGCCTGGGGCACAGTCGGTTTTCCAGTTCATCCCAAAGATGTTCAGTGGGGTTGAGGTCAGGGCTCTGTGCAGATCACTCAAGTTTTTCCACTTGGCAAGCCATGTCTTCATGGCCCTAGCTTTGTGCACACAGGCATTGTCATGCAGGAATATGTTTGGAGACCCTTAGTTCCAGTGAAGGGAAACTGAAATGCTACAGCAAACAAATACATTCAAGGCAACTGAGAGCTTCCAACCTTGTCAAACAGTTTGAGAAAGAATCACATGTGGGTGTGATCAGGTGTCCACAAACTTTTGGCCACAGTGTAGTTGTCCTATGATAGGGGAGATCTGGCTGGTGAGTGGGAATTGTCAAGTGACCAAAATGGGAGAAAAATGGGGGACAAATACAGCTACACCATCAAAAACCTTGGTTCACAATCGGTTAGGGGTGAGCAATGTAGGAAAAAAAAGACACTGAGATACTTGAAGACATTTTCTCAACACACAATATATAAGACAAAGTACCCACAACATAGTGGAGCCATATTAAAGAAAAACCAAGCTCAGAGACAATTTAACATTTGCAAAAATGTAGAGCAATTAACAATGAAAAGGGTTATGAAACAACTGACTAAATAGATGTTCACCTCCAATCAGTTATTTGGTACAGTGAGTAAATGGCATTATAAACATACTGATACCTTAAGATACCCAAGAAATTTAGAAAAATGTATCATAATGTTAAAATATGATGATATCAATATGATATCAAAATGTCATATTGCCTAGCCCTACAGCTGACCTCAGATTCTCAACTTAGTCATAAATATTCTGCCAAATTATAACTGGTACTACGACACTAAAAAAATGTCAATATTAATAGTCTTAAAACCAATACAGGCTGCAAGTCCCTGATATTCACTTATAAATCTCAAAATTTCAGTGGGAAAGTGTTAATTATACACCAGGCAAATATTACCTTATCAAATTTCTATCTTCTATTGTGCATCATTTTTATTTACTTCATCTTAGAAACACAGAGTCTTTGACTATCTCACATAAAGTAACTAGTCATGAAAAGAGACTGTGGATCAATTGTGCTGAAGTTGCAGTGATGCCTGTTGACTTTCTCGTGACTTGTCTTGAGAGTTGAGAAATAAAAAGAATTCATTCTTTGAAATTAATGAATTCTTACCTATCAGAGCAGAGACACTACTCTCATCCAATGTCATGGCAGTTTTGTACCACTTTATGGCCTCCTTGGTTCTGCCCTGAAGGACCAGCTGGTAGCCCAGTTCAGTGGCCAGCTCTGCATCGCCAGACGCCAGAGAGAATGCCCGGTCCACTAGTGTATGTGTGTGCTGCAGAACCTTTTCTGCTCTTCCACACTGTAGACAGGATTACATTATCAGTGAGGAGAATATGGTGCACTACAGTAACTGTAATAATATTATTATAACACATAATCCTCGATCATAGTTCATCTGAACATAGGGCGATATGGCAAAAATAAAATGTATATAACAATGTATAGGTGTGCTAGTAAAACAGTGGTTAAAATTCGAAAATATATTAGTTCAATAAAGACTTTGATTCTGACTGGTCAAAAGATTTTGATAAATTTTCTATAACAGCAGCTCTGACAGTAGTTCCAGCTGCAATGTTTATTTTACCGTATTCTAATATGTTATATATATTATTATACAGTACCAACTTACACAGGGAATTATATGGTGAACCCTAATGCAAAATGTTTATTTACCATTTTTGGAAGCAGTCTCGGGTGTCGGCACTTTGTAATGACAATACCCATGATATCTCAGAAAAATGCTGTTATGCAATTTTGTATATTTTTTGTTACTTTGGTAACAAAGGTGAGATGCTTAACCATGCCTATGATCAATGAATTATTAAGAGACCTTACCCCTCGAGTGAAAGCTAAAGACATTCTGTAAAGAAGTTCTGGGTTGTTAGGCTCTTGTGAGTCCAGGTTGCTGATAAGGGTCAACAACTGCTTCACTGACTGTAAATGCAAAACACAGATTTGAATGTTATTTTGCCTATTTGAACTAAGCTGACTTTAATTTTAAGTATAAGAGTAGGTGTCAGACCTCCCCAATGTCGCCTTCTCGGCAGAGCGAGTGCAGTGCTAGCATCCTCAGTCCCTCCAGGTTGCTTGGGTCTTTCTGAAGAAGTCTAAAGATAAAGGTTGAGCAAAATGGACATAATATATTAAATAGTTAGCAAGGAGTACTCTTTATGTATAAAAGTCCTGTCCCCATTAAAAAAGGCTAAACCTCTGGAACTATATCCATATACCAAATTACTCAGCAACACAGGTCTCTGTAATATACTGTACATGTAAGTGTGTACATTTTAAAAAACAAGCTCACAAACTCTTACATACATTTATATACAAAACAATCTGGTGTTTTGTACACCAACATTTCACTTTTAACCAAGAAGTTAAAAATGAAATGAGTGTTCTGTAACAAGACTACAATTCAAAACATAAGGCAACAGTAAACTAGTTTTGAAAGTTTGTTTACCTCAGTGTAAGACAGGAAGTTGAGGCAGTATTTACAGTATATTACACATTCAACCCATATAAATATTTTAACATTTACTATTTTGCCATTTTTGTTATTTGTCATTATTAGTAAAAGAACATCTGTGATACTCAAGACACTAATTGTTATGTTGAAGTTTCATCTTTTCATCTTAAGGGTATGCAAACATTTGTACTGAATACCTTGCTTGTTTGGTGCTTCCTTTATTTTAATTGTCTACTTTATGTTATAGCTAACTTTAAAAATTCAAGATGTGCAACATGGCATACAACAATGGAACTGGCCAAGGATTTTTTGTTATGGAGATCATCCTCATGGAAAAAACATTTTAATGGGGGAAGAATGAGTGTATGATTCTTTGCTTTCAAGAGGAGCTGGTACATTGGCACTACCAAATCCTAAACCACAGCGTGAATGGTCTTTCTCCCCTCCCACACCCCCGCAGCAGTGCACTCTTAGAAATGTGTGGCTTTTGGGCTCGGCCTCAAAGGCTCCTTTGATTCTACCTCCCACTGGCCCTCATCCAACAGGGAGAGGAGAACAAAACAATGGCCCAGTCTTTCAGCCTGAATCTGTGGCATCACATTTGATTTTCATTTACACTCAAACACAGACTGACTCCCACGGCCCTGCCTTGGCCTAATGACTTTTCAGTGTTTTTGCGTTTGTCTGTTTAGAAGTCAGGAACATACAACAGGCTCAGTGTATTTAAAGTAACATATGTATATAAAATCCAATAGAAACAACCTGTTGATCTGAGGCCAGAAGTAAACAAAGCAGTAAAAGAGGTGATACCTTTGAGCAGCATCCACAGTCTGTTCCCAGTCCTGCAGGTTCAACAGAAGCTTCATCTTCTTCACCAGAGCAGGTGTGAATGATGGGTAACTGACAATGACCTGGTTAACCGTCTCTAAGGCACCAGAGTAATTCTGACGGACCTCATTATACTGCACCTGCAAGGAAACAAGAGGTATAATAGACTTCTAAGTCTCTGGAAATGAGATAATGTGTCATATTTGTGTGATAATTATGTGAAGCTGCCAAATGCCAATAATTGCATCCTAGTTATTGTTCTTTTAGCTGTTGAATTTCCATATCCCATATTAATATTTCCATATATTATTTTAAAGCTACATAAGAGAACTCCCAACTTCAACCAGTAATTAATAATGCTAAGACATCCCCAGCAAGTGTAGAAATAGAATATAGGAGAAAACACTACAGATCATATTTTGTTTTTCATAATTACCTTTCCCATCAGAGCAAAAATATTGATTTTCTCTTTCAGAGCTTCGTCAAAGTATTTCCCAGATTTCTTGGTGTAGCCATCTTTACCAGAAGTCAGGTCTATCCAGCCTTTCAGTATCAACCCCTAAAACACACACATTAGTCATTAGACAGTCTGTGATACACTGACATATAAAAAGGGTTCAATTTTGTCCATGGTGCCCAACAATTTGGGAAGTGTACTGTTCAATTTATGTGTTATTAGATGGAGTTGTCAACACTGATCTCACGTAAAAATGTTTTCAATATATCAGAGTTGGTGTAAAGAGCTTAATTTAATTTAACTACAACTGGGTGGTCAGTCATTAAGTAGCCCTTGCTTGTCAGAAATAAAATATTATAATATCTTGTTCTAGACATTCATAATAAAATAAAGTCTTTTATTAAAGCAAAATTAATATATTTTGTTTCAGTGCTGAAATGTGGCCCACTGGCCCACCATATAGTTGCACGTTTAAATATACAGTCACTAAATGACTGTATCCCATCTGTTGCTATAATGAGTTTGTCAGTCCCCTCTCTACCCTGTCCATCACTGGAAACGGATCACCATAGGGCCATAGGATGTTCTGTGAACAAACCAAATGACATTAAAATGTTCCTAAATTTAATCAGAAACAAAACCTAACAAACAATATGCCTGCATTGTAATTGAATTATTATATTAGTAGTGAATTGTGACTGAGATAATTTCATTTGTGTTACATGATTTATTCGTTATTTGTGAGAATTGATTACGTTGATATAATTTAATTACTGTAGATCTTAATACAAATCCTAATATAGATTTCACCTCTGTGGAGCCATTGGAGATTTTGATCATCCTGTCCACATACTCTCTGGCCTTGTCGTTCCGGCCCAGGAGCCAGAGAAACATCCCAGCATGGTACAGAGCTTTTGGGCTGGCACTCTTACGATTCTCTTTAACCTTCACATCAAGCTCTTGGATGGTGTCTCTGTCTGAAGCCAATATAACAATTACAAATTCATTTACATCCCAATGGAACACATTACTCATGAAAAATTGGCTTATGTACCTGAATTCAAGCAATACACATTTATTACTTGTTTCAAAACTGTAACAGATGAAAAAAAAAAAAAAGGTGTGATGATGTGAGTGAGTGAGGTCACCAGTGTCTACCTGGGTTAGGTCTTTTTTTCTGGGCATAGACCAGAGCCATCAATGCACACAATGATACATCTCTCTTATCCTTCACCTGTTCCAGCTCCTGAATGGCCTCTTGCACATGATCTACCGAATAAAACACGAGAGGACTATAAACACGCACACACAAAATGTAATTCATCATTCCTGGGACAGAACACAAATTACTGAAAACTGTAAAAAAGAATGTGTTAAAGAAGGAAATTTTACATTACTCATTTGCTTGTATACACTCACGGGTGACATATTAAAGCAAGAACTTGAATGAATAAGTGGAGTAACATAACAAGGCCACCTCACAGCTCCAGGGTCCCTGGTTCAATCCTAAGCTCAGGTTACTGTCTCTGCCTGCATCCATGTGGATTTCCCCCAGGTTCTCCGGTTTCCTCCCATGTACCAAAAACATTCCGCTAGGTAGACTGGCTATGATAAATTGACTCTAGGTATGAATTAGTGTGTGAATATGTGTGTACATGGGGCCTGTGATGGACTGGCATCCCATCTAAGATGTATTCGCACCTGTTCCAGGGAGAGACTTCAGATCCTCCACAACCCTGAACAAGATAAAGTGCTTATTGAAAATGAATGAATGAAACATAACAAGTGCAGATGCTTCCAGACAGGTATACTGCATGATACAATTAATCAATATACACGTTCTGTGTCATGTATAAATATGCTGAGCAGGCCTATTTGACTTCCATTTCAAGATGGTGACAGTAAAAGATCTAAGTGAGGTTAAATGGTCCATAGACCACAGGAGCTTCAGTCACAAACACTGCTAATACTAGCAAGTGGTTCAGTAGGAACACTGACTGAAGTAACATCAGTAAATAGGGCTGGAAATTGTACTCCAAAGCACACTCTGAATGTCAGTGAAGCTTGTGCATTAGCGCAATATGTAAGGAAAAAAAAGAGAGTGTCAGCACAGCACATTATCAGACCATTAGCAACAACAGCTCATCTACAACTACGCAGAGAGGCCTTCAGCGTCACCAGATCTCGACCCAAGTGAAAATCTATTGGAGATTTTAGAGCGAGGTGTTAGACAGTGCTCTCCAGCACCATCATCCAAACGCCAAATGAGGGAATATTGGAAAATTGGAAAACTTTTGGAAAATGGTCTTCATCTCACAGTTCCAGAGACTTTTCCATCGGAATCGGTTCCAATGTGCACTGAAGCTGTTCTGGTGGCTTGCGGTGACACAACAATTTACTAAGATACTGTTTCATGGTTTTTATTATAATTTGTCACTCATCTAATTTTCTTACTTATTTTATTCTCATTTTTACTTATCCTGTCTTGTATTATTTGTATACTGCCATCAGTATCTTACATTTCACCACTTGTCTGAGGTAACACATCAGATGAAAATCCTTTTGCCTTGTATTACAAATAGCTGATGCTTTCACTGTACAGTTGTTTGAGGAGGACAGTATGCTCCCCTCAGTTGCCTCTATTTCAGGCCGTTATAACCGCTGACTCTGACTGGCCCACTCGCAGTAAGGACAAATCCCTTGACTATATTCACTTTACCTTGCATGAGAAGGCCATAGGCGTGGAAGAACATGTAGATTGGGCTACTGCTGAACTTTCGCTGGGCTTCACTTGAAACTTTCAACACATGATTGGAATACTTCTCCTGGCAGTAATAAATGATCAGGGCCTGAAAAGATTTAAGGTTTGGGCTAGTTTACACTTTTAAAAGAAGTTACACAGGATATGCACACTGTTTTTGTCTTTTCTTATCAAGCATAAACACAACAAGGCCCTAAGTGAAGTATGAGATATGTGTATGTATGCACACACACACACACACACACACACATATATATATATATATATATATATATATATATATGTATTTATGTGTGTGTGTGTGTGTGTGTGTGTGTGTGTGTGTGTGTGTGTGTGTTTTTACCAACATTAGCAAACAAACAGCTGCTGCCAAATCACTGACTGTAAGTAACAAAAAGTAAATTTGCGTCTACTGGAAAAAAAAAAAAAATTGACCCTCAAAAAATGAAACATATTGTTGCTTATATTGTACTGGAAATGACAGTAAAGCATTAGGATGTGTTAAAGACAGAAAGCACATCCGTTAGGATGCAGTACAGTCTCTCTCAGACAAACTCTAAAGCACTGACTGACCTGTGTTATTTCTTCGTCCTCGACTTCAGCCATTTTTGTTCCTGTTTAAAACAGATCCCTGCTGATAAAGCTTCAACGTAGCGCCTTGAGAATTGCTTTCTGACTAGTTTTTCGCCATCTTGGAGATCAAGCAAAGCGTCCTGGTAACCAAACAACCGCCGCCATTTTTTGTCTGGAAACAAGGAAGTGGATAAAAAAAAAACCCTCCTAACTATTCTTTCCAAGTCCACACGATGGCGCCCTACTCCTGCATACTGGTATCGCTGTAACTGGTATGGCTGTGTTGAAGACTTTTCTTCCATCCTTTGTGCCATTTTATGCACTACATGTCTGCACCCCATGTTTACATGAACATTTCCAAATAAATTTTTTAATCCACTGATACCATTTTTTTGCATTTTAGATAATTTTATTGCTTCCTAATTTCTTTCGCAACTGTGAGACAGCAAAGGCCCAGGACTAGTTAAGGAAAGTATATTGTAAGTTAAGTGTATTGTGGGTAGAGAAGCCACATTAAGGGTTATAAGTACCATTATGTGTGTGTGTGTGTGTGTGTGTGTGTGTGTATGTATGTATGTATATATATATATACATATATATTTATAATATTTTTATATTATAATTTAATATTTCAGTTAGTGAATGCTGGTGTCTTTCCTCCATCTTCCTACTACTACAATTATTTGCAAAACTGTGTGCATCCAAAAAGAGTAAATATCTTGCATGCATTAAAGACAACTTTCTTGTTCTCACCCATTCTGTCTAGCTTAACGTTGACACAAAGTACAATATTTTGAATGAATGCAAACTTGGTGTGGGGCCGTGACCATGGTCAAGGACTGGAATAAGTCCGATCACATGACACGGCTCTGAAAGGAAGTCAAATGCTGCACAAATGCCTGGAGCTCCCATTTGACTGTAATGATAGTCATACCTAAGGGGAGCGCTACACAGCCTAATAAAAGACACTCATTTGTTATACTGTGCAGAAAAAAAAGCCAAGGAATAGGTCTTGGGGCCAAATTAATTTATTCCACAACTATTTTGTTCATTTATCAACAGTAATGGCTTTATCTTGGTCATGATCCTATCCTGGGAACATGATTGCAGGGCACCATGCACACATGTTCATACACTCATTCAATTTGGAATAGCCAGTCTGCCTCTCTGCACATTTTTGGACAGTGGGAGGAAACCCGCACGAACACAGGGAGAACATGCAAAACTCAAACAGATTGAAACCTGAGCTCAGGATCAAACCAGGGACACTAGAGCTGTGAGATGGTATACAACTATATCGGTTTAAAAACATTTCACTGTTTAAAGATTAGATAGCAACAAAATCTGGGCGAGATCTGGCTTACTTTAAGCCCTTCTGGTTTAATTCTGGCACAGATTTTTTTCACAGTCTTGTTTGAAACAGCATTAGGCTGAGCTCTGGCATGAGTTTGCGGCTTAAGAGCCATTCAAGGGGAGTGGGCCGTGGTGGTATGTGGGCCTAAATTCAACCAGATAATGCCCACAACCAATTTTGCTATCTGATATTTAGCTGTGACTGACTGCTAGTTTGACTCCCATGTCAGCCAATTCTCATTAAACCCACAGTATGTGGAATGGAAATGTTGCTTATTCTCATCAATGGCAATGAGCATTACACAACACTATTGATTGTGAAATCCGAGCTCTGGTTGTCTAGAATGGTAGAGAACAACACAGGGGCTGGAAATTCTGAGCCCAGCCCAGCAAGGGGTTTGCCTGCATGCTGTCCAAATGGAGTCCTTACCCTGTCAGATATCATCCATACATGTGCTGGCATATAATCATTAGACTGGGCACCATTAATCAATGGTGCAAATAATCACATTGTTATTGACCTCAGACTATGGGACAAAACATGGCACTGTGTTCCTGTTAGTTAGGTGCACATACCTTGTCTTACTGTATATAGGCTTTTGGAGAGTTATAAATTTGGTTGTTTTATTTAATTCCATAAGGACTAAGTAGGTAAATCATCAAAATTAATTGTAACCACGTTATAATTGCAAATATACTGTATGCACGCATAAAATAGTGGACAAATAGTGAACTAATAATGCAATATCTAAATACTGATACAAGTGTGTGAATAAGCAGTTTTGCGTCAGTTATCTGGCCTTCATTTCTCATGAGCATGATTTAATCTACCAGACCATCTGACAGTAAAGGACCTGATCAATAACTGAGATTAAAAGCATTACATATGCTATCCACTAAAAGATCTGTAAAACCATAAGCTCATATCTAGTGGTCAGAAGCCTCTATCAAATGGCTCTCTTCCTGTATGTGGCTTGCTCCATTGCGGTTTTTCTTCAGAGCATTCAAAGAGGGTGGTTTACATACTATAATGTGTAGGATAATTGTCAGCTCCTGTGCTCCCAGGTAAGTATTACTAGGAAATCATTTAGGTCACAGTGTATTTCATTTCTGTGCCATTTGACTTTTAAAGACCAAGAGCACAACCTGCAGAAGTTCTAATTGCAATAGAAAGTGGAGTCATATGAAGAATTACTGGAAAATGTGGGGTTTTTTTTTCATTTCAGTATTTACTGCATTCACTCTTACTAAAGCCATTAACAAAAGATGGAGCTTGGTGCATTAGTGGTCAGAACAGGCCTCACAATGACAAAACAGGATGTTGTAAACCTTTGTTATAGAGCTTGATGTGGAACTAATTTACATGTCAAGTTACTGAAGCAGAAGAGTAGATTAGGGATGTAAGTCATACAGACACAGAACTGCTGCCTACATGTCAATATACAACTCACTGTCCACTATATTAGGAACACCATACTGGGTAGGACCCAGCTGTGCTCTCAAAACCAGCTCAATTCTGCATGGCATGGATTCCACAAGGTTTTGAAAACATTCCTTTAAGATTCAGGCTGACATGTTGACATGATTGCAAATATGCTCTATTCGATTTACTTCTAGTGACTTGGCCAGATCTGGCCACTGAACCCATTTTCATGTTCATGGAACTAGTTTGAGATGACTTGTGCTTTGTGACATGGTGCATTATTATGCTGGAAGTGGCCATTATAAGATAAAGGCCCATATTGTGCCCATAAAGGGGTGCATGTGGTCAACAGCAATACTCATGTAGGCTGTAGCATTGATTGATATGTTTACCAAGATTCATTCATTTAACATTTGCCACAGCACACAACACCACATCATACGCCACATCACCACCAGCCTGAACTCTTGACACTAGTGGGATTGGATTCATGGATTCATGTTGTCTTCTGTTGTTGTAGGTCATCTACCTCAAAGTTTGATTTGTTGTTGAGTTACCATAGCCTTCCTATCAACTCGAACCAGTTGCTGTTCTCCTTTGACCTCTCTCATTAACAAGGCCTTTCAGCCAGCAGAACTGACACTCACTGAATGTTTTTGTTTTTCACACCATTCTGTGTAAACTCTAGAAACAGTTTCTGAAATACTTAAATCAGTCTGTCTGGCACCAGCAACCATGGTCACTGAGATCACATTTATTCCTCTTCTGATGTTTGATATGATCATTACCTGAAGCTCTTGACCTGTATCTGCATGGTTTTATGCATTGTGCTGCTTCCACATGATTGGCTGTTTGAATAATTGCGTGAATGTGTAGACGTATAGGTGTTTTTAATAAAGTGTCCATTGAGGGCCATTGGGATGAAATGGTATTGAGCTCTATTCTTAAGGCAAAGTAGGAAGAATACACAGTAACAGATACATATCTATGATATACACCATATCACACATTCAAAAATCAGTGTCATGTGAACTTCACATATTTAATAATGTCATAGGTGCAGTAGTGGCACTCTGCTGGTGATCAGACGTTTGTAAGTTCGAAACCCAGGACTGACAGAGACCAAAGCTATTAGCCATCAACTGCTTGGAGTGCATCTTTAAAAAGTGTCAGCCAAATTAATAAATGTAAATATGTTATCTACCTACAGATTTTAAATGCTGATGAATTTCCCCCATAATAAGCAGAACATATGAAGCCCCTTGGATGAATGGAAAGATTATAGCACAGTTCCAGTCACCTTTATTTACTAGTACTAGCCAAACAGAAACACTTATTTGAGTGGATTTCAGTCAGACTGTAGTTTTAATTTTTCAAAATGTCAGTGCTCAAATTGCAAAATATAACTTTTCCTCAAGTTATTTATAGTTTATGTACATTTTATTCTGTAATACTATATAATTATTATTTTTTCCGAAAGTTCTTACATACTATTAAAATCCCCATTGACATGAGTACTGTTAGCAATATGGCTGCCAGACAAAGTTACATCTGATGACTCCATGTAACATGAGTGGAATGAGAAGAGCAACTTACACATTAGCATCCTCATCACCCAGTGGTCAGCCAAACAGCACAGGCCACGTTGCCAGGCAACAGCCAAGGAGAATCTGCAGCCTCACTCTTCATTTAAATGATTCTCTGGAAGATAAGCTTCCTGTGTTTGCCAGTCATGCTGTTATAATAGAGGCTACTGTCTTTGATGTTGCTTTTATCTTAAATGTAAAAGTGTTGTGGCTGTTGCTGGGAATGAAGCTCTTATTTTGATCTATGTGCTGGGTTTTTTACTGACAGTAATTTAGTCTGAAGGCCTGTGGCAGCTCGTCCATGGGGCAGTGGTGGTTCAGCGGTTAAGGCAGTGGGCTACTGATCTGAAGGTCACAAGTTAAAATCCCAGCACCAGCAAAGTGCCACTCTTGGGCCCTTGAGCAAATCCCTTAGCCCTCAACTGCTCAGTTGTATCCTCTCTCAATTGTATTTCATGTTGGATAAAAGCATCGGCCAAATGAGGTAAATGTAGCTCCACTATATACTGTATATCAGCCATTCAACAAATATTAATCTCCATAAAGTCCTCATTCACGACTCTAAATATTTTAAATTCCATTGAAATACTAATTAGTGACCAGCGATTTTTAAAAAAATGTTGCTATTTGACAGGTGCTGTAAGACGATGTTCCACTGATGTGCTTGCCTTAGTAGAGGTTGCACAATCATGGGTCAGCAAACTCACTGTCCTATTTAGCTCCATACATTTATTATTGCACTTAGAGCAACAAGTGCTAATAGAGGCCCACTGGGGTCAGAATCATGCTGCCCCATGCTCACTCTATGAACATTTTCAATGGAGGAGAATCAGGGCAGGACAGTTAATAACATGGAAATTTTGGTGAAACCTGGCAACCCTGGTTAATGACATTAGCTCTTTTGTGTGCACCTTGCTCACTGTGATGGGAAACACACCTGCTGTATCGAACAAAGTTGAACAAATATATGTCTAAAACTGCTCCAGCTAGGTGCTAGACTGTATGCTGGTTGACTGTATGTTGTTGACTCTCAACTGTCTATTATGGGGTTACTCTAAAACTTATATATATATATAAAATAGATATAATAGATATAAAAAGTCTACACGCCACTATTAAAATGGCAGTTTAAAAAAAAATGAAACCAAGATAAATCATGTCACAACTTTTTCCACCCTTGATGTGTAATTACAATGTACAAAAATTAAGTAAAAAACAATCAGAAACATTTTAGGGAAAAATAGGAAAAACCTTAGAATAACCTGGTTGCCTAAGTGTGCACACCTTTTGATTATATTATACCGCTCAGTCTTTTGGGGTAAGAGTCTATCAGTGTGGCACATCTTGATTTGGCAATATTTTTCCACTCTTTCTTGCAAAAAATATTCTAGATCCATCAAATTGTAAGGGCATCTCCTGTGTACAGCCCGCTTCATTTCACCCCACAGATTTTTAGTTGGTGCTCTGGCTAGGTCAGTCAAAAAAATCAGTCTTCTTTTGGTTAAGCCATTCCTTTGCTGATTTAGATGTATGCTTTGGGTCATTGTCATGCTGAAAAACTGGTATTTGTAGCTATTCATGATTCCCTCCACCTTGATAAAAGCCCCAGTTCTGGTTGAAGAAAAGCAGCCCTAAAGTATGATGCTGCCACCACCATGCTTCACCATGGGTATGGTATTCGTTTGGTGATGTGCATTATTATTATTATTTATTTTTTTTTTTGTACCAAACATACCTTTTGGAATTATGGAATTATTATACCTTTTGGAATTGGGTCATCAGACCAGAACACATTTTGCCACATGGTTTTGGGTGATTTAGTTGGGCTTGGATGTATTTTGTGAGAAAGGGCTTCTGTCGAGCCATAGCCCAATACCCCATAGCCCAAACATGTGAGGAAAATGAGAGATTGTTGTCACATGCAGAAAGTAATCTGTGCTTGACAGATATTCCTGCAACTCCTTTAATGTTGCCATTGGTCTCTTGGCAGCCACCTTGGTAAGTTTTTGTCTTGTCCTTTTACAAATTTTGGAGGGATGTCTTGTTTTTGGTGACTTAAATAGTTTCTTAGACTTAAATAAATTCTAGTCAATAGTCAAAAGACTAATAGCTCCTGGACAGCTAAATGAAGTGCTACTCAATCAAGGAAACTTAATGGTTAGCTCCTTAAATACATAAACAGGTCATTCTAACAGATAAAAGTATTTTACTGACTATAAATCAAAGTGTTTGCTATATGTTTGCTTTATGCACACACAGCCACACACACTCCCTCATTTCACCATGTAAGGATGAGGAGATAAAACATTTAAGTGCTCATTAGCTGCAATAGAAGAAATGGACACTCTAAAAAACGGGTCTTTTCCGGCAATGTTGAAGGCCTAATGCTGATTGTGGTTGAGTTGAAATGAGCATGCTGAAAGTCATAAAAAGGGTGATTGGAAGAGCATGGGGCACTAATGCTTTCCTAATTAGGTGTGGTTAGTCACTTGAGACAGAAGCTTATGGCCATAAAACAATTTCTCTTGCTCAAACAGGCCATGTTGCTCATAGGCCTCTTATTATGTGTGCATGTGGACCAGAAAGTCTTTTTAAACTCATGTTTCATTTGCAATAGTAGTGAAAAATTTTACTGGCTGGGTCTGCAAAATGACATTTGATAAAACAAATGAAAAATAACAATTCTGCAATTTACTGTTGGACTTTAATCCGTATAGCCCAAAAGATTAACATTTAAATCTCGTGTCAAAAATTGGCACTGATCCATGGATCTAAACACATTTTATGAGGAATTAAACTAAAAGAAGGACACAATAGCGCATAATTTTTATACGTTGTAGTTTCACATAACAGTGTAATCTTTCTATGGCCATTATGTTACTGGATATTCATTATTGTCTTATTTCTTCTAAAGTTACCATTACAATAACATTACAGCATTTTTACAGCATTAAATGATGCATTAACCGATGAAGTGATGAAAAAATGAAGTTAATTTAAAAAATAAAAAAAAAGGAATAGGACACGAATTCCCAAGTTACATGACATCTTTATTCTTTTGGCTTCTTTAATCAGTTGACTCATGGCAGTATCTTGCATGCAGTATAATAATAGATCACAAGCTTAATATATATATATAAAATATGTCATCTATTACCTGTGCTTATGTAATCAAAACATTCATTTCATATAAATGTATATTTCACTGGCAACAAAATGTTGTTAGTACATGTATAACACACTCACAGAACAGGATCATAGCAATGCTTATGTGAGACATATATAATAGGTCTTTAAGGATATCAGTTGACTCAAAACAAAATAGAAATGTACTTGATAAAATTTCATAAAAATAATGTAAACAAATGCAAGGATTTGTTGAAGGTAGGTCACACTATTCCAGGCACAGATATAACCAACCAAAGATATTCTCTATTTCAGTCGTAGATAATATTAGTCAATGCACATGCAAAGACACCTCTTCAAAGTATAAATGAGATTCAAATACACAGTACAGAAATTTAGAGTACAGTCTTTGGAAGGAAGTAATTAAATAAAAAAAAAGTGCAACCAAAGTGTGCATGGTGTGTTTCTTATCTCAAATCCCTTTACAAATAACACACAGACATACAGACACACACACACACACTGTATAAAAGCCAAGCAATATACAGTATAATTCAGTAATGCAATATAGGCATATTGAGGAAATAAATTAAATTGTTTCTTCAACACATTGTTTCTTCACAACCTCCTGCTGACTAGAAACTGAACATATTTTAGTACCAGACTCTGACTAGTTTTTTTTTTTTCTTCCACTTTTCAAGCATAATCTATGCCTTATTGAAAATATGCTACACAATTCATATTTATACAATATATCTGCTAGTATGCTTGATGGATGGAGTGTTGGTCAGTGTGTTAATCAAGATTACAAGAACAAATGTTTAGGGAACTTGCACAATAAAGTGGAAGTTACTGCTTCTGAATTTTTTGAATGGCTTTAATGTGCAATAGATTTTTTTAAGGTAAGACCTAAGAGTAATTTGTTTATTAATGGATTTATTTTGTACTGTATGCTCGTGATGCAAATAGGCACATATACTAATGGTTTTCTAATGTGGTTAAGAGGCACCTGTGAGGCATAGAGCCATCCTGAAATACTGGATGTGATACAACACTTTCTTTCATATAGATGTCCATGTGTTCTATTTTCTTGTTTTTAAAGCAGTATTCCACCAAAATTCTTTAGTTGGATATGTTTAGCATTATAATAATACAAATATGTGTTCCATGAATATAATAAGATCAATCGTTGCAAACTAGTATGACCAATTTTCTTGCAGGATCAAATCTGTGGAACTGCCTGAATGTAAAAGAACACAAACGCTCAGGATGCATAGCAAATCCATTCAAACAGACTGTGTCCAAATGCATGATCTACCCTGATAAAATCAAATGTTGTTAATAGGACAAGATTTATATACATGCTAAATTCAACAGTGTAGTTACAGCTGGTTATGGCTGATTCTGCCAGTTTGTGTTGTGTATGATATGCTCCCTCATACACAATTGATTTTTGAATACGTTCATAGGCACATTTACATACATTGTCTCATTTGCTGCAGCACATAGATCCCTCTTTGGTTGATGTTGGAGGATAATTCCTGCATAAGTACCACCAATTCCCCAAGGATTTCATGAAAAAACTGGCTGCTCTGTTTCATGCAGCATTTGAGAGGCTTTGTTTCAATCCCATCTCACAACAGAGTCCAAGGTAAGGTGGCTCAATGTCTCTGCTCATAAGCAAGCATGAAAAAGGTGTCATCGACTTCTTCAAAAGATAAAATTCCCTGAATTGTCCATTGTAAACAAAGTGATTCACTGGAGGTCAAACAGATTCATGAGTTCTAGTGACATCCCTGTTTCAAAATATCTGCACGAGGGGAAAGCATAGCTTGGAAGCATGCAGAAACATTACACAAAGTACATGGTTTAATCGAACAACGACAATAATGTCTGCAAACATAATGGGGAGGAAGTGCAGTTGATAAAAGCAAATGACCTCAGAAAGGCATGGAAATCAATCCAACAAGTTTTGAGATTCAACAGTAATACATGACAAAAACATCACTGAGAGCAGGAAGCATGTCAGAAAAAAAATATGGATGGTCCCAGAATGCATGAGAAGATGCTAGAACACATTTAATGGCTTTCTTTCAGTGAAAAAGGGACAACACTAAAGTAAGACAGAAAGACAAGATGTTTCTTCAAAACAACATCATTAAAGACATTTTTAAAGAAAATAATAAGTTCAATAAGATGATAGCAAAATGCAAGACACAGTTTTGCCACTATGGCATATATAACCACACTTTGGAAAAGAGTATAGCTAATCCATATACATGATTATAATATAAACATAATCATATTGTAAAACTCTGTATTTCTAAAGAGTTGGGTTTTTTTTAATCACTTAACTTTACCGCTCCTTGTTATCTTTTCCTTTTATTTCCTTTTCCCTCTTGTCTTTCTCATATTTGTTCTTACCAGATTGTGTTACACTGGCATATGATGGTGGGACAATGGTAGAGGATGATGTGTCAGATTTGTCTGAAGCAGAGTGGTTGTTACACCTGTCTGTCGCCACTGGGACCTTGTTTGAAATCATTCCATTCTCCTGTACTGCTTCTTTATATGTGTTGGAGCCTGTTTTTACAGTGTGTCTCCGTACATGCATCCGGTAGGCCCGCTGAATGATGACAGCTGACATGTCCTCATGCTTGTGGCGCAGAGTTGTAGTGATGGGCTCATAAGATTCCTTGGAAGGGTTAGAGGCCATGAAACGGTCCTCCATCTGCCCACGAAGGACATCCATGTCACCACTTTCTCCCAGGACACGCTTTGTAAATGCAAACAAGATGTCCAGGCAGTGGATTCGCTCCCCACTTACTATTGGTAGGTCCATATAAATCAGCTGGATCTTATTGGGCTTAGGTATACGCAGAGGTGGGTCGAGGGCATCAGCAAAGTCAGACAACTGTTTGTATTCTATGAACTGTGTAGCGTCAGGATCAAATTTTTCCCACACCTCATAGAACATTTCAAAGTCATCCTCACTTAATGGCTCTGCACTCTCCTCTGTGGCCACACTGAAGTTCTCAAGGATCACAGCTATGTACATGTTCACCACGATCAAGAAGCATATTATAATGTAGCTCACAAAGAAGATGATACCAATAGCTGGGTTGCCACAGTCACCTTTACCTTGGCTGCCAGGGTGATCCTTCTGTGGGTCACAATCAGGATCCCTGTTAAGAATGGGTGACAGGAGTCCATCCCACCCTGCAGAGGTAGTGATCTGAAACAAACATAACATGCTGTTGCCAAAAGTCTCAAAGTTAAACATGTCATCAATTCCAGCCTCCTTCTTGACATAGGCAAATTGTGACATGGCAACAATTGCGTAGATAAACATGACTAAGAAGAGAAGAAGGCCGATGTTGAATAGGGCTGGCAGAGACATCATTAAGGCAAACAAAAGGGTGCGTATTCCCTTGGCACTTTTGATGAGCCGCAGAATTCGGCCAATCCGAGCAAGTCGAACAACACGAATCAAGGTTGGAGAAAACAGGTACTTAATGACTTCAGAGACAAATGTGCCTGTCAAACAGAGGAGGGACATTACAAGTACATTGTATAATATCTCCCTAAATATATAATACAATTTCTGATCATGTACAAATCACTAGATCTTACCAACTATTGAGAGAATGACCACTACAAAGTCAAAGATGTTCCAGCCAACAGTGAAGAAGTACTGTCGAAGTGCAATCATCTTTAGTACACATTCCATTGTGAAGAATACTACAAACACCATGTTGATCTTCTTCAGATGACTGCGTGTGTCTTGGGACTGATCTTCTGTTTCCACCATCATAGTGATCATATTAAGGCATATAAGCACCATAATGAAGATGTCGAAAGCTTGATTTGTTACAATGTCAAAAAGAAGAGCCTGGAGCTTGTTCTAAAAACAAAGCAACAACAAAAACCTAAGGTGGTTGCAAGACAAATATAAATAGTGACATTTATGCCCATGTTTATATTTAATTCTGAGTCAAAATGTAATTTAATTAAGTAATTTTTACTATTTTGTAGTTTGTAGACTAGTTTGTCCAAACTATTGACTAGTAGTATATATCAGTGGAATGCCTTACTGATGGCCGGGGAATTGGTTTTTGTGGCTTCTTCGAACCAAGTTTCTTCATAGCATTGTAATATTTCTTCTGCTCCTCTGTCATAAAGATGTCCTGACCTCCAAAGTAATTGGGCAGAGCAAAGTTACATTTCCAACTTATACTGAAAAATCTGAGTGCTTTTCATGTTACTCTTAGCAAACTTAATGCAAACAGCTACACAAATATTTAGTGCAATAATATATCTAATTCATGCACAAAACCTACTAAACTCTTTTATACAAACTCTTTTATACAAGCACAGTTCTATATATAATTATGCTTTAATGTTAAAGGAGATATAGCATAACATCTAACAATTAATAGATATAATATGCAAGAAGTTGTTTAGCTATTTACAGTCATGGGAAAAACAAAGTACACCCTCCTTCAATTCTATGTTTTTATTTATCAGCATCTAAATAACAATTGTGTGGTCCTCCCCAACTTCTATAAACAAATAAATAACCTCAGGCGACAACAAAAAAACACAACAGATTTCAATATGTAGTCATTTTTCACAAAAGTGAAATGCGGTAGTGGGAATCTTAAGAGAGCTATGCATAAATGAATGCCCTCAAACATCAATGAATTGAAGCAATGTTGTAAAGAAGACCAGGCCAAAATTTCTACAAAACAATGTGAGAGACTGATAAACTCCTACAGAAAAAGTTTACTACAAGTTGTTGGTAAAGGTGGTTTTACATGTTACTGAATTAAAGGGTGTACTTTTTTATTATCACCTGGTTTCTGAATGCTGGTTTACTTTTTGGGGGGAAAAAATGACCACATATTGAAATTTGCTGTTTTTTTGTAGTCATCTGAGGTTATCTCTTTGTTTATAGAAGTGAGTGAAGACCACACGATTGTTATTTAGGCCCTGATAACTAAAACATGGAATTGAAGGAGGGTGTACTTTCTTTTTCCCGTGACTGTACACTGGCAGAGAGTTTAGAACAGTTAATAACAGTTTATAAGAATTTACACTAATGTTAAACTAAATAGGTACTTATCTTTTTCTTTTGCTGATTGAAGTTGTCAATAATGACGCCAATGAAAAGGTTCAATGTGAAGAAGGACCCGAATATGATGAAGACTACAAAGTAGATGTAGTAGTACAGACTTGCCTCATACTGAGGCTGTTGATCTACCTACACAGTTACAAAGAGCAGTAAATGTCAGAAATATGACATTATAGACTCTCGTTTACTGGAGCAATCCTAAATGCTTATGTCACAATTTCTTTCCATTTTTCTCCCCAATTTGATCATTTGCCAATTCCTACCCACCAGGTAGCTCTCCCCTGCCAACCAGGCAGAGTGAAGGCTAGCATGTACTTCCTCTGAGACACATGACGGCAACCACGGCATCTTTTCATACTGCTGCTCATGCTGTGTCACAGAATAGTGTAACACACTTCTAGGAATGTGCTCATTGCCCTCTTCCACATGAGTCATAGATGCCCACAATAAGTTAGTGTCCCACCCAGAGAGCACGGCCAGTTTTGCTCTCTTGCGATCTTTCAATAACAGGGCAAACATTTTTTTGTTGCACCACTTAAGAGCCCAATCATAAGCATTTTTAAAGCATAAACTTACACCACGGTTGTCTACTGCAGCATACATAATATCCATCCAGCCTTTGAAAGTTGCCTGAGAGGACACAAAGTGAAATAGATTAAGAGAAACAAAAACAAAAACCTTTTCTTTAAATTGTAGACTAGTTTATACAGTACATTTAAGTGTCATGCTATTGTTTAAGTAACGACAACTTTATTACTTACCACTTGCAGCAAAGCCAGATATCCTGCTCCAACATTATCAAAGTTGATCTTTAAATTTTTCCACTGGACACTTTGGCCTAGTTCCCGACATTCATTTTTGTGCGAGACCAGGCTCTCATTCAGGCGAGAGCCGGAGGTTGCGTTCACACATTCATAAAACTTTCCAGCAAACAAGTTGACACCCATGATGCTAAAGATGAGCCAGAAGATGAGACAGACAAGCAGCACATTCACGATGGAGGGAATGGCGCCAAAAAGAGCGTTGACCACCACCTATTGGAGAGCAGTAAACCATTAGATTACAATACTGCTACACTCAGAAGGTCCTCCAGTCTGTTTTATTTTTCAGCTAGATTTTTGTTCCTACTGTTAAGCATGCGCATCTCTATCCTGCACTGTCACCAGCAGTTCCCCATTAAATAGTAAAATTATCAGGACGACCAAACATAGCACAGAATCAAGGTAATGTCCAGAACTGAGTAATGCCTTTTTGCCACCCTTTTTACTTACATCACAGTTCAAATTACAGCCAACAAATTAATATGGGCAGCTCTTGTGCAGCTCACTAAACCTTCCTTACAGGATAATGGAGACTAAATCTAATGTTCTGAAACACATTTGGCTAGAAGAGTCAGAAGAGGAGACTGTACAGAGAATCTGTACAGAGTCAAAGTAGCCTTCACTGGTCATAAACACACTAAGGGTGTAAGGCAATATCACTATCTGTATCTGTTTAGTGCTCCAAATATTATGTTGGCTTGAAAAAACCAACATTCTGTTCTGCTGTTTGAGCTGATTATTATTATTATTATTATTATTATTACTATTATTATTATTACTTTGAGACCCAAAATTTCGAGGCTTGAAGCTACATGCACCAAACTTGCCACTGATCGGAATTAAGGTTTTCCCATTACGGAATCTCAAATAGGTCGAAATTCCCATTGACCTCCATTGAAAAATTTTGGACTATTATAACTCCTAAACTTTTCAAGCTACATTCACCAAACTCAACACAGCTCTTTTTATTTTGAACTGATCAGACTCATGGTTTTCCCATAATGGATGACCTAAATCCCAAAAACTCACATAGACTTACATTCAATTCCAATTCAATCCAGTTTTATTTGTATAGCGCTTTTAACAATGGACATTGTCACAAAGCAGCTTTACAGAAATAAATGGATTCACAAAA
>CM075007.1:17633151-17652280 GCA_037576675.1 Pangasius sanitwongsei | reverse complement strand
CATTGTGGTGGTGTATAAAGGCAAAATCACAAAAACTCTGTCATTGTCCAAATACATCTGGACCTAACTGTATATGTGTATACATACATACACACATACACACACATATACATATATATATATATATATATATATATATATATATATATATATATAAATACTGTATACTTGTTGGGTACAACTATCTTGTACCTACATTCAATGTCCATTCTCTATATTAATACAGGTACATACAGGTCCATTTTGCATGTATACAAAATTATAGACTACAATTTGCTGTTATTTTGTCACTCTCCCTGTATGCCATGCATCATTGGAAAGGGACCACCATAGAACTACTGCTGATACTGGTAACAGGTACCATGCTGTCTGAAACTATACTCATTTACTTGTAAAAAGTGCTCCTATACCAACATCCGATACCATGTGATACTACTGGACAAAAGCCTAGTGTATGCTGTTGCAGTAATAAAGAGACAACATGCAATGACAACAATCTGGACATATTTCACAATTAATGATGGCCATCAAAGCTGACTGCAAACTGTGCGCTGTGAAAATATCACCAGCAATTTCTTTAAGACTACATGGAAGTCCAGCTTCCCTTAACTTTCATGTGGCAGTGAAATGTTTCTATATTAAACACAGAAATGTGTCTATATTATTCACCACTCTTGGTGAATAATATTTATCAAATCTATAGATATCTCACCAATCTATCAAATATGCTGTTCATTCATTTAATGCAAACTGTTTTCAGAAGACACTGCAACTTGCATGAAAATCCCCTTTGAAACCCCTGAGACAGATTAAAGTACACTGTATTTTAATGGGAGTGAAGATTAATGCTCATTGGAAAACAGTCTTTTATTATGTCATTTTGGGCCCCACCAATGCAACTAGTGTACCTATTATTTTATCATTGTAATTGGTAAATATTGTAAATAAATTGAAAGCATAAAGTTTTGTTTGGTTATTTGCATTCATCTTTTGTTTTTTTTTTATGTCTAGATATCTACCTTCCTTAGTTAATTTGCTAGTTAGCAGCTTAGCTGGCACACACTATTAATTTTACTAAAGTTGTCCTGGTTTCGGAAAAGCCTTTAATGCTCTTACTTATGAGGAGAGTCTGTGAATTAATCAGAAGACCAGACCAACAAATGAAGCAGATAAAACACCCATAGACAGTGGCCACCCTGAACGTGAATTGTGTGCATACGAAAACATATTCATGAGTGTGAAGCGAGCATGCAAAGAAACTGTAGTACATGAGAGCGCTTCAGTTCTGCAAGCACTGAGACACGTACACTTCCTTCCCACTCACTTTCTAGCATCTGGCTTGCAGGTGAATGTGCAATTCACTGCACATTTCACTCATTTTTAATGAGCACTCTCGCTTATACTGCTGTGTGCACTCAGGTTGGCCTCCCTCGCACTCTCAATTAGAGATACTACTTAAACACCCTGATATCATAATATCTTAAACTGAAAACTCAGCATTAGGAGTTCGTTACTAGCAGCAAACAGCAACAACCAACATAAACAGAGCTAAATATGTTGCCGCTGAGTGCTTTATACTATAACATATTCCTAATTTCGGTATCAGTATCCACACTGACCAAAAATATGCACTCATACTCTGTCTGAAAAAAGGAAGTATCAATGCATCCCTAGAGTGGGATACCTTAATTGTCCTCTAGCACTTGTGTGTCAGTTGCTGGCCACAGGACTGCTGTTGGCTGAATATATTTGGTTGGTGACACTGCTGTGCTTGATTTTGGTGTACCACTACTTCATTGTCAGTCCTGTGCTGAGAATGTTCCGCTGCCCAAACAATATCTGCCCAGTGGTTCTGTTGTAGTCCTTTGTCAATTGATGAATGGGGTAGAAAGAGGCTTATAAATTGAGTATAGCAACAGATGGGCTAGTCAATAATTGTAAAGCTATAAAGTACAACTATAAAATGGTCTAAAATGGTAGTGTAGCTACAAGATAGGTATACCTAATGAACTGGCAAGTTAGTATATACAGTACTGTACTAAAGTCTTTTTTTAAAATAAATATGTCTCATGTATTTATTTTATACATCTGCAAATTCATGCAAGTATCCAGTCAGCCAATCATGTGGCAGCAGTGCAATACATAAAATCATGCAGATACAGGTCAAGAGTTTCAGTCAATGTTCACATCAAACATCAGAATGTGGTTAACGTGATCTCATTGACTTTGACTGTGGCATGGTTGTTGGTGCCAAACAGGCTGGTTTGACTATTTCAGAAATAGCTGATCTCCTGGCATTTTTTGCATACAACAGTCTCTAGAGTTTACACAGAATGATCTGGAAAAACAAAAAAAACCTTCCAGTGAGCAGAAGTTCTGCTGGTGGAAACACCTTGTTTATGAGAGAGGTCAGAGGAGAATGGTCAGACTGGTTTGAGCTGACAGGAAGGTTACGGTAACTCAAATAACCACTCTTTACAACCGCGGCGAGAAGAAAAGCATCTCAGAACACACCTCATATTGAACCTTGAGGCGGATGAGCTACCATAGCAGAAGACAAAATCATGTTCCACTCCTGTTAATAAAATAGGCCTGTGCCCACTATAGCCTCAGATTCCTTTTTGAACATAGTGAAGCTATTAACCTGTATCTGAATGATTTTACGCAGTGCACTGCTGGCACATTTTTGGCTGATTGGATAATTGCATGAATGTGCTGGTGTACAGGTGTTCATAATAAAATGGACAGTGAGTGTAGTAACTTTGGGTATTATTCCAGAGTTTGTCCCTGTAGTGATTCTCTCACCTTGTGTAAAACAGGCCTCTGGATCATCCACAGGTAATTCAAGCTCAAAGTCAAGTGATTCTCTTCTCTCCTTCAGGGGTCGGAGGTCCACTGTGCTTCCCTCTGAAGAGCTCATACCTTCTGACATCCTCTGCAAGAGCAACGCACACACACAGCATATCTCCATGACAACATCTCAGATGGAGCCAATCGTTGAGGCGTTACTGAGGAGATGACACACAGTGCCTCAGAAGTCCACGATTTGAGGCAAGTCATCAGCTAGTAACCATCATGAGGCCAAGCTCAGCCCATGACTGTTTTACACATTCCAAAGTGCATGCAAAGGCAATCAAATGTACCCACAGACTGTTTAAATATGCAAATGCAGCTTAGAGTGCCTTCTAAGCTGTGAGAGATAGGTAAGAGCTTGGTTGTAATAAGGAACATTCTGTAGGTAAACTTGATAACACTTCATTTGAAAAGCATGCATTAAGAACATGGTTCATGTAAACCTTTGATATCCACAAGTAATATGAATGCTTCAGTACATTTAGGACAGTTTCCACATGAACAAATAAACTGACTCAACAACTACATGTTTTCCTTTTTCACATCTAATATTCACATAATTTTAGGCCTCTCTAAAAGATGCCATTAGGTTACTGGCACTCTGCACCTCTTCAGAGAGACATGGGACTACAAATTTAATGTCTGTAAAATTTCATTTATATACACCCTTGTAAAAACATGTCACTTTTTTTTACCCTTCTATAAAGTGAGAGATTTTCATCATGCTAATACTGAAAAAGCTATATTATTGTTACCAGTTATTTTTGGGGACAAAAATGTGTGAATTCAGCTACCTTTGTGTATGAATCTCTTTTTAAGCACATACGGTTCTTGGGGTGAGCAAAAGGCCACCCATCAGTGCCACTCGGAAAACATGTATCAGCCAGCAGCGGTTTGCTTTTACCAAAGCCAGTTAATGAGGTTCTCCTGGGAATGATGTAAGCAAGCCACCATCAAATCCTCAAATCCATTCTCAAAATCCACTTCCAGAAAATAAGAAACTACAAATATATACAGTGCCTTGCACAAGTATTCATCCCCCTTGAACTTTTCCACATTTTTTAGTGTTACAACATAAAACTGACAACCTATAACTGCACTTAATTGGGATTATATGTCATGAATCTACACAAAATATTCCATAAGAGAGCAATAAAGTTTACATATTTATTTACAAATTAAAAAAAAAAGTTGTTAACTCATGTTCCTTTAAAACCCCTAATTTAGTTCTGGTGCAATCAGTTGCCATCAGAAGTTATTAGCTGATTGATGTCCACCTGTAAAGTGACACATGATCTCAGTATAAATACACCTGTTCCTGGAAAGCCCCAATGTTTATTGGAAAACATACTTAACAAAAAGCATCAAGAAGACCAAGACCAAAATCTATGACCACCATCCAGTGAAGCATGGTGGTGGTAGCATCATGTTGAACATTACCCTTGGCCTTTTTGTTGTTTCTCTGATTAATGCCCTCATTACCTCACCACTGACTTTTTGTGTACGGCTTCCTCTAGGTAGAGGTGTTCATTATGTTGTTTGTTTAGGTAGCAAATTCTGATGCCTTCCAGGAACAGGTTTATTTATACTGAGATCACGTGATACTTTAAATGCACACAGGTGAACTCCATTTAACGAATTATGTGACTGCTGATAGCAAGTGTTTGCAGTACAACTAATTTAGGAGTTTCACAGCAACAAGAGTGAATACTTATGCAATCACATTTTACATTTTTTGTTTGTAAATAATTTTCTAAATTATTTAGATTTTTTCGACCCCATTACAAAATGTGGAAACATTCAAGGAGGGAGAATACCTATGCAAGCCACTTTAGTGTCTGCCTATTAAATAAAGTAGAAAGAAAGCTTAATTACTGGATCCATCCTTTACCTGTTCACAGTACTGCCAGATTCTGCTTTCATCATTCCAATAAGGAGAATGTGGAATGTCATCAAACATGTTTTGACACTAATTTAATGATTTAACTGATGAATTTTGACATTATGAAGCAAAACGCATTCCTTCAGATTGATGTAATCAGTAAGGGCATTCTGTGACATTTGAGTGAACAACGGGAAAAGTCAAACCAGTCGAACAGACATCCATCAATGAAATAAGCAATGCTGCTCATTCAAGATGTGATAGTCCCGCAGAAACACACATACAACTAAAACAAAAAAGAATGAATAATGGAGATAACATATTCTTCCTGCATATATCAGGAAATATGAGAGGACTGAAAAGGAACACAAATAAATCTGAGTTCAGTCACAACAACTACATGGGACTATGTATCCCTTCTCATGAGTGGTAAATGCAATCTATATGGTAGGTGTGGTATGTTCAGTAAATGAGTCTTACAAGTCTCCTGTCTGAAATCTTGAGAGCATCTCTGAAAGAGCTGTAATAACAAACCAGGTTAAGAAGAGTAAGCATGAGAAAAAAGATATCAGCATTCTCTTCTGGGCCGGCAGGTAGAAAGCTTATTTATTATTTCATATGTGGCGACTCAAGAAATCCCTTAACATGGTACAATTTTGACATTTTCTACTATTTATAGTTTTGTAAACTACAGGCTTTCCTGACCTGACCTATCACATTTCACTTTTGCATGTACTGTATGTCAACCATAAGGAAAATCCTAGCATTTTAAATTCTGGTTACCCCCAAAAGTGTATTTAAAGATTCCATACACGAACATAATGAACAAAAAATTATTAGGATTATGTCCATTTTGCTATGACACACAGCTTTCCTACAACTTGATCAAAGCCTGATATGCACTGTATGAGGACATCACACTTAGCTTTTTTTTTTTTTTTAATCTTCAGGCAGGCATACTTTTTTTTTTTAACCACTGCATTTTGTTAACTGGCTCCTTACCCATTATGATCTTTTCAGGAAGACAGCCAAGACAAGATTAAAAAGTAAATAAGAAATTTCCACATCGCTCTGACATATTTTTCTGGTTTCTTAAAGTTCTAGTGTCAAAGTATATTATAGGCAGAAAAACCCTATTTTAGGTTCAAAATTCAATTTTCCCTCTTTTTATCTGTTTTCCAGAATTTATCCACAGCAATATCTAATGGGTTTTCCCAGACCAATAAACATATACCAAAGAACATTAACTTATTTTACCAAACTTTAAAATGTTATGCTTGATTTTGCGATCTTAAAGCACAGACACTATAAACTTCCACACAGGAGACAATGTTATACTTTATAAAGGGTTGCAGAAAACCACCAACCGCCAATCTCTTTTCCACTACAGCACAAAGAAAATAAGTATGTTTTTCAAGAGGAGCCCATCAAGCTTGCATGCACTCACCCTTAAATGGAAAATAATGTAATCTGGATACAGATTTCCTGCTCCTAAAATGTCAAACTGCTATAGCCTTCTTCTCAGTGTAAGACAGTATAACCATATGTGTATCCATACTCTATGGATCTCTTCAGTCTACACAATGACATAAAATCTGATGTGTGTGATCATTGTGCACATTATTTGCATTTTTGTTTTTCAACCAATTATGTGTCTGAATTTGCATATGCACATCTGAATCACCTTAACATATTGTATATAACAGATTTACTGTAGGAAACATCTATTTGTAACTAATAAGGTCAGCCACCTTACCTCTTTATCTTCCTCCATGTCAGAAGAGTAACTGCTTAAATCGTCCATGTTGTGGCACTCAGGGTCAGAGTCGGCAGTGGCTATTGGTACAGAGACAGACAAGGTGGGATCGAAGATGAAGTTGTCAGAGCCACTGTCTGCACCTGATGCCTCTTTCTCACACCCCGGGTCTTTAATCAGCTCCACTGTGGTATGAGTAGACATATCAGCCAGCATATTGGCATCTTTCCGGCCATCTTCCTCCTTTACCTTATTCTCTCTCCTTCTAAGGCAGTTACTGTGAAAGAAGCTGTGCAGATGGGCTTTAATGAACGCGACACCCTTGCGGATGCGACCCATAGCAATCTGCAAGTTGTTCATTTCACAATCATCGTTTGTAGCTGCCAGGTTATCTGCACTAAAAGAGCTAAGCAGCAAGGCCAGGAAGAGGTTCAAAACCTAAAAGAGTTAAGATAAGATGTCACTACATGTATGTAATACAGAGATATTGATACTGATTCTACTAGGTATCATTTTGTAAGGTGTACTAATAAATAAACAATTAATATTGCTGTTTTATAGACAATGCCTTTTGCTCACAGACATATAAAATTAGCTGGAAATAAAATATTAACATAAATTCAGGAAAATTAAGATATATAAGCTATAAAACAGTACAGCAAACATATGCCTACCACAAGGTTTCCAATCACCATGACCATGAGGAAGACAGTTAGGCACATGGCCTGTCCAGCCACCATCATGCAGTCCCACATAGTTTCGATCCACTCGCCACACAGCACACGGAACACTATTAGAAAGGAGTGGAAGAAATCGCTCATGTGCCAGCGAGGGAGACAATCTGATGAAATCTTACACTTATTGCTTGTGTAACTCTTCCCGAACAACTGCATGCCTACTACGGCAAAGATGAAGACAATGATGGCCAGGACGAGCGTCAGGTTGCCAAGGGCACCCACCGAGTTGTGAATTATTTTGATCAGCATATTTAAAGTGGGCCAAGACTTAGCCAGCTTGAAGACTCTAAGCTAGGATAATAAAAAAAAAACAGGTTACAAACTTTTCAACAATCATTTCAAGTAAAAATGAAAGATGATGAGTTCAGTGAGTGTTTCTAGCTTTTCTTACCAAACGAAATGACCTAAGAACAGACATTCCAGGTACATTTTCCAACCCAAGCTCTATAATACTGAGGGTTACAATGACACTATCAAATATATTCCAGCTTTCTTGGAAGTATTTATAAGGATCCAAGGCTATAATCTTGAAGATCATCTCAGCTGTAAAGATCCCTGTGAAAACCTGGACATAAAGGTATACAATCAATATACTGCAGTGGAAAGTCTCTATACTCTTAGATATAAAGGTAAACTATACAACAGTTAGTTCCGGTCCACCAATTTGATTAGTCAAGCAGAGTTCCAAGAGTGCTTATATTTAGCATAACCACACCGGGATGTTTCACTGTGTGTATCACTCCACTCATCTGTGTTCATCAAATAAAATTCCAATTCCTAGTTCGAAACAGTCACTGTCATAGTGCTAGCGACATCATCAGTGGACATGGCAAATGATGCTTTCCAGGAATATAACTTTTGACTTAAAATATCAAAGCTTGTCAGATGAAGATGAAAAGGAAAAAGGGATGCCAATTTTGCCAGCAGTACCTTTAACAGGAATGTATAAATCAATTTGAGCTAGCTAGCCAGCTATCTGATGTGCTATGAAGTGAGTCTGGTTCTTCGGGATCTATTTCCGCTAACCAAGCAAAAATAAACAGAACATTTGGCCATATTGGCTCAGAAATGAAATATTACTCAATATTAATCTTTTTTTTATATAACTGTTGTATAGAAGCAATATTGCAATCACAATCGTGCAGTCATACTGAATATCGGCACTGCTTTGATTACAATCATGGAAAAAAGAAAGTACACCCTTTATCAATTCTGTGTTTTTATTTATTAGAGCCTAAAAAATAATTGTGTGGTCCTCACCAACTTCTATAAACAAACAAATAACCTCATATTTTAACCTCACTGTAGAATGGTGAATTTCAAATTGTTTGGAGATGGCCTTATAACCATTCCCAGATTGATGAGCAGCAACAATGGCTTCTCTGAGGTTAATGCTGATGTCCTTTCTTTTGGCATGATGTAGACACACTCCTGAGCGCTCCAGAACACTGTCAAAAGTTTTGCTTTTATAGAGGAAGTCACACTTCTTGATGATTAACTAATCTTTTGCATGTCTTTAGTAATACCTTTACTGCTAATTACTCTCTTAATCACTGTAAAATTTGGAAGGGTGTACTTATTTTTTTCCCCACCCGGTTTCTGAATGTTGGTTTACTTTTTGAGGAGAAATGACTACATATTGAAATCTGTTTTGTTTTTTTGTCATCACCTGAGGTTATTTGTTTGTTTATAGAAGTTGGTGAGCACCACACAGCTGTTATTTAGACTCTGTTAAATAAAAAGACAGAATTGAAGGAGGGTATACTTTCTTTTTCCCATGACTGTAGTTACGGCATTCACCATCTGGGCTTATCCCTATTGCTGAATCACAGCTGTCCCAATATTTAGTATATCCGCATTGACTAACTCATTACATAGTTATAGGTCCTTAGCTTCTTAAAAGGGTTCTAGTTTGGAAGCCATTCTGATAGAGAATCAGTCTGTTGTAAGGTTTTACATAGAAGCTTTAATAATTCCTTCAGAGGTAGAACCAATGAACCTGTAAAGGTTCTAGATTTAAGCAATACTACCCGAGCAAACGCAGTTATACTAAATATCGGCACAGCATGGCTAAGATTGTATGTTACAATGTAAAAAGTGACTTAAAATTTTTAAAAATTGTTCTTACATAGTTGCCCACTGTAAGGACTTTCACAAAATAGCAATCCTTGTTGTGGTGCTCCATAGCCATGAATATTGTATTGATTACAATGCAGATGGTGATGAACAGATCCACAAATGGGTCCATAACAAACAAGTGAACTAATCTCTTTATTTTCACCCATGCTGGAAAGCAATCCCAGATTAGAAATGCTTTCGTAAACTTATACCAACATGGATGGCACTTCCGCCTCGAATCCTCCAGCTCTGCAATATTAAAAAAGATTATATTATATGAATAATATTTATGACATATTACGCTATTGGGGTAAATCAAAAACAGAAGAATTATGATAATACATTGTCTTGTTGAAATTTAAACAAAGATATGTGGACGGCTTTGAAGAACATGGTCCATTCTGGAGAAATGTCCTAATTTGGATTTCTTTTTCTTTTCCAATGTTTATTGTTGAGACCAGGTTCTATAACGCTATGATAGAAATTGTGTTTGTTATCCAAACCATCAAAGGAACTACATGTACTCTGTACGTTTTTTTTTTATTTAGTGATAAATCTGTTTATTTTGAGTACTCTGTTCTTTTTCTTGCCCTTTAAATACTTCTCCCTGCTACAATAGGCAGAGGCTCTTTGTATTGTCTCAACAAATTAGTATGTAAATTTAATCTACTGATATTCATCAGTTGAGATGAATGAAAAAAATTCTCCCAAAAATTTGACTGAATAAACAAAGTGTTTACTTACTGTGAAAAAAGGCAGAGTATAAGGACAATGATTATTTCTAAAATGTCCAAAATGCTGCCACAGCTGCCTTATGGAATAAATGAAGTTGAATTGAATGAAGTTGTGGTCTTTTACGTGTGTGAGATATAATTTGAAGAGTTATGTTTTCCTTTACTTTTTTAGTCTTTAGTGATTTCAAAGTCATAGCCTTACAGCTGTCAATCTGATGCAATTTGTGCTTTTTCTGGTTCAAGCTGGTACATTTTGGAAATAATCGTTATCCTTATACTCTGCCTTTTCTCACAGTAAGTGGACTAATGGCTATAGTAACAATGAAAAAGCCCATCAGGGCTTGGCACATGAAACAGTACTTTATTAGTATGTATGTTTCTGTTGGGTAGTCTGTTTTTTCCCAAAACATTCTGAATTATTTGTTTTTAGTCATCAACATTATAAAACTTTGAAATTCCCATTTAAATTAAAAAAAAAATTAGCTAGATGGTTCAACCTGGAGTGTACTTACCTTCCATTGTGTTGGTGATAATGCTAGCTACACTCATAGCCCTCTGTCTGGCTGTCTGGTCATTCAAAAACCCTGGTGAGAGCTGTTCGGCATCATATCTCCTCCTGTACTCCTCTTTTTTCCTCTGAGGAAGAAGCCATAATGAAGGTGTTACAAAGTGTCATTAGACAATTTGAACTATGACGTAGTATAATAACTATAGCACACCATACATGAGGTGTAGAAAATATGCTACAAGGTTTAACAAAAAAAATCCTTTTGTAGTTGGCATTTAAGCCTAGGAGGCATTTAAGCCTAGGAGATGTTTACTATTGTGCATGTTGCTTCAACTGAGTGCATAGTTGAAGTGTCACAAGACATGCAATTTTCCTTACATTGTCATCTGTAGTGGCTTTATCTATGGTCACCTCAGGCAACTGCAGAACATCTGGAGAGCTGGGCAGTGAGTTCCCAGTCATATATGACACTGTGCCATTGCAATCCACAGAGCTGCGCACTTTTCCATTTGGTGACAGGAAAACACGTGGGGTCAAGCTGTTCCTGCTGCCAGTACTGTAAAGACGCTCAGAGCAGTGTGGCAGAAACAACGACCCACGGCGGCTGCCTGTGTCCTCAAACGCACTGTGCTCATCATCTGCAAATCCATTGTCTGATCCCAGGTGGCCACGAAAGGTAAAGATGCTAGTCCTACTGTTGCGGCGTGGAGAGAAGACTGAGCCCTGAATACTCACAAGTGACTGCAGAAAAAAACAGGCCTGAGGCTCACTACATATGTAAACATCACACAAGGTGGCCATGACTTGACAGTTAAGATGGTCATGCAGCACATAAAATGGACATGCTGAACATAAAATATGGCAAACGATGAGGATGAAGATGATGAAGATGAAGATGATGAAGATGATGATGTTTATAATAAGTCCGAACAAATAACAGAAATAAAAGCAAAACTGAAGCTGCAAAGATTTTGGTGGATAACTATATTGATGGCATTGACCAAAAAGTACTGAAAATAGCCATGGGAAAATCAAAAAGATGGCAAGAAGTAAAGTAAAGATAATGCATGGAGAACCAAAATGAAGCTGAATGGAGGACGTATGTAGAATAGGACTGCCAACCTTTAATGAATAATTATGGCAGATCAGCCCTGATCTTTCTTTTAAAAGTGACATGAAGCTTAAAGACATGATCATGACCATGAAATTATTATTTGTAATCTCATAAAACAGTAATAAATCTCCAGTACGAAATAATATAATACTCTGATTAGGATCAGATAAATGCTTGCAATGCATCACCAGAGCATGCAAAAGGATCAGCACTACAGTATCTGAGAATCATTCCTGACCTGATGAGGGGATTGATATGTCCTATCATATGACATTATGTTTCCATCCAAAGAATATCGGAAGCTGGTCCTCCTAATGTTGTTCTCTGGGTCAGAATTGTGGACCTTTTCTTTGTCCCCTTTCACCCCCTCCTCCTCTCTCTGCTTCCTCTTCTTTCTCCGGTTGCATCGCTCTTTGGCACTTTTGGAACTGAGTTTGGAGGCCTCAGAGGAACTGTCTCCACTAAGTTTGCCACTCTCAAATACCGCAACTGCCGCCTAGTAGAAATGTACAAAATAGCCCTTATGAAAAATTCCCACGGGATTTCCATTGGAAATGTTCACATTATTATGATGAAAATTTACATTGAGTATTCAGTTGGAATACCAGGAAAATTGACTTGGGACTTCATAGTAGGTATTGCACCATCTGATTTTTGTGGGCTTTTCTTTGGAACATGGTCTTATTTTGGTATAAGGTTTTCAGCTTTGACTTTTGTGGGTGCTTAATTGGATTTTAATGGGTAGCTTAAAAAATATAACCTTTGTAATTCAGTTATGTCAAATAATATAACTACGTACTGTATATACAAATATAGATAAAATATATTTTACTATCTTGTACAGAAATATAAGTTTCATAAGGATGTCATAAGTTTTAAAACAGATATTAATTGATGATTCTAGGAAATTCGTGAAATTTGAATCCTACTTTTTTTAATAATTATGTGCTTTAGATATCTTTCATCACAGTATAAGCAGGGATTATTAAAAAGGGATAGAATATGGCACAGCTGTGACTCAGTGACCAGGTATGTAGGGCATTAGTCAGATAAGCAACCAAGAAGCCAAAGGTAAATCTGAAGAAGCTGGAGAGATCCATAACTCAGAAGCTGGAGATGCTGTTCACAAGACAACCATAGCCCGGGCTTTTTGGAAGTGGTGAGAAGGAAGCTGATGAGATGAAAGTCAAACATTTTGGCTTTGGCATAAAGCTACATTTGACAAAAACCCAATTCTGCTCAGCACCCTGAGAACACCATATAAGCAGTGAAGCATGGTGGTGGGAGCATTGTGCTGTACAGATATTTTTCATCCGGGACTGGGAACTGGTCAGAGTTGGGGGCAAGATTGATGGTGCCAAATACAGGGCAATCCTAGAAGAAAAACTCTTCCAGTCTGCAGAAGACTTGAGATGGGGGCAGAGATTCACATTCCAACAGAACAATTACCCTAAGCATAGTGTCAAATCTACACTGGAGTGGTTCAGAACCAGGAACCTGATTGTGTTTGAATGGCCATGTCAAAGCACAGACCTCAATCTGAGTTAGAATCTGTGGCAAGGCTTGAAAATTGGTGATTACCAATGGTCTTCACCCAATCCGACACAGTTTGAGCAATTTTTCCAAAAGGAATGGAGAGAAATATCAGGATCCAGATGTGCAAAGCTGATAGAGATATATCACAGAAGACTTGCAGCTGTAACCGCAGCCAAAGATGGTTCCACCAAGGAGGGTGAATACTTAGGCAAACAACAATGGTCTGCTTTTTGGTTTACTTAACCTTTGTATCACAATAAAATATTTTTCACCTTGTACTGTAGGTCACAGGATTTTTCCATGAAGGATAATAGGTTTAATAAGCCAAAAAATAAGGTCTAGAAAGATATTAAAGAAATAAATGAATGCACATTTTGTTAGGGTTTTTTAAAATCCTGATTCAAGTTTTAGCACTGGCTGGAAGAAGTTGTTTGAACAAAACCAACACCCTGTCATGCATTACAATCTAAACCACAAACCATCTGAAACATGGAGTGGACCTCTTACCAATAATAGTATACACGCTGTAGGCATTTTAAAGGTAATACTTTTCTACTCCCTATACTGTATGTCTGATATATTTACATTTCATGCAATACCTGGGCCTCTGCTTGTTGCCTCCTGAGCTGCTCCATCATAGCCTGGAACTTCTCCTCTTTTTGCAGAGCCTCCTCCAAGGTGGCCTGGTTCTGTTCATCATAGGCCATGGCCACCACAGCCAGGATCAGATTCACCAGGTAGAACGATCCCAGGAATATCACCAGCACAAAGAAGATCATATAGATCTTCCCTGAAGCTCGAAGAGTCTGAAAATGCAGCTCACTGTTAGCCATTATCAAACTGGTGGGTAATCTCAAGGTGCTCTTGGGTCGCTGTTTGGAATTTTTAGAAACTGTCTCACCAATCAAAAGAATTGGCATCAGAAAAGGTAGATTCTGCATATGGTTTATTTTAAAAAGGAAGAGTAATAGATGTTTCATTGATTTGAACACCACCTCATTTTTCAATATTTGAATATATAACCAAAATAATAGTCTCTATATCATCACTACACATATGCCAACCACTTTAAAAATTTTCCATTTTGCTTTACTCCAGTTTTGTTTGACAGTAAAAACACTAATCTGCTATGACTTTAATTCTCATCCAGGTTAATTAAATCATAGTAAAAATGCAATGTATAAATGCTATGAAGCACCTGTTCCATACCCAACTTATTTAACTTTATTTTAAACTTCGCACCTTAATATCTTTGCTTTTAAACTGATGTATGTACAGCTCACATGCCAGTAAAAAGCACGGTTGTTTAAGGTCAAATATTATATCAGGTGAACAAAAACAGACACAGGTGCAGAGGACCTTCATGAAAGGAATCCTAATAAACCTCTTATAATAACCCACACACAGGTCTCCCGACACAACACAAGCACATAAACATAGCGCCATTGATGACTAACAATGATAGATTTCAAACTGGATTTAAACTACACTGGGTTTAAAGGATCAGCTGAGTGGGTGAGGAACACATACTGTACATATGCATACCTGTTGGTAGAGATTTTCCCAGTAGTCTTGAGTCATCAGTCTGAAGAGAGAGAGGAAAGCCCAACCAAAACTGTCAAAGCTGGTGAAGCCATAATTCGGATTGGCACCTGCTTTGTGACAGAAATAACCATCTGGGCATTGCCTGCAGCACAGTTAATAAAAAGTATTTACTCATTTTATATTTTTAATATAATAATATAATACTTTTGTCAAGAAACTGTCTTTTTTTTCCAAAATAAACACATGAGCAAATGTACCACTACCATTTTTATAATACTAAGCTGAAATTCAATTCAATTCAATTTTATTTATATAGCACTTTTAACAATGGACATTATCACAAAGCAGCTTTACAGAAATCCAGATATATCATTTCAATTAAAGTTTAAAATTTATACCTAAGATAAGGAAAGGAAATATATATATTTCTGTGCTTGTTTTTTCTCTTGGTTTCTGTTTTCATACTGTTATTTATTTATTTTCTAGTCATTTATTTGTTTACCTGATTGTGTTCACCTGTTCCTTGTTCTCCTTGATTACACTGTGTTTCTTATACCCGCTGTGTTTCTGTCTAAAGTCTTCACTACTTTGCATTTATGCTTTTAATTCTGAGCCATGGTTAATGACAAGGGATTATCCCGTGCTAACCAGCTGCCTGAGTTTTGACCCCTGCTGTTGACTGCAGTTAATTTTCATGGATTGTCCAATATATGCATCAGTAATTTTATACACTTGTGTCCTGCCTCTAACCAACTGTTACAATGTTATTATATTTTCACAATTTGTAGTTTATCTACAGATTTACAGTTATTTCATTAATGAATGTCGAATATTTCACTCAAGAAGAAGAAAAAGACTTTATTGTCACATACACAAGTATAACAGTGAAATTATATTCTTCACTTATCCTAACTTGTTAGGAAGCTGGGGTCAGAGTACAGGGTCAGCCATGATCCAGCTCTCCTGTTGCAGAGAGTTAAGGGCCTAAAGGCCTTGCTCAACCCAACAGTGTTATTTTATAGAAGGGGAATCAAAGTGTTTAAAGAATTATTGTTATTATTATTATTATTATTATTATTATTATTAGTGCATTTATAAATTATTTTCATACCTAGTATGAGTACATGTTTTGTGGTATCAGAGATACTGATACCAAACACTTCTCAGCGGCGAGAGTTAAAAAAAATAATAAATAAACGAAATGGAATTGTGACATGTGGTGTGTCAGGGATGTCAACATTTTATTTAGATCTGAATCTATAACCACTCTCATTACCACTATGTCAGATCCTGGATTAAACAGAATCACATACATGCATGCTCATGCACATATATTTCTAGGCTTATTCTTTATAATGTTAGCTAGTTGATTTTAAACGAAGTGCGTTAGCTAGTTACATTAGTTCGCTTGGATTGAGTAGGCTTGCAATGGAGATTTTCACTTCGAAAAAAAGCACTTCTGTACAGCTGTAAACATACATTTTTGTTTTCTTTGTGTCAGATTTAATAGTGACATCATCAAGAACAATATACTGCGGTTTCTCTAGATATTGTTTCTTGCCTAGCCAGCCTCATTTGCCACTAGTACACTTGAACTCCTCATGCTGAGTTTTATGTTTAAGATGTTTAATTGGGTTTCTTCTATTGTAGGATGATGCTGTAGTTCCTCCTCTTGATATTTTCACAGAGCACAGTATGTAGTCTGCTTTGCTTTGCCATCATTAATCGTAAAATACATCCAGATTGCTGTAATTTTGTGTTGTTTGTTCACTAGCATGATAACAATCACTAGCCTTATGCCAGATAGTATCACCTAGTATCAGTTGTTGGTATCGGGCAACTTTGATGAGTAGGAGTACATGAGCATTGTACATGGGCCCATACCTGATACCAGTATCGATATTGATATATCCCTAATAATAATAATAATTATTATTATTATTATTATTATTAATTACTTACCCTGCATCACTGTTATTTCCACAGAGCAGTGGATCTTTCTTCCCTTCAATTTTATAGTAATTATCTACAGGAAAAAGAGAAAGATAGCATTCAGTCCCCTCTGGCATGGAACAACATGTAACATTTGTATATTATGAATATTTTATTAACTTATCTATGTGAACTTCTACAGAGCTAGAACTTAAGCAAATATAGTTAAAAGAATGTAATAGAAAAGTTGAATAAATGGATGAAGAGTACAGTCAGTGGCATCTTGGCTGTGGTATCAGGCCCAGTCAAACCATGTCTTAGTATTAGCATCAGTCTGCCATGAGACATTTGCTGTGTACTGTGATAGAGTACTTTAGAATGGCGATCACATTTCCTTCCCTTAAGTAACCATTATTGTGTTCCTTTCTCTTATTCTTTCTCATTTCTTCCACACTAACACTGTCTCCTACATCTGAAAGTTGACAGAATCCCCTCACCAACCATATTGTCATTAACCACTATGTTAGATCTTCCATTGCACAAACAGTTACACACTCCCCTGTGCCACTTCTGTCAGTCATTGTTAGCTCCTGGGCAGCCATGAACTCTCACCTTCTGAATCTAATCTATGCCTCAAGGGATCTGAGGACTAAGCCTGCTAATGCATGCTAATGGCTGAGGGGTGGTGAGGGCAACAAGTGGATACTGAAGGAAAATCTCCCTGCTGGTTTCAGCACAGTGGGTACATTTTAAGCAGGAAAAACATCCAAGCTCCTGATGCAGTCCTGGGAAATAGTCCTGCTGTGTGTTTATTGTGTTTTTCCTGCTCTAACCTATTTAACTCAGCAATTAGACGAGCTCAGGGGGAAAAAAAGCACAAAATCCCAAATAGGCAGATTCTGTTATGTCCAAGACTGTACTGACTGTAATGGATTGTAACCCACCATGTTTGGAGATGGATTAATTAAGAATACTGTTGGGGTTTATTTAACTGTCAGTGCAACAGCCTTATACTGCTGATTTGATCTGTTCTAATAATTTATTTTCTACCACAACAACACTACTCACTCTTATCATTATAGTATTGTGTGCGGTTGAACTCAGTGAAGTTTCCAGTAAAAACCAGCTGTCCCTCCTCATTTATACTGCCGTCGATTGGTATCTTTATGCATTTATTCCTCAGGTTGCCCATAAAAAGCTGCAGGCCAATCAGTGCAAATACGCTCAAACAAAAGACAGTCAGAATCATCACATCTGAAAGTTTCTTTACTGACTGGAACAGAGCTCCTACAATGGTCTTCAGGCCTAAGAGCAACAGACAGCACAATATGTCATTATGCAGATACACATATATATAACAATAAAACAATTGCATGTGATCAGGGAAAGTATTCTTATATTTACGCAGGAAATATTCAAGACTTGTGAATTCATAAAAATACAAGCATTTCCCTTTTTTAAAAAAAAAAAAATTACAAAATGTGAAATAAGGTTCATTATCACTAATCAACTCCATTATTAAAGGGAATTATTAAAGATTTGGATTAAATCTTTTTATTAAATAAAATAAATAGGTTGCATTACACAATAAATTAAGGTACGCACAAAACGATGTTCATTTAATGTAAAACTTCCTACATAAAAACAAACTGCAGTCAATTAGAAGCATGCTCTTACCTGGGATAACTGATATTGTTTTCAGGGCCCGAACAACTCTGAAAGATCTCAAAGCAGAGACATTACCCAAACCGCTGCCAAACTCTGTCACATACCTGATATAAGGCAGTAAGATGTCAGTGGGTTAGAGATGATTTCACTACTTATATAGGGTTACAACAAAGGTTTTCCAAGATCTTAGTAGCTGAACATACAGAACAGAACATACAGCATGTTTACACTGTTACAGATGGAACAAATGCACAGTTACGCTGGATGAATCTTGTATATGAATGTACAGATTTTGAAGACTGTCTATAGCTTGGTAGTAAAAAGATATTGGATCCACTCTGGGCAGATAAGTGTCTACTTAATGATAGGATTAATCAATAAGATCATGTCTGGCACAGCTTTAAGGTAATTAAAACACATCCATCAAATCAAGCATGCTTTTATAGACTGGCTCAAAGCTGTTGACTGCAGAAAGGGGATTATTTAAAATCGATGAGATTGACTTCTCAAATATCGCTCCAATGCTTGTCCAAAGCAAGCACTGAGAAAGAAGTGATATATGATTCATTATTCTGAGATTGCATATAAGCAATGTTGTTGAAGCTACTTTGCAACACTTGCAACAAGCAACAAGTTACTTCTTATTTTAAAATAGCTAACTATTGTTAAATATATATATATATATATATATATATATATATATATATATATATATATATATATATATATGTGTGTGTGTGTGTGTG
>CM075007.1:17621223-17633051 GCA_037576675.1 Pangasius sanitwongsei | reverse complement strand
TATATATATATATATATATATATATATATATATATATATATATATATATATATGTGTGTGTGTGTGTGTGTGTGTAAGGAATAACACACAACAGACCATGCGGTTATATGAAGCCAGGCTGGTGTGAACATGAAGTGGAGTTATCACCCTGAAGTGGATTATTTTCTATAACCACACAGTCTGGAGTGTGTTATTCTGCTTATTCCACAGCAATCTGCAAACAATTACAATGTTTAATTTATTAATGAATGACATGTCACACATTTTACTGGCTTATCATTAACAGTTAATGTTGTGGAACATCTGCTAGACAGTCATTCCCTTATATAACATTGTATTTCTTAAGTTTACACAAAACTATGTGTCCCCTTAGTGTGGCTTAGTTGCAGCTACACCGTATGTACACTTCAGCGTCTGAGAGTGAGACCAAGAAACTTTACGTGTATCATGGCTATACCACAGTGCAAACACCACAGTGAAGGCTACAAACTATTGGTGAAAAAGTTACTGGAAAATCTATATTATTTGGAAAATAACTCAGCTACTGCCATACTACTAAAATATGTAGTTAAGCTAGTAGTTACTGTTACTGTAACTACTGTTTGTAACTAACTCCTTACCAATACTGCATAAAAGAACTGCAGGTAAGGCGGTGTATCAAGTCATATTGTATACATGTTAGACATGTGTGAACTGTCCTGTACTTACGCCATCACAATCACAGTGAAGTCCAACCAGTTGAATGGGTCTCTGAGAAAGGTAAACTTCCCTATACAGAAGCCCATGGCTAAGATCTTTATTAATGAATCAAATGTATATATTGCAGTAAACGTGTACCTGTAAAAGCAACACCATAGCAATCACAACAAAAAGACATAGGATTTATTATGAGTCATCTGAGGAATTAAGTCATACTCCATGTTCAGTACTAACAGTGAGAGAGACTTACTCTATATTCTTGAACAAGGATCGAAGCTCCCTGCGTTCAGTGAAGGTCATAAACACACAGTTTGCAAGGATAGTGCACATGATTATTATGTTGAACAATGTGACAACTGCAGTCAAGAAAAACATGATTTAAAAATAACTGACTTGGCAAAACCTAAAGGCAGAATAACAACTTAAAAATTAAATTTCTTTGTTTACAGGTTATTAATATTACTTATGATTAACAATTATTTTTCAGTCACACCTGTTATTACTGGATAAGCGCTATAGGACAACTATAGGGTAGCGATAACGAAATAAATATTTAATTTCAATATTTTAAAAAATATTTTAGCAGCATATGGAAAGGATATGAATGCACCAAAATCTTAATTGATATTCTTCTGAGTGGGTTAAATGGACTTAGCACGTACAAGGCAGAAGTGGCATTAAATCGGAAGATTGCCTTCCCTTTGTTCAATACTATAAAGGTCTGAAAGAAAAACAAGAAACAAAGCTATTGCTACTATACAGTCACATATTATTCAGAATGGTAGGTCAGTGCTGGTGCTTGGTGTGTTTCTTGTGCATTCAGAACTGACCTACTCTACATAAAACCTGAAAAACAGATTACCAGGCCTGTTAGAACCAATTCTTGTTCTACTAATTTAAATAAAAGAAGTATTTCATTTAATATTATACTTTTTCTTTATCAGGTTTTATCCATATTTAAGTTAAACAAAGGTTTTTGTACCAAAATCTTTTCTTGACAACATTTAGATCTACATATTTGGTACAAAACCAACACAATTAATTTAAATGGAACGTTAATGCAGAAAAGGAATATACACTACTATTGTGGACTGAACACTCTATGGATGTTATCTAAGAAGGGTCAAGGTTCCCCAGAGGTCTGTGAAGCATTTTTTGCAAAACATGACATTACAGTTGTTTCAATTTGTTACATTTATTATAATTCTAAGCCTAACTGCCTTTGCACTTAAGGTGAATGGGTTTAATCTAAAGCTCATTAATTCAACAATATAGAACAGCTTAATGTCAATTTAAATCGTACTGCAAGTAACTAGAAAAAAGTGCTGTTGATATGTTACAGAAAATTGTGAATCTACATTTTTAACTCTGTGTAACTTGCTTAGGTTCAATAGGTAGAAAATATAATATCTCATGACTCCAATAAATAAATATGATTGTACATGTTTGCCTAATGTGCCTGATATATAAACAGTTGGATAGTACTCATCATATTAATGTTTATTGTTCATGGGTCCATAGATCCTTCTTTTACTGGAAGGGGTTTTGGCTGCATAAAGTTTGAGAACCCCTGATCTAGCTCAAAAACCTCATATCTAGCTTGGTTTAGTAAAATGTTTTGCTTAAAAAAAAAATCAGCTGTAATGTCATCTTTAGGAAACATGTTAATCATCCAAAGTACATGCATTATGCAAATAATCCAGCACTAAAACCTTTTATAAGTCACTGCATGAATGACCATTCACACATTAACAATGTAACAGCAGTAGCCAGCCACCCACGTCAGCACTCAAATTCTACTAAAAGCCCATTAGACAGAGCACACCCAAATGCATTTCCAGACTGAGTGAAAACAAATCAAAACTTACTTTCTGACTGCAATAAAATGGGTCCAGATCTTCCAGCGGTGTGGACACCATTCCTTCGGGAATGTCCCCATATATAAATGGCAATTTCTTCCCTGCCGCCAGATCACTGTTAGGTTGTGGCTGATCCTCATCATTAGTATTTCCCTCTTGCGCTCCTTTTTTAGGCTTTTTACTCTTCTCCTCTGCAATTCGTTTTTCAATGGCCTTGAGCGACTCCCGGGTAAACGGGCGGAAGCTGTGTGGTCCCGGCGGTGCAAGAATCTGTGCCATCTTTGCATCCTGTACCTTTTGATTGATTTGCTAGCCCACTACATGAGAAGCAGCTACAGCCATAAAAATACAACAGCCCATGTTAGACAGAAACACAAGTGATAATACCTTCAGAATGGCTTGTCTTCTACTAAAGAAAGTGCACAAAGAATTGTTATTTTGTTTTTAATTTACTGTTACTTGTAATAGTAGCTCTTCTACTTAACATTTTTAGACAGAAATATAACATTCATTGTTTGTTAATTCATCATTTAACTTCAGTAACCCCCATCCTGGCCTGGATGGCAGTGGATCTGGAGCCTATCCTGGGAACACTGGGCGTGAGACAGGGTTGGGTGCCAGCCCATTGTAGGGCCCCATGCATACACACACTCACATACTCATTCACACCTAGTCCAGGTCCAATGGACACAGGCAGAACATGCGAAACTCCATACAGATAGTAATCCAAGCTCAGGATCAAACCAGGTGCACCAAGGTGGCTGTGCTACCTTGACACCCAGGACCATGATCAGTGACTTGAAAATCATAACAGTGTCAAGGGTATCATTTAGACACCTTTCCAAACCATTGTCTGGAAATAATGCCCCAACCAGTGGAGTACATGAATAAAGAGAAAGCATCATTTTCTTCTTAACCCAGTTAGGTTGTTGTAGTGGGGACACCACTGGGAAAAGGACAGGTCTCATGTCAGACAAATAACCCTTGTTAATCTTAACAAGGATTAAACAAAAAACCCTCAAACCTACAGATTTCCAGAGCATGACATGATTGCGCAGATACCAGTCCACAAGTAACAACGGGATAGCTGAATTGTAATGTGCCAGAAAAGTATATGGAAATAAAAAGGTATTTGTCAGAATATTTGCATGTAGCTCAAGTATAGCTTTCTCACTGACTCTAAACTAGAATAATGAGGGCTATACAGCACATGAAACTGTGGATAATGATAATGAATAGATATTAGTAAAGTACTTGTACATTTTTATATTAGCTCACATTTGACTTTAATTCTGTAAAATATATATATATATATATGTATTTCAATATATTAGTGTTGGTTTCTACATGGGTGGCACAGCGGCACAGTGGGTTGTGTTGGCACCTCTCAGCTCCAGCTCGGGTTACTGTCTATGTAGAGCTTTGCATATTCTTCCCATGTCTGTGTGGGTTTCCTCAGTGTTCTTCAGTTTCCATCTACATCCCAAAAACATGCCAGTAGGTGGATTGCTTATGCTAAATTGCCCCTGGGTGTGAATGAGTGTGTGTGTGTGTGCATAGTGATCTGTGAGGGTCTAACGTATCATTCAGAGTGTATTCCTGCTTCATGCCCAGTGTCCCTAGGATAGGCTCTTGATCCACCAGAACCCTGATCAAGATAAATTATGAATGATTGATTTTAATATGTATACAAAAACTGATTAAAAAAAGCATGTTAACTTCAATAGCAAAGCAGTAAGATAACAGTGTACATGCATCGTATAAAGGTATGCACAAGTAGACAAATAAATATGATTACTATGTATAATTTATTAGGACAAATAATGATTGAATATTCATTCATTGATTCATCTTCAGTGACCACTTAATCCTGAGCAGGGGTGTGGTGGACCTGGAACCAGATCCTGGTACTGGATACTGGTCTATCAAAGTCTACCATGCACACATACATTCACAAACACCTTGGGGCAATCTAGCCTTTGGGAAGAAATCACAGAACTCATAGGAAACCCATGCAAACAAGGGGAGAACATGTGAAAATCTGCACAGTAACCCAAGCTCAGGATCAAACCTGGGACCCCAGAGCTGTAAGGTGACAATGCTACCCACGACTGAATGCCACTGATTGAATATTGTACTTCAATATTGTAAGTAAAAAATTATATAAAAATGATAATGAATTGTATTTGTATGTGTGTTTGTGTGCACTGAAAAAAGCGCAGTGGTTCTCTTGTAATGCTTATTGATAATTCAGTGTCCTTTCGTAAATATAATAAATAAAAAAAATGGGGTAAATTGCATTGAGAAACAAATATTTGGTGACAGATAGCAGACAGGCGGTGAATTTTAGGGACAGCACACATTGCAAGTGTAAATGGCTGTCAGGACAAAAAAGACTATTTAAAATGGTCAGCACTACACCAGTATGTGTTATAGTGCATGAGAGGAGTTGTGAAGTACTGAGCTCAGTTTTTTCCTCAACCTCCTCTATGTCACAGTCTCTGAAGTATCAGGACTACACCCGACCACAGTCTCAATTTGTTATTACTCCCCCACCCACCCCCCCCCACCCCCCACCCCAATTTCTCCAGATTTCCCTTTTTTCACATTTCCACCCCATCATACAACCACAACTACAAAACAAGTATGTGTCCATTATTAAGGAGTGTCCATTGGGTTGTTCTACTAGTTCAAAGTATCATTGGTGAGCACCTCAAGGAACGTAAAACAACAAACAGAAATAACAGACGTGGTGCATTCAGGATTATGAGTGATGTTGTCTGTGGTCCTGAAATCTCAACCACAATAGGTTTCTAAGCATAAATCAAATGTAAAATACATATCGAGAAACAAGAAGCCTTGCATAAGTGTGGAGACATTTCCTGGAGTGAAACTAAAAACCACTAATAGAGCACTTGGCAGCAAATCCCCGAAACACTCACTGCATTCGATAATGGGTCTAACCGCGTACACACTCGTATGCGATCTAGCATAAAACAACTAACTCCTCTTTAAAGATGTGGTGGTCAGAATAGAATAGAATAGAATAGAATAGAATAGAATGAGGTACGAGTAAACAGAACCTCAGTTTAAATATGAACACTTGTTCATTCACTGAAAACCTCAATCTTACGTACACATTAAAGACACTTTTATGCACCTTAAGAATACATAAGTTATATTAATTACCTTATAGGTGAAAAGAATAGCAGAATAGAACAAAAGATGCAAAATATTATTCACTGAGAGGTACATCTATGCAAAGAAACAATCCCTGAACCAAAATTTTCCTCAGGCTATACTGCACCATCACAATATAGACATGCACAATACTCTCTCAGAAAAAAACGCTATTAAACTGTACTTTTCCTTGTCGTACTGTTATCTTTTGTGCTTTTAATATGCGGGACATCTGTTATTGCCATATAATTTTTTTTTTTTTTAAAAAACCAAACGTGGCATCATTTAGGTCAATCTACAAGTGATGTGTTGTTTCTTGACTCTATTACTGTACACAACATAGTTTAATATATAAAGGTGTTGCTATGTCAGTAATTTTACTTGTTGAGCAAAAAAGTGTAGCCTGGTTTTAAAGCTCACTCCAGGATGCTGCATGGCCATGCAAATGGACAATGCAAAAGCAACGTCAGTGCTATAAGTGTTAACATCGGGTCAGCCAGGTCACTGCGTCTATATTAGCTAAAGTGCAGATTACTCCTGACCCTGCTGTTCGCTTTAAAATATCATTTTTTTCCAATCCCAATTTCACACAAAGCTACGAGCATCAAACACGCCCCTACCCTTAAACATTCATAACATTGATTTCTTATCTCTGAACATCCAGGGGGTTTGCCATTAAACTATACACACAAGACATGTTACACACATGTCAAAAACAACATCTATGCTCAAATGCTTGCGAGTATGGAACATGCCAAGCCCACCCTGTTCAGCACCTGATTTCGTTTTGTTACCAGATTGATCATCTACCATCTAATTGATCTATTTTTAATCCCATTGGGATGGGAAATTGTCCTTCGGGTGACAGACACAATCTAGTTTAGCTATAATTTTGTTGACAGATATAATTTATAATTTGGTAGATATAATTTCATTTGGGCTGTATTATGGAGAATTAGGCGGACTTTAGTCAGTCGGTCTAATCTGGCAACCCAGACCAGCTCTACTGTCTACTGTAAGCTTTCTCTGGCTCTTTTTACATTTACATTACATTCTTTTTAAATTCTCTTCATAGAGAATAAAATAATCAATAATTGGAGAAGTGTATGACCTGTAGGGCTTTTGGACCATGTCTGAATTATTATCCATAAATATATTTAGATTAGATTATATTTAGAATATATTAGATTATTTCTGTGTGTGTGTGTGTGTGTGTGTGTGTATACATAGATATATACATATATACATACTATTTATTTATTTATTTATTTATTTAAATACAGACATATAAGACCAACTAAATAAACAGCCTAATCTGTCTCTAGTCTATTTATTTGTATTGACCCAATTATCACAATTTATTCTAACATCAAATATAAAATTTTTAAATTAAGTTTTACAAATTTAAAATGAAATGTTTTAATTGCATTGCATGTAAGATAGATATGCAACAGGATCTGCTCCGATTCTTCAACTTCACTTCGCATAAAGAGACAGCTAATAAATAAAGAAAACAAAATTTAAAAAAAAAAAAGCCAGCTGTTAGATGCTTGAGTCATATTACATGTGGAGCTACCCTTCTGCATCTTCTGCAGCATCTTCAGCAACAAATCAGCAAAGTGCTCTAGCTTTAAAAGTATATGTTAGTGTACTACCACTGTAGTGTAACTGTATAAAATTATGTTTACTATTTCATTCTCGATCCCACCCATCCACTCTCTTGACACTCACCATCATCACTCAGTAAGTCTGTGGAGAAACAGGCTCGGACGGAAAACGCCTTAAAAGTCGTATTTTACAGTCAAAATCCAAGGCAAATCAATGCAGCAGGACAAAAACGAGAAATTCAAAAATATATATATATCTATATATATATATATATATATATATATAAACCACAGAACTCGCACTATGTTTTAAAAAAAGTTAAATCCATGTGTTTTCCAGCACAACAGAGGAATCACAGTTGACCCCAGCGAGATGAATTGATAAGTACATTAAGACGCGCGTGAGGGCAGAGCGAGCAGCACTTCCGGTTGTTCATTAGAGGCAGACTCAGCGCTGACGCCACTGTCTACCGGCCACGTCCAGAAACCGCACACTGAGAGCTGGGGAAATGTCACACACCACCTGTGGTAGCCACTGGTTAACCTCTGTGCTGTTTTAGCATGCTGCAGTACATATAGTACAGTAATGATGTAGTTGTGTCTCCACTGATAGACTGAGCGCGATGTGAGACTGAAGTTTGACGCATTTCTTGGACATAATTTGGACTTTGTGAACTAGCTGTTGAATTAAGTCGGCTCTGTGGGTTAACGCTTGAAATGTTGAGTGTGTGTGTGTGTGTATGTATGTATATGGTGAGCAGGGTACAGTATTCACAGTATTCACAGTTCTTAAAAACATTCTTGGCTTCATCAGTCTCCAAACACTGAACTCACATCTCATTATAGTAAACGCAGTCCTCATTATGTGTGAAGTGTTACAGCGACATCTTGTGGCCGAACAGAGCCACCGTACTCCAGTGGCAAAGTTGGTGAAGATTGTGATGAGAATATAACAGCCTGAGCCTCGGCTGAGGCAACTAAAAGTTGTCATTTCTACAGATTTGCCTTAAAAAAATGTAAATAAATAAATAAATAAAAATAGGACAAATAGACCTACACAAAATAAGCTTCCATCCACCATCTTAAATTATTGAATGATTTAATCAAACTCAGTGATGAAAGCAAATATTAACTGGTTGACTGGTTGATTCATTAATTCATTAATTCATTAATTACTATACATGTATTCATTCACATGGCATGATGCACACACTCATTCACACCTAGGAGCAGTTTCGAGTACCTGCTGGCATGGGTTTGGAAGGTGGGAGGAAACCAGAGAACTTGGAGGAAGTCCGCACAGTAACCCGAGCTGAGGACAGAACCGGGGATAAAATGTTAAAATACACTGTCTTTATCAAAAAAATAATAATAATTACAAAAAAAAAAAGAAATCTCACAGCCCTAGTAGTTTAGCCAAATAGTTTAGTTTAAAAGAGGCTCCACTAGTGACTAAACTAAACACACATTAACTAGTGACTAATAAACTAATGAGCAATAAATTATTATTCACACACTAAACTAGTGACTAATAAACTAGTGACTAATAAACTAATGAGCAATAAACTAATGTTCACACACTAAACTAGTGACTAATAAACTAATGAGCAATAAACTAATGTTCACACACTAAACTAGTGACTAATAAACTAATGACTAATAAACTAATAAGTAATAAACTAATGTTCACACACTAAACTAGTGACTAATAAACTAATGAGCAATAAACTAATATTTACACACCAAACTGGTGACTAATAAACTAATGAGCAATAATGTTCACACACTATACTAGTGATTAATAAGCTAATTAGTAATAAGGTAATGTTCATACACTTTACTAATAAACTAATGTTAGATTAGTGGCTACTAAACTAGTGAGTAATAAACTAATGTTCACACACTTTCAGCAATGCAGATTATGGCACATATTTAGTCTGCTAAATTTTAAGAAGGATTCATGCAGAAATCCAGATGATTCTGCAACTTTTACACATTTTTATAGTATTATAATAACAGTTTAGTACCATATGTAGAAGTAGAATTGCAAGTTTTTGAACCTCTGGAATGATCTGGATTGCTGCATGAATGCTTCCTAAAATGTGATCAAGTCATGATCATAAAATAAACATTCACAAATCCAGATTATTGCGAAAAGGTTCACAGACATTCACAATTATTTCTGCAGACTGTACGTGTAATTTAATTACAATTAGATGTCAAAGTCTAGCTTTCAAACCGTTTATTTTTGTCAGTTTACCAGTGTTTTATGTCCCTATTGCTAGGTTTTAACATTGTTTTTTTTTTTTATGTGCATCCTGAAGATGTGTGAGTCTTGCCAATCAGTGTGATGGAACCTGCAAATCTCCAAGGAAACTTCTGACAGATCAGCCAGATGTCACATGGCAGTTGCTTAGCAGCAGCAGATAGGAGTCAAAGCTTAAAGATGCAACACTCAAGAGGAGAGTGCAAAGAGAAAAGAACAGAGGATGGGCCAGCTTTGCTCTTTCTGTCTACCCTGCTCTATAGGGTTTTGGAAAGCTTTTCCTTAATTAAAAATAGATGATTATATAAAAGGCTAATGCTGATAGACAATTGCTAATATTAGAAGAGTGTGAGAATAAGAAATGTTAAATTACAAAGATAGATAGATAAATAGATAGATAAACTTCATCACATAAATTGCACAAGAATGTTACACCTTTTTTAATAGGCTACATTTCATACATCTTTCAGCCCTGACTTTTCATTTGGGATATGTGAAGAGAAGAATTTCAGTGTACTGTAATGTATATGTGACATATATAAGCTTTCTTATTTTCCACGTTTAATTATTCATGTGTTGAATAATTGCATGTACATGTACATGTGCAATTTCGGGACATAAAATGTCACTTGTACATGATCACTTATTGTCACTTGTTACATGATCACATGTAACATGCATGTGATTTTTCCACAACAAGTGATACAAAGGCAATGTTTTAAAAGGTGTATTGTCTGAAATGGTCTTTGTAGTTGCTTACTCTGAGTGGGAGAAAATGGACATTATTATACACTATTATACACATATTGATCTCAAATCAGTATTAAGTAAGCATGTCATTCTACATTTTCTTATTTTATTTCTCATTAAGCCAAATTATTGAAGCATATTTAATAGACCCGCTGTTAAAAGGATAGGAGAAGGCAGAAGAAATACACAGTCACTACAGTAGGATAGCAAAATATAACTAAGGACACTAATTCCACAATATAATAAAAGAAGGCTTAAATATTTTATGTATAGAAAGAAGGAAAAGGGTTGTCATAGTAATACCTACATTACAGTAAGTCATATTTTTCTAACTGCCAAAAGAACCTTACAGCTATTTTTACTTTTCATTAACAATTTAGATGGCAGCACCACTGGGTTCAGCATTGTCACTTCACAGCTCCCGGGTCCCTGTTTCGATCCTTTTGGGTTACTGTGTGTCTGTGCGGAGTTTCACATCTTCTCCCTGTTTTCGCATAGGTTTTCTTCGGGGTTCTCCGGTTTCCTCCCACTGTCCCAAAAAATAAAACATGCAAATAGGCAATTTGGGTATGCTTAATTGCCCATAAGTGTGGATAAGTGTGTGAATGTGTGTGTGCATGTTGCCCTGTGATTCTCCCTGTCTTGAACCCTGGGATAGGCTCTTCATCTAACACAACCTTGCTCAGGATTAGGCGCTGAAAGTTATTGGAGATGAATATATGAATTAACATTAAAAATGGGACAAACAATTACTTTTAAAAAAACAGTGGATGAGTTTTTAATATTCTACATTTATGAATAAAATACTTTGCTATGATAATTATATTGCTTATCAGAAAGATGTCCCTACACTCCTCTTCACTAATACCAAATCTGATCATTTAACTAAGTCAATTCTCTTTTTTAAATGTAAAAAAAAAAATCATTCCAGAGCGCATGTACGAAATTTAAATTTAGAGTACCTGCTAGCATGGGTTTGGAAGGTAAACTAATGAGCAATAAACTAATGTTCACACACTAAACTAGTGACTAATAAACTAATGACTAATAAACTAATGAGCAATAAACTAATGAGCAACTTAACTAATGATCACACACTAAACTAGTGACTAATAAACTAATGACTAATAAACTAATGAGCAATAAACTAATGTTCACATACTAACCTAGTGACTAGTTTAGTGTGTGAACATTAGTGACTAATGACTAATAAACTAATGAGCAATAAACTAATGTTCACACACTAAACTAATGACTAATAAACTAATGACTAATAAACTAATGAGCAATAAACTAATGTTCACACACTAGTGACTAATAAACTAATGACTAATAAACTAATGAGCAATAAACTAATGTTCACACACTAAACTAGTGACTAATAAACCAATGACTAATAAACTAATGAGCAATAAACTAATGTTCACACACTAAACTAGTGACTAATAAACTAATGACTAATAAACT
>CM075007.1:17606502-17621123 GCA_037576675.1 Pangasius sanitwongsei | reverse complement strand
AACTAATGTTCACACACTAAACTAGTGACTAATAAACTAATGAGCAATAAACTAATGTTCACACACTAAACTAGTGATTAATAAACTAATGACTAATAAATTAATGAGCAATAAACTAATGTTCACAGACTAAACTAATGACTAATAAACTAATGAGCAATAAACTAATGTTCACACACTAAACTAGTGACTAATAAACTAATGTTCACACGTTAAACTAATGACTAATAAACTAGTGACTAATAAACTAATGTTCACACGTTAAACTAATGACTAATAAACTAATGACTAATAAACTAATGAGCAATAAACTAATATTCATACACTAAACTAATGACAGAAAGCACGTGCGGAAAGATGACACAGCCGAAGCATCACGGGAAACCGTCATCACAATCGTCATCTTCGTCATTACTCGCGGTTCGAGGCGGGTGCAGCACAGCGCCCCCTGTCTGCTGATGCGCCTGAAACCTTTTCACGTGTTGAAATGGAGAAGAAACCGAATGACAGGAGTGGACTCATTCACAAGGTACGGCGCACTTACAAGAGAAAATAAGTTTATCATGGCAAAATGTGTGCTGAAGACTAATATTTGTGAACTTTTTTTAGCAGGATGAGGAGAGGATGTTACTTTCACCGCATATGGAGCATGCTGAGGGTGGCACAAGCTCCAAGACATCTGCCTCGTTCAATTTCATTAACTCCATCATTGGATCTGGACTTATTGGTAGGCACAGTCATCAGTCAATATCTACTGTATGTCCTGCATTGTATATTTAGATTTGAGCTGAATTGTAAGATCAGTCTAAACCCACATCTGAGATTAACTGTGAGATATGTAGGTTGATCACACTCTAAAGAGAAATGGCCTCTATTCAGATCAATATTATATATTATATAGTCTAATGCTGCTTATATTATATTTGGAGGTATGTTTTAATTATCCCACAATAAAAGATTTCATTGTGGTAATCTTCTGTTAAATGCATTTACATATTTTTCCATGTAAACATAATGCCAATAATGTCACAAGGGTTGATGCATATTTCTACTGATTTTTTAAATTAGATTTTTACATGATTTTTAAGACAAGCTCCCATTTGTAGGGTTTTTTCTGGGCAACAGAAAAGCTGACAGTATCACTGTGCCCCCTGGTGCAGGATCATATGACTCAGCATGAGGGTCTGTTAGCTCACTATTTATAACAAGAGAAAACGTGAATTCCTACTTATGATCGCAAAAGGTTATTGTAACTGCATAACTATGCATGCTTGAATGTATTGCGTGTTTGTATCTGTGTGATAAACTTGATCACATTTTATAATTGGCTCACCAACAAAATAATCACAATGAACAATGAACAATGTTCCACTTTATCCAAGGGCAGGTTGTGAAATCTTTGACCTTAATTGGTCCTTTACTCTAAATCTGTTCTTAGAATTAATGAAACATTGCAAAAAAAAACTCTCACAAGACTGAGCAACTGAAAAGCTGAGTCAGCTGAAAATCATTCACCATTCGTTCATCTTCAGTAACCTCTTTCTCCTGGTGAGTGTCACAGTGGACCCGAGGACTATCCCAGGAACCCTGGATGAGACTCAAATTCAAATTCAGCGGATTTCAATATAAAAATTAAGAACAAAAATCAACTACTTCAAAATGCATTCAAAATGTAAGATGAATTAAAAGGGCTAGATGCAATAAGTTGGAATAAGTTGGCAATAAATACATTTTACAGTGTGTTCTCCTTGATTAGGCCTGCCATTCTCAATGGCTCAGGCCGGCCTACCTCTGGGACTGCTGCTGCTTTTTCTGGTTGCGGTCATTACAGGTGCCAAATCTTTAACTGTTTTATTCCAACACTAGCTAATATGCAAAATCTAACATACTGTGTCTTTCTTTAGTAATCTTTTTAATGGTTCATGTCTTGATTTCAAGTGTAATATATTGGCTATATTTTATAATTATGATTTTTAAAAATGGAAAAAAAATAATAATACTGACATTGTCAGAGATGTAATACTATTTGGTACTGTATACTGTGATACTGTCTGTCTTTCCTCTACAGACTACTCAATCATCTTGTTAATAAAAGCGGGAAACTTGTCAGGGACACACAGTTACCAGTCTCTTGTACGCAGCACTTTTGGCTTTGTTGGATATCTAATTTTGTCAGTCCTTCAGTTCCTCTATCCATTCATCGGTAATTACTAGCCTTTTATGATCTGTTTTAGATAAAATGCACAACATGTCAAAAGGTTATTGATGAAGGACCATATACATTTATCTTGTATTTTGTATCTATGTTTTTTGGCTGTTTTATCAGGCATTTTTATGCAGGCACACTTTTGTTGCTATGCACAGTTTGCTGTGTTTTGCTCCTTTTTTTCTTGGATAGTTTGTGTTACTTATGCGCTAGCCCATGTATAGTGGTCAGTTACCACAGGGCTGGGTATTTTTGATTTGTGGCCTATTCCAGTCCACCGGAGACATATCAGAGAATGGTCCACCACTCAAGATATACCAGATTAATGGTGTTCCTGTGGTGGTCCCTTTTAACTGAAGGACAGAATAGAGGGCTCTCCATCACAGTATAGAGGGCTCTTCATCACTGTTACCTGATAAAATGGCCAGCACACACATATGGGGAATGAGAAATTAAATGTACTGTTCTTTTCATCATTTCATCCAGCAATGATAAGTTATAACATCATCACTGGAGATACTATGACCAAAGTGTTTCAGAGAATACCAGGAGGTATGCTAATGTATATAGTAGTAAAGGCTCAGTGATATGTCTATAATCACTTGTATTCATGAGTTTTGCTACATACTACTGCTTCTGGTGTTTCTTGCAGTTGGTCCTGATCATATTCTGGCAGAGAGGCACTTTGTCATTTTGGCTTCTACCATCCTCTTCACAATTCCTCTCTCACTGTACAGAGACATGGCTAAACTGGGGAAGGTAGATAACACGCAGATTATAACTATTAATTACAAACAATGATTTCAGTAATTTGAGATTCAATACTCTGATTCAATAGTTTCCTTATCTTCACAATATAAATAAGGATATTTATGTTAGTGTGGAATGAAAAATTACAATGACCCTCTCTTTCAGGTCTCATTAGTGTCCATGCTGTTAACTCTGGCCATCATCGTCATAGTAGCTGTGAGGGCGGTAACACTGGGACCACAAATGTACTATGCTAAGCACAGCACTGCATCATATAACATGTGCTAGTGTTACACATGCTCTTCAACTTTTCTCAACCCCTTAAAGTAGTAAATACTAGGATTTCCTTCAGTAACTACAGTGAAACTAATACGAAATGTCATGAATATAAGTCTGGACTTATAATTGGGAGTTTTACAATACTGTTGTCTTGACTGTCTGCTTCAAAACATAAATAGCATATATTAAAGAATTCTGCATGGCTGATTTTAATGTTCAATTTTTTTTAAATAGCCCCCCCTCTGAGGATGCATGGGTGTTTGCACAGTGGAACGCAGTTCAAGCAGTTGGTGTCATGTCTTTTGGTGAGGTAGCTCTGAACTTATATATCGTCTAAAAAGAGTTAACATACTCCTTTACTGTGTATCTTATTTAATGTAAGCTTTTTGTTGTACACTAATTTTTCATTGTACTAGTAATTCACATTTGAAATTTTTCTTTGTTTTGCAGCCTTTATCTGTCACCACAACACCTTCATGATCTATGGGTCGCTCAAGGAGCCCACTCTAAGTAATTGGTCCCGGATCACACATGTGTCTGTGGGCTCAGCTGCTCTAGTCAGTGCGCTGTTTGCTGCTACTGGCTATGCTACTTTCACTGGGTACACACAAGGTAAAGCCACTTATGCACAGAGAAAGAAAAACAGCAATATGTATATACGTATACCACTGTTTTCATATGCAAATGATCTATATAATCTTAAGAATGAATTGTACATGATTGTTTCTTATTCTCCCATTCTAGGTGATATTTTTGAGAACTACTGCAAATATGATAATTTGGCCACATCTGGTCGATTCTGCTATGGCCTCAGTATAATCACCACCTTCCCTTTGGAGTGCTTTGTGACAAGAGAGGTACACTATTTTGATGTTTTTATGTAGCGTCATTTAGTAAAAACTCTGCATTATTCACTATTAGGTTTATACTGTATCTTGACTATATGTGTTTCATACCCACATGTTCACCAGTTGTAGTAGCCAGACACCTCAGTATTTATAAAGCATTTATTACTTCCATAAAGTTCTAAAGACGCCTAACGTAACGTGTGCAAGCCTATTTTTTTTATATGGAGTGAAACATGCCTTGTTTTAAAGACACAATGTATCATGATGGCTCAAAGACTAGACTAGATTTTATAGGTCTAGAATAGAATAGAAAAGGTAATATCTACATTTATCCATAATATTTGTCTAAAATTGTTTCTTCAGGCATGCTGTTGCTCTGTGTGCAATGTGATACCATTATTTTAGAGTGCATGCTTTAGCTGCCTAAGAGCACACTGATATTGTTGCTCATTTATGGAGTCTCTCCCATTTTCTGTTCTTCAGGTGGTGTCAAATGTCTTTTTTAATGGACTACTTAGCAGCACAGCTCACGTCGTGGTTACCTTGGTGATAATATTGGTGGTTACAGCAATATCCCTCTCATACGACTGTCTTGGTGTTGTGCTGGAGTTGAATGTTAGTGTTGACATTTTACAATTACAGAAAACATGATTGATGAATACACCAATCAGCCATAACATCAACACCACTAGTAGGTGAAGTGAATAACATTGGTTATCTCATTACAATGGCACCTGTCAAGGGGTGGGATATAATAGGCAGCAAGTGAACAGTCAGTTCTCAAAGCAGGAAAAATGGGCAAGCATAAGGATCTGAGTCACTTTGGGGCTGCATAGCTGCAGACCGGTCAGAGTGCCCATGCTGACCCCTGTTCTCCACCGAAAGTGCCTACAATGGGCACGTGAGCATCAGACCTGGACCATGGAGCAATGGAAGAAGGTGGCCTGGTCTGATGATTCAAGTTTTCTTTTACATCATATGGAGAGTCGGGTGCGTTTGCATTGCTTACCTGGGGAAAAGATGGCACCAGGATAATGCACCCTGCCATACTGCAAAAATTGTTCAAGAATGGTTTGAGGAACATGACAAAGTGTTCAAGATGTTGACTTGGCCTCCAAATTCCCCAGATCTCAATCCGATCGAGCATCTGTGGGATGTGCTGGACAATCAAGTCCGATCCATGGAGGCCCCACCTCGCAACTTACAGGAATTAAAGGATCTTCTACTAACGTATTGGTGCCAGATACCACAGAACAACTTCAGAGCTCTTGTGGAGTCCATGCCTCGACGGGTCAGGGTTGTTTTGCTGACACAAGGGGATCTACACAATATTAGGCAGGTGGTTTTAATGTTATGGCTGATCGGCATATGAGAAGTGTATCATGTACTTTAAAATATTGCAAAAAAAACTGAATGTGTTTATGATCTTACTTGTCAATCACTAGTGTTTTTCTTTTTGCATATGTACAGTTATTTTTTTAAAAGTGTATGTGTGTCTGTGTCTTTCAGGGTGTTCTAAGTGCCACGCCTCTGATCTTCATCATTCCCTCTGCTTGTTTCCTGAAACTCTCCAGTGGGCGCTGGTTTCAAATGAAGAACCTTATGCCAACACTTATTCTCATGGCTGGAGTTTTTGTTATGATCGTTGGTTTGATTATGACAGTACTGTCTCCTCAGGACTGTTCACATGGAGTAGAGATGTTTTACTGCACTGACTTGAACACCTCTGCTTCACTAACTATGACTCCAGCTAGTAGTGTGCTTTCGATTATACATTCTACTCAGAACATTAGTATTCTCTAATTTCAAATAGGACTTTGAAGTGCCATTTTGAATATTCTGTTTCTTTGTATGATTTTCATGGCATAGTAGGCCTACTTTGTGAATATGTTGGCGAGAACTCACCAGTGACAAGCCTTCTACTATCTGTTTGTTAATGGACCAGTTTGTTTTTCCTTAAACCTTGTGTAAAATATTTATTACAAATTCAGTTGGAAGAAAAATACACAGCTTTTCTTTTCTTTAGATGCATCACAAAAAAATTTCATTTGCACCCTGTTGAATGTCCAGATGTGCTATATTTATGCCACAAGGTGTCGCCAGATAGAGGAAATGATATTTCATGGGTTTGCTGGCATAACATTAAATCACAGTAATGATGCCAAATTTCCATCCACTCAAGCCAGTAAAAGTTTTCTATGCCTAACATAGAAGTCACTGTCAGTGTAGCATGTGTCCACTATATACCCTGCTTCATTTCAGTACAAAATGGTCAAGATGGTTATCTAAGCCAGGAATGTAAGTACTTCAGTACTCAAGGCCACAGCACTGCAAAGTTTAGCACTGTACCTCACTAAACAGAGCAGATTCAGCTCATCAGCTAATTACAAACACATTCAAAAGCTGAATTAGAAGTTAGGAAAATGAAAACGCAAGTATCAGTAAGTTTGCCTCTCCAAGACTGAATGTTGGACAAACTCACAAAGTACACACAGTGGATTTACCTTGTTTCATTTTTATTGCACCTTGACATGAGTCCATTCTAATGAAACGGTGGTAGATAAGAATAAGCTTAATGCTTAACGATTAGGCAGGATGGGCCTGACACACAGTCATACCACTCTTGTCATGTTTCCTCTTGTCAGTAAATAGTCAAAACACAGTCTCACCATTCCATGCATACCTCTCTCCGTAATCAGCAGGAATGGACCTGTGGTCATGAGGCCACTGTAATCCAGCAAGTCTGGCATCCCGGAAGCAGCTCTGATTTCATGGATTAGCGGGCAAGAGAGAGCATTGCCCAAGGCTGGGAGTGCGAGAATAGCAATCACAGGGCTCAAAAAAGCAACCTGAAAAGTAGGCCATAATGTGTAAATATTCAGTGGTTACGCAGTACACAGTACCCTTGCTCTTTTAATTAGCTTAGAATTAGTTTTGGTGGTGGTGAGATTTTGTTGAGTATAGTTTATGGTCTGATACTTTGAAACAAAGGACAGTTCACACAGTCCTTTACCACAAGACTTGTACTCTTACAAGCTATGCATCCACATAGTGAGTATCATTACTTTTTCTCTCTCCATTTATTTCCCATGGTCTATTAACCATTGTATCTTTTAAGCATGTGACACACATAAATATGTGTGTCACATGCTTAACTTGTTGCACACAACTAAGCACACAACCTTGGGGTAGTTCTGAACAACCAACTATCCCTTTCTCTTCGTATTGCTAAACTGACTCCGTCATGCAGGTTTTGTCTTTACAACATCAAAAGGATCTGGCCATTTCTCTCCATGGAGGCCAATCAGGGTCTTGTTCAGTCCCTTGTCATCTTGAGGACTACTGCAACTCACTCCTGGCGGTTATTCCCCTGCATGCCGTCTGACCCGTGCAATTGACCTAGAATGCAGCTGCATGACTTGATTTCAATCTCCTCAAGTTTTCCCACATCACCCAATTGCTGTGTTCCCTTCTCAGTCTTTCTTTAGCTGCCCGCATCAGATTTAAAACACTGGTGTTTGCCTAAAAAGCCACAAAACCAGCCAGCCCCCACTTACCTGAGGCACTTATCAAGCCCTGCTCTACACTACATTCCCTCTAGTGAGCCTCTAGCAGAGTTCCACTGGCCCACTGTTCCTAAACATAAAAGGAAGACATTCATCAAGGTTCTTCTCTGGCACCTTTGTGGTGGAATGAATTTCCCCTGGCTGCCCAAATAGCTGAGTCACTGGCCGTCTTCAGAAGATTGAGGACCTAGCTCTTTACTAAGCACTTTTATGAGCATTAACTAAACAAACAAACAAATTAATATAAAGAAAGAAAGAAAGAAAGAACCCGTGGCAGAGATGGTGGCATTGCTGCCTCACAGCTCCAGGGTCCCTGGTTTGATTCCTGAGATCCGGTTACTGTGTGTGGAGTATCACATGTTCTCCCTGTGTCTGTGTGGACATTTCTTCTGAGTGTATTATTTCTTCTGAGTTTCCTTCCACCTCCTAAAGACATGCTGGTAGGTGGCCTGGCTATATTATCAGGATCCACTGTGGCCCTGATCAGGATCAAGCAGGACTGACCATGAATGAATCAATCAGTTGGCTTGTACTATATTTGTTGATATACCATGCCTCCGTACTAAATCCTCTCTAACAGGGTTTTAGCTAGGTAGCATTCTTAGACCCTGATCTATTTGTATTAGCATGAACATACTGTATGATTTATGAGGATATATAGGACACTATAAAGCACTTCCTCTGAATAAGGGCGTCTGCCAAATGCTATAAATGCAAATTCCCAACTAAATCAGCCTCTGAGGCATTGGTAACTGCGACACACTCGTGTTTGTCAATATCCGCCTTGATCTCTCCAGAAGCAGCACTTTTAATATGATGAAAATATCTGCTTACGTTTACTCTACAGCATCACTGTTACCCTGGCAACACGGAGGCCGTTCTCACGGCGGCTGACATTCGCTTGGATCGTACCAAACACAAGCCCGTGGGGTGTCCAGAAGCGTCGAATGAAAAAAAAATAATTTTTTTTTACTGAGACAGTGTGAGACAACCGGCGAACAGATATCCACACGGTATGTAGTTGTTTACCACGCGCTGCGTTTTAATTTATTTATTTTTCCTCCTAGTCTCCGGCTAATAACGATTCTTGGTTGTGGCCCCCTCCCCCTTCTCAACTTGGGAGCCCTTCCTGAAAAACAGAGTCAAGCTGTCAAATGCTTGTTGCTCGAAGGAAAGTCGGCGCTAGTGTTTAAAAAAAGTATCGCATTAACCGTAAAGGACGTGCTCTTGCTTCAAATTGTGTTCGGACGATACGATGTTTAATAGTGCGTCGAGTTGTTTAATTTGATGTTGAAAATAAAGTCGTTAGTGTGTTTTCGCTCCCAGTTGGGCTGTGCTGGGTGGGTTGCCGTGTCGGTTCGTGACTGTCGGTGTGGCTAGCAGCGAGATTTCGTGGCGATGAGGTAAGCAGGTGTTAAAACTGGGGACTTATTCCCGCTAGCTAACTCGCTAACTCTTCGTTCTCCTTTTATTTATTTATTTATTTTTTAACTTTTTCAGGTATGTTTTGCACAAGTAACGTTGATCATTTATAAAAAGCGCGAATGTGAAACGACACGCAGCTGAGCTGAATTGAACGCCGGCCGGCGACGTCTAGCTGGCTAGCGCCTGTACCATTAGCCGTCTTGCTAGCTAGCGAACTACAGTAAGTTTAGCTCGCAAACTGTATCTAGTTACTCAGCTAACTACCCGTGTTTACTGACTGTGCTAGCTAGCTGTCTGTGCGCTACATCTACTAGCGAACTGAGCAACTTTTCTGGACTTTGAGAACAACATAACATTGTACATTTTAGCAGTTTTTAGCGCAAGTCTTCAAATTTGCCCAGTCATTATTGGCTGTGTCAGTTCCAGTTAAGAGCAGTCACAACCATGTAATAAGAATATAATGAAGGGTATAAACTTTACTCATTAACTCGCTTGGGCTTTGAAGGTATATTTCCGGGACATTTTAGCGCTTTAACAGGTAGTGCCTTCTGTTTTCACCTGCAGGCCATAGTTTAGATATGAAGTGTGTTTGAGTTTCTGAGGAACCTGGCATGATGCACAGATCTGGATTATAAACGCAAATGTTTTCTGCACCAGGAAGTGCTTTTCAGGAAACAGGAGCAAAAGGAAGGGTGAGGTCGGATAAGTGTGGGATAAGAAGAGGCAGATTTTCCTTTTCATCTCACAAGAAATCTTGTTTAGGACTGGACCGAGATTGTGGTTTAGTACTGAGATTAATAGTCTAATGATAGTCACGTTTTGTTTTGTTTTGTTTTGTTTTTTAACGTGCAAGCAGTATGCACTAAGCTAATGTGCAAGAACTATTTTCTAGTCTGTTTCCTAGAATTAAAAAATAATAATAATCTTTGCACAAATGGAAAAAAAAACTGAGATGAGAAGAATAACATACTTTATTTGCACTTATGAGTCACGAGTATTTGGATTATATCCAGATAGGGCTTATCAATATAAAAGTGAAAGTATAAATGCATGGTTTAAGCACTGTTTAAACAGGTTTAAATCTGATTACTCAAATCTACTTCATAAAATGTTTTGAGACACTTTTATCCATGTTCTTCAAGTGTATATGCGTTGTATGTTCTTGCCACATTTGACAACCAGAATAGTACATTATAACATACTCTAAACAGTATGTTATATCTTAAGGTACACAATCTTTTATTGATGAAGTCGGAGTGTTTGCGGAAATTGAAAACAGCACACAACTTTTGAACTTTGAAAATCGTGTTGAGGAATAATAAATACAGAGAGTATTTTGTTAAGCATTCCAATAATCTGTAATACAAGAGACTCATTAAATACATGTGTAAATGCATGTGGATAAAATCTTTTTCAGTTACAGTTCAGATACAAGATGCATGAAACAACCAGCTTGTAACCTGGGTCTAAACTGGATCGTGATTATAAGTTTGTCAATTTGTATTTACTGGACACTAACTGGCAATAGTCATATAATCATAATCCCAGTGTGTGTGTGTGTGTGTGTGTGCCACATCAGATACAGCAAGTTCAACCGTTTTCATCAGTGCAGATCAGTACTGGCCTAATTTAGACACAACGCCCCTGGCTGAGAAAACTCAATTACAGCATCATTTGACCATTTCAACATAACCAGAGATCATGCATTGGGGCTTTTAGCGTGAGCCGTAATTTCTATTTTAAGCCACATTTTGAGAACCTTAAGCAAGGAGCAACAGTTCTTTTCCACATGAGAATTGGGTTAGTGAAGGATATGATACAATATGTTTCAAGGTTAAATGGATATTATATGTATCACATGTCAAATGTATACATATTGTACACAATTTAGACAAGCAAAATAAACTGCATGGCATCATTCAGTTATAGACTATACAAAAGGCAAAAAATAAAGAAATCAAGCAAATAATTATTGACAGTAGTAACTGTATATATCTACCTGGGTATAAATATGTACACTATATACCCAAACATATGTGGACACCTGAACATCACACCCATATGTGGTTCTTCCACAAACTGTTGCCACAAAGTTGAAATCACACAGTTGTATAGGATGTCTCTGTATGCTGTAGCCTTACAGTTTCCCTTCACTGGAACTAAGGGGCCCGAACATGTTCCAGCATGACAATGCCCCTGTGCACAAAGCGAGCTCCATAAAGACATGGGTTGCCAAGAATAGCGTGGAAGAACTCGAGTAGCCTGCATATAGTTTTGAGCGCAACCCTGCTGAACACCTTAGAGATGACCTGGAGCACCACAAAGTCTAGTGGAAAGCCTGTCCACAAGAGTGGAGGTTATTATAACAGCAAAGGGGAACTAAATCTGGAATGGGATGTTGAAGAAACATATGGGTGTGATGGCCAGGTGTCCACAAACTTTTGGCCATATAGTGTATATCGTGAAGTTGATTTCAGTACAGTGTCAATTATGGTAATATTGGCCTAGCTGCTAAGAAAGGAACTGAGGGGTGATTCTCAGAATAAACCAGGCATAATTTAGGCCAGACTTTCTCCTGGGGAGCTACTGCCCAGCACAATTTCAAGTTTTCTCTTCTTCGCAATAATCTTCATCTAACTGATGAAGGGCTTAATAATTAACTCAAATCCCAAGACTCATTGGTAGGTCCTTCCTTCCTTCCTCCCTCTTGTAACTATATACCTTTTCCTCTTAGTTTCACTGTAGTTACTGAATAATAACTGAATAGTACATACTTTGAGGCAAATAACTGAATAATAAGCTGGAAATTTAGAGGGTTAGTTGATTAGATGGGTCAAGTGTATTAGAGCAGAGAACTGAACATATTTATGCAAAATTATGTCCTTGTCCTTTGAACCACATTTGTCTGTGTTTGATAATATAGCTTATACAACAGTAACATACTGACAGAGACAATAGTACTGCCAGTGTTACAGTGATAAGGTGCTTTTATAGATTTTTTTCTAGATAGATCTAAAGTAATAAAGCAGTAAATTGCATGTGACTGTCTGATCAAGTGGTTGGTAATGAAAACACTTCAGGATTTTTATGTAGACATCTGCTTTGGCATTTCCTTATATCCTGAGTGTCTCAATATCCCAAAACTCTTCATTTCAATTCTCTTCCTCAAGGTCATAATACTGACACGTCAGAGCTAATTAGTATAGCACGAAGCCCTGGCACACTCACTGGTTTAGGTATTGCAGTCCCAGTGATGCTGTGAAACAGCAGCAGGAAAAATGCTGGAACGCCTACACAGAGCCAAAGGTCAGAAAATTGAGCAGCAGAATGTAAAACAGTATCTCTGCCCACCGTCAGCCAGTCAGATATCCTGTTTACATACACCTACACAGTAACTATGCACATCTTAACTTTTGCTAATGACGCTGATTAACAGGCTGCCTTGTTTTTAGACATTAAACACATTAATACATAATGTGTCTGGTAATAAATGCTTTTTTTTTTCTCTGAACGGAGATTTAGTTTGTAAATATTGTTTTGTTCTGTCACTGAGTATTAAAACACAATTGCCCCAATTATGTTTTAATCCTTTGGGAGAACAAAGCGAGGTTCATTTAAATGAGTGAGTTGATGCCCATCTCAAATAGGGTAATGCATGTGGCCTACTTACTCTGCTGCCGTATTAAACTAGCTGTTGTTCATTTAGTATTGAACAAAATAAAAAAGCCCTGCAAGCAAAGTATTTAAGGGAAAAAAAATTCCTGTGAGAAGTTACCGGTTCTTTGACTAGTTTTGACAGTTTAAAGGGCAGATATTGCTCTTTTGTTGGTGGATTTTAGACTAAATGGGCCAATACTGAGATGCAGCACCACAGTGAAATCGATACCTAGTGCACTTTCTTTAAACAAAAAAAAAAAATTTTTTTAAATGTCATTCAAAATCATAGACTTTATCTGTGTCACAGCAGAAATTCATCTGAATAATTTGCCGTGACTGGCCTATGGCTGAAATTAACATACAGTGAAAGCGAGTATACCACATGGGATGCATCTGAATAAGTCACTGTGATTGGCCAATCAACATACAACCCAAGCAGCTCACAGGGTGCTTCCCAAACCACAGAGTATTGTTCTAAATTTAAATCCACTAAACCATGACCATGTCTGTTCATCAAGTCATGATGTTTTATCTAACATGGCAGACAACAGTAACAGTAGACAGAAATGAATAAATATAATACAATATAGAAGCTAATCTCACTTCTCTTAACAGTGCTAACATAACGTAATGCAATGTAAAGACTGGGATCCAACCGATATGTCAGTTGGCTGAAGTAATTTTTCCAATATTAAATTTCCATGGGCCATGGCATTACTGGATATTATGATGATAAAGCAACGATAACGTCTCTTTAACTCTTATATAGGTAAAAACATACATTGGAGACTCTAATTACTACATAGGTGGCTAGCCATATTTGACCGACTACAGGCCACACCCAATGCTGTGTACTTTTGCCAGGCTTAGGAAAAATTAAGGCCAGAGTCATAGAGATAAAGTGGCCTAAAAAAAAAAAGAATGAGGCTGAAATACTACCAATCTCCGCTTGAACTGGGCTGGCTAACTTTGCATTGCCTGCTTGATAAAATTCGTGCATAGCTAACATGCAAAGATCAGTATTAAAAATTAGTCTTGGAGTTTGGATTTATGTCTTTGCGAATTTCTACCATAGAGCTACATTCATGTTGTTAAGACTGTACACAAGAGTATTTTTGTACGCTTGGCCTATTATTAGGATGAACTAACTCATAGTACTAAACTCACTAAACAACAAATGAATTTATTCACCTATGAATGACTGACCAGGCAGAGGTGTTGTCTATACTCATCTGACAGTTGTGTAGTTTTGTTTTTGTTTTCCCAAAGGTTTCCAAAGTTTTAAAGTTTCTACACAGCACTGGTTTCAAAATTGTTGGCACTCTTACAATTAATATTTGGTCAAGCCTCTTCCGTAGAGAATAACAGCACTGAGCCTCTTCCTGTAATTCAACCTCATATGTTTACCCCTGGGAAACAGGACATGGTTAAACAGAAAATAACAGAGTGCCCGGGAACTGAGAGTAAATGAAAATAACATAACATTTTTTCAAGAATGACAATTTGTTTGAATTTTTTTTAAAATATTAGGGGCATCAATACATTTAATACATGTATTTTTGAGAGAAAATACTATTTACTATTATTCAGAAGAGAAGGATCTTTGTTACAACAATATAGTACAACATGAAACATACATATATATATATATATATATATATATATTTTTTTTTTTTTTTTATATATATATGTACATACAGTCAGGTCTGGAAGTATTTGGACAATGACAGAGGTTTTGTGATTTTGCCTTTATACATCACCACAATGGATTTGAAATAAAACAATCAAGATGTGATCGAAGTGTACAGAGTATCTCCATTTTCAGGGGCTCAAAGGTATTTGGACAAAGTGACATAATTGTAAATATAACCATATTTTTAATACTTGGAT
>CM075007.1:17573590-17606402 GCA_037576675.1 Pangasius sanitwongsei | reverse complement strand
CTTGCATTGAGATCTCCTTGGACTTCATATTGGTAGCTCCAGTCGAACAGCTGCCAAATGCCAACTCAATACCTGATTTCAACTCCAGACCTTTTATCTGCTTCATTTGACTTGAAGGGAATGGACCGCACCTGGTCAATTAACTTCTTGTCAGTCAATCGTCCAAATACCTTTGAGCCCCTGAAAATATAAGTATTTTCCTTAAAATGGCTGTAATTGCTAAATGATAAATGCCATATTTTTGTGGAACCTCTTAAAATAAAGCTGAACGTCTACACTTCAATAACATCTCGATTGCTTTATTTCAAATCCATTGTGGTGGTGTATAAAGGCAAAATCACAAAAACTCATATATATGTATATATATGGATATACATATATATATATATATATATATATATATATAGCTACTATGCAATTAATACAGTTAATGTGTAGTGCTGTAGTAAATTAAATAGGTTATATGCCTCATCTCACTTTAGATATGCCAAATTAGAAGAGCTAGTTTGGTATTAAAGTTTCAGAGCAGAAATGGGCACCAAGTCAGCAGTGTTAATCAACGTCAGATTTATCGCTCCAGTCAAAACGAGGCTGGTGTATATGTATGTATGCAGAGCCAGCGTTGGCATAACAGACACATAAGTTGCAGTCTTGACTGATTAACAGTAGGTTTTAACAGATTCATTATCAATAAGTTACTCATCTTACCACACTAAAAGATTTGTGCATTTGCATGTTGGCATATACTGCCCCTCATCACAAACTGACTTAATTGTGTAGTTTGATGTATTGGATGGGTATTAATCGTAGTAGACAATATTTTGGCCAGTGGTAGTCCCCCAAAATACTCCCTTGCCCTTTAGCTGAGGTTGTCGGTTGTCCACAGTGCTTCCTTTCTCAGACAGGGCAATTGAGCGTATTAGGAATTGACCTGCTCTGCTATCCTGCCATTAGGAGCTCAGATTGCTCAGAACAACTCAGACTGCACTTTAACACAACATGGGCTCCCATGCACCAGGCCAAGTGATCTGGGCCAGGCTCGAATAGCCTTTAAAAGGTTATAGTCACTTAGTAGCAAGGCTCTGCCTAGAATTGCCAGAGTCCACAGTTTGTGTTCTGAGGTCTCATGCAAAAGGAGCTTTGACTGAACATAATTTGTGGTTTGTGTTGATATTTGCATGGGCGAAACTTGGCCAAGATATTACATCCGTTCCAGTCTTGATCCACATGTGATGTTAGAGCAAGTAGGCATTTACTGAACATTTTTTCCTACCAATTAAGGAGATGATAACACAGTAATGCATTTAGGAAACAGAGCCCAGGTTTGATAGCATCATTGTCAGTGCTGTGTGTTTCTGTGTTTGGCTCTTGCTGGGCAGTCTTAGCCTGATTTCTCTGAAGCGAGTGCTCACTCTGTCTGTTCACCAAATCCCCTTGGAGTATGTGATATAATAGGATTTATGCTGTGCCCTGATCCGATACAGGTCTGTCAAGCTGCCGTTTGCATAGAGATCTCAGCTGGGTGGGGAGGCCTTATCTCCAAGCCTTGGAATGCAGCAGGAAAAATTATACTGAAATCAGCCTATTTGTGTACTTCCTTATGGTTCATCACTGTGATGAGTTGGCTGGGCTGCTTATTGTTGAGGTTTGCCACAGTGAATAATTTGTGTTTTTAAAATATCTTTTCTTTTTCGCTTTTCTTTTTATTTCCTAACAGACCGTTATCAAGAAGTGCCTTTCAGATGACTCCCCGTGTCGCTGATCTCTGGTCTCTGCCTGCCTGTACCACCCACACTCCTCTCTCTCCACCTCAGTCAGAGTACTAATCCTCCCACCTCAAACCATTCCTTTCTCCACCTGACTGCAGCATTCAATCCCACCCACAGCCACAGGAAGGCATAAAGAGGGGAGGAAATTATAAACTGAGCCTGCTGTCAAAGTAGTCAGAAGATCATGCTATGCAGGAACATTACATTTCTTGAATAAAAACAGACGTGTGATTCACAATCTACCAACCTGTTACAGTGTCCTTTTACAGTAAATAACTACGCCATACTCAGACATCCTGAACGTAGTGGATAAGTGCCCATATATCTCGTTTAGTGAGTTTCACTGTGGCTGTCAGCAAAATGTCTGTGGCATTGCCAGCTGTGCGTGACACTAAGTGGCTGACTCTGGAGGTGTGTCGTCAGTTCCAGAGAGGCACGTGCTCTCGCAGTGACGAAGAATGCAAATTCGCTCACCCACCCAAGAGCTGTCAGGTGGACAATGGCCGAGTCATCGCCTGCTTCGACTCCCTCAAGGTAAGAAGCTCTGTAAAATAATTACTGTGTAGCATCTGTATGTACGAGCCTTGACTCTGCTGTCCTCTGGAATTAATAGGGTCTCTCTCATGATGTCTCGCACTGAACAGTCCTAGCGAATTACTTTGTTTACGCAGTGGGTACAAAAATCAATATAATCATTTCACAAAATATTAGCACAGTAACACTGATATGAAGCTTGCATCTTAATTGTTCAATTCTACAATACATTTATTTTCAGCTTTTCAATTTTGACCAATTTTGTAAAATTGGTAATGCAAGCTCCTGGCAGGAAGGCTATTTCATAACATGTGCTGTGCTGCACCGTTCTCCAACACACTATGGTTAATCTGATGGTTGCAATTATAAGTAAAAAAGGCAAGTAATCCACATTCAACGAGAGTTCAAAGGTGCATCCCAAACCACATTCTACACTAAATATAGTGCAGTTTAATCAGCAATGACACCATTAGTGTACTGACAAACTGTAGTTATTATACGGTGGGATGCAGACCAAGTATTTGAGACTCAGAGGATGTAATTATCCGTTGCCGTTTTCGTCGTCTCCTTAGTATTACCGAAGTATTAGGAGAATAAAAACTATTGTGACTGTAACAGTTACTGAGTACTTGGAGAATGAGCAAACTCCATCGTGCTCGATGGCCGGCTAGCTCTATGCCATCGGTTGTTTGTGTGCTTTTGTTATTTTGCAGTGCTGTGTTTGTGAGTCATTGGCACAGTCTAACAATACGAGATCAGAACAGAAGCACAGAGCTTAACGCTAGCTAGTTAGTTAAATGGGTAGAGGCTTTTTTCTATTATGAGCCATCAGCGAGCTGCTCGGGCAGGCCTGCAGAGAGAGATTACATCCCCTCTATGTGACTCCATGCTGCTCTGAAACCACTGTTGCCAAGCTTGCTGGTTAAATTTAGCTAGCTACCTACCTAAAAGACAGTTTTGGCATGTTTTCTGTATGTTAGATTATCTGAATAGTGTATTTTGTTATCCAATCTGATCTGGTTTCTGTGGTTTGTCTTTTAGCTATGTAGTTAACGTTAACGGGAGGGACCCTTCCCGTACTTCTTTCAGGCGCGATGATGTAGGACATCTGATCTGGCATATCTGAGTAATGACCGAATTACTGTGAGTTAGTATTACAAGATTCTCAGGATGACTCACAGCACCTCTGGAACATGATGTTTTATTGTATTTCTTGTATTAATTTGGCACCTGAATTATTTTGGAGACAAGTGTTTTTAGTTTGGATCACCCAGTATGAAGTATTCTCCTTCTATAGTCTGCCCTTACGTGCCCCTATGCACCAGAGAGTGTGATTTTCTCTAATGCCAAAGGTGACAGAAGTACTGCTTAGAAACAGGAGTGGATGTGGTCATCTTCTTCAGGTCCTCCACAGTAGCATACTAGAGAGACGTCCGTTTGTGCTCAGTACGCCTTCCTTACCATGACTCATGTCATTTAGGTTGCTTAGCACATGTCTCAGAGACTAATGGCGTAAATGCCTGGGTGAAGTACTGGGTAGGATTCAGAAATCTACAGGCATACACAGCCCACACACAGCCCTCAGTTAGAGGGACAGTATACTTACTACCTCTCACGATTTAATTGTGTTCTGCTATTATATCTCCCTTCTTCTCTCTTTTCCCCCTCTGAACCCCCACCACCACCACCACCTTGTGCTTTGTCATAATGTTTGCCTTTGTTATGCTGGCTGTCAGTCACTCTCTGTTCAAAAAGCATTTTTGTGAGAGAGTCGCTGTGAAATTGTGAAGATGACAAACTTTGTATGCAAGAATATTTATGCCACTGGCAGACTAGACTATGCAGATGTTAACAGTTTAAATGATTGCACCAATATGACAATTTTGTTTTTTACTTTTATTAAGCTTACAATCCATCTTATTACACAGACACAATACATCACATAGTAAACCCAAACTGGATCTTGATATTGTATGACGCATAATTAAAAATCAACTGTCAGCACCGTGTGGGTGTAGGCCTGTCACGATTAGTGTGACATTTGGTTGAGGACTGATTGTCATACACATAACAACTTACCAGTTTAATTGTCTTTTTTTGTTGACTTTATGCCACTGTTATGCGACAAGCATAACAGCAGTGTAATGGTGCACATACATAGCCATTTGTCAACAATGAACTTTTTGGTCAATTAAATTTCTCTCTGCCTTTTAGACTGTAGGAAACGGTAAGAAAGGGAAAAAGGAGCACAAATAATAACTTAAAAATATAAAACCTATTACAGAAAAACACAAATACGCTATCTGCTAGTAAACAAATTGTTGTAACTGATTATAAATTCTAATGATTAACCGCAATCACTTGAAAGAGTAGTGGCAGTAATAACTGTGACAGACATAGGTGGGTGTACAGCTGAATACTCGATGATGTTTATGTGAAAATTAGATTGATGTCTCAACCTTAAATCCTTCGTTATTGATTGGCGTCCAAACATTAAATCCTTCTAATCTGATTATGAAACCTTTGACCCTTTATTATGAGATTTGAAGTGTAATGGACAAGCTGTTTTAAAGTGGGTATTGTTGTTTTTTGTTATTGTTTTTCACATCTGCATCATAATTAACATTAACATTAATGTCGAGCTGATATATTCTCTTGGGAGAGAATGTGTTGTGTTCTTTCTCAGTTTTCCAGTTGGGCTCTCTTTCTATTTCTTCCAGTGGAATGATCATATCCTTTTAGTGATAATGTATAGGTTTAGAGAGGTAGGGTCAATAGATTTTACAGGTCTGTAAATTAGATTTTACAGATTTTACCAGCTCTACCTTGGACTTACTGGCAAGCACAGTGACTTTCCGTAGTACCACAGAAGAAAGGCTTTATATTGTTGAAGGTAAAATGTATCTTGAGGTGTTTGTTGTTTTTTTTGTTTTTTTCCAGCTGGATTTTTTTTACCTTTACACTGAACAGTCTTGTTGTGTTAAGGCAGAGTCACCTGGGCATAAATTGTTGGATTTTTTTAATGCAGGTTTCAGTTTCATACAAGCTAAGAAAAAAAGACTTGTTTTCATCGGATCGTGTGGAATATGTGACACACAGTGGTCATTAATATAAAGTGTCAGAAGCACAGCAGATGGCTGCTGTTGGTTCAGGTGCTGCATGGCTACATAGTTTAATGGTCAAATAATATTCAGCCTCCTGCTCACCGCAGCACACAGCTTTCACTGTGCTGTCACTCCCTTTCAGTCATGACATTTGCCGTCACTACACATCTCTCTTGTTTTCCATCCCCCACCCGGTTCAGTTGAACTGATGTTTATTTAAAAGCATGTGTAAACCATGCCTCACACCTGCATAGTGTCAGGTCTTACCTTAGAAGAACTACAATAAAAGCTAAACACGTTTCATCACTGTGACACATTTGTGTTACAGGCAGGCCTGTCACAATTTTGGAACTGGAAAAAGTAACCCAATAATGCACTGTATATGTGTAAACCATGTTACTGTAGTGTTCGAGAGGTTATTCAACTTTAAACAATGTACTACATTAAAAATTATGTAATTGAATAATACACTATGCCAAAAACAGGTCATGGCATTTCATCTACAACAGTTTTGGAGATCGCGGCTAACTCCACTAAATATTACTGTATTACACAACAAAATATACAACTAATTCATAGTTCAATGCGTTTGACAGAAACATGATAGAAATGCATGGATTAGCCATAGCATTAAAACCACCTGCCTAATATTATGTAGGTTCCCTTTGTGCCACCAAAACAGCTCTGACCCGTCGAGGCATGGACTGTTGTATCTGGCACCAAGACGTTAGCAGCAGATCTTTTATGTCCTGTAAGTTGTGAGGTGGGGCCTCCATGGATCGGACTTGTTTGTCCAGCACATCCCACAGATTCTCAATCAGATTGAGATTTGAATATGGAATTTGAATTTGGAGGCCAAGTCAACACCTTGAATTCTTTGTCACGTTCCTCAAACCGTTCCTGAACAATTTTTGCAGGGCACATTATCCTGCTGAAAGAGCCCTCCACATGATGAAAAAAAAGTGATCAGACCAGGCCACCTTCTTCCATTGCTCCATGGTCCAGTTCTGATGCTCACATGCCCATTGTAGGTGCTTTCGGAGGTGGCCAGGGGTCAGCATGGGCACTCTGACTGGTCTGTAGCTACGCAGCCCCATACACAACAAGCTGTGATGCACTGTGTGTTCTGAGATGTTTCTGTCATAGCCAGCATTAACATTTTTAACAATTTGTGCTACATTAGCTCAAATAGGGATTGGACAGGCTAGCCTTCACTCCCTGTGCGCGTCAGTGAGCCTCGATCGCCCATGACCCCGTCGATGATTCACCAGTTGTCCTTCCTTGGACCACTTTTGGTAGGTACTAACCACTGCATACCGGGAACACCCCACAAGACCTGCCATTTTGGAGATGCTCTGATCCAGTCCTCGAGGTGTCGCAATTTGGCCCTTGTCAGAATCACTCAGATCCTTACGCTTGCCCATTTTTCTTGCTTCCAACACATCAACTTTCGAGAACTGACTGTTCACTTGCCTATTATATCCCACTCCTTGACAGGTGCCACTGTAATGAGATAATCAGTTTTATTCACTTCACCTGTCAGTGGTTTTAATGTTATGTTTGATCGGTGTATACGGTACAGCAATTTGATTATACTCATGAACCTGGTGTTTATTGACTTGTGGGCTTGTTCTGCCACACTGACCACATACATGACAACCAGAGCTCAGGAATGGAATAAAAATTTAATCATACACTCTGAGCAGGGCAAAGACAGAAAGGCACAGGGAAAACAGGACTTCCTGGTCAAAAATGGGTTTTATTTCCTAAAAATCAAACAAGTACAAAAATAAGCACAATGCAAAAATAAGGAAATCTAAAGATACTGAACCAAAGGTTCTGGGCCCAATGAAGTCAACTGACCAGATCCAAGGTAAAAAGTAACTCAAATAGGCTCCAAATGAGGGAGCAAATAAAGCAACATGTTAACACAATGAAACGACCAAACCAAATGAGACATTTAAGACAGCTGATCAGCCTCGACAAATACAGAGGGGAGAACACAATACGCAAGACATTAAAGACATTAAAAGTATGTTTAATATTTAACATAAGTGACCCAATAAACATAATATAACAACATCATAACGTATATGAAAACTATAAAACATAACCAAAGTGTATAATTGTATAGTGTATAATTAATTATGACGTTTGGGGTTAGTTGGTGTCTTCGGGGGAACTGAAATTCATGCTTTCTGGAGCCGGCCGGTCTTTTGACTGCGTAACTCCGCCCCTCAGTCGTGGGACGGTCGTGGCCTAATGGTTAGAGAGTCGGACGTGTAATCCGAATGTGAACCTGAAGGTCGTGGGTATGGCAGGAATTGTAGGTGGGGGGAGGGAATGACCAGCGCTCTCTGCCACCCTCAATACCACGACTGAGGTGAGACCCCCAACTGCTCCCCAGGCACCGCAGCTAAAATGGCTGCCCACTGCTCCGGGTGTGTGTTCACTACTGTGTGTGTGTGCACTTGGATGGGTTAAATGCAGAGCATGTACTTGGCTACACGTCACTTCACTCCAGGAACTCCAGCAACTCCACTCTCGCCACAACCAGGGTAACTCGAAGAAACTCAAATTAGAACTTCTACAGTAACAGAAACTAGAATGCGTGCACTCAAGCTAGTAAAGTTGTGTTCTAAAAGTAAATGAACATGAATAAAATGAATGACGATTATAACGGAAACCATGTTTTTGTCTTTATTATGTGATATGTTTTAATCAAGTTAGCAAATAAACTGAATGCATGTATCGTAGCTGTAACATAAGGAAACATGAATTTAAATGATGTATTCTGAATGAAATTAATAAAGGTGCATGTTGAGCAGTAGATCATACCAGGGAATATAAGTATGTGAGTGAATGTGTTACATATGCTGTTTGGCAGTAGTCACGGCCATCACTCAACCCCAGCATTGCGTTCCTAAACATGGAAAAGTAGAAAATCCTTTTATATAGTCTGTATGTAGTGTTAATATCATATAAAATAGTTTTGAACAGCTACTGGACCTGGCAGCTGTGTTTGTATTGATAAGGACATGTGCACACACGCACATAAACAGAGGCAATGGAATTTTACTCCTGGCCTCTTTTATCAAAGTAAGTGGAGCTGCAGTGTCCCACGTTGTCAGCAGAGTTAGCAAACTCTCAGTTTAAATTCTCACATAGACATGCTAGCTGGCTAAATGCTTGTCCCTAGTCTGGGTTCACTAGCTAAGCTGTTTTCTCTTATTCTCACAAAAACAGTGCAACAGCACACTTCCTTGACTGTCTGTCTAAAGCAAACTCCAACAAAATAAGGTTTTATGTTCAGAGATCATTTGTAGTTAGTCTTAATTTCCTTCATGAACTGAAGCCATGTAACATTGCAGCCTATGATGCACAGTATATGTAAAACGATACATTGGCTCTAAAAACATTTGGGAATTTGGAGGTAAGATATTAAAAAGAGGCTAGTATGTGACATTAAAAGTAAAAAATAGAGATTTAAAATGAACAGTTCGAGGGTAAACCATGTTTGTACCAATCAAAAAATGGAAAACAAAAAAAATTACTTATTTTCTGAATTTAGCCATTTAATGCTTTAGCTATGAATTTAAAAAAAAAACATTATTTTTTCTATTATAGCAGACAATCTAGACTCGAAAATATGATGTTTTAGAATATTGGCTTATATACTCCATTTTAGGTATATATTTTGACAATTCGTCTGTTTTGACCCAGAAGAAAGGAAAAGTGGATGACAGCCTCCTGGAAATGGCAGTGGCCAAGTTAATAAATGAGGTAAATTTGTTGAGCCCACAAGATCATTGCGTTTGATACGTGTATGCAGTTGTCAAATGGTTAACAAAGAAAAGTATTGCCAAACACTTGCTACAATAATTTTAATGATATTGCGGTGCAACAGATTGACCTCATTTATGGACCTGGCCACTGATGTTTCTAGGAGGTCGTCATCCACTTTCCTTTCCTTCTCAGGTTGTGGTCTTGGCAAAACCCGCAGACGCTCATGGCTGAGCATTTCTCTACACCGATTTGAAATTCAGCACTCACCGTTTTGTCATGCACCTGTGAAAATACCATCACTATCATTCTGTTCTGTTTGTCAGGAAGCTTTTTAAGTAGACAACATTTTGGGCGGCATTTGTGCACAAGTGTTTCATTTGGTATTACAGAAGTATAATACTGCTGTTTTCCAAGGTACCTTATTTGCCCATTCTGTATTAATATATTTTCCGTATCGGCTCACGCGTGGCAGAACAGAAAATCCCAGTCATTGAAAGACTGCGAGTTTGAATCCCAACGACACCATAGCAATCTTTGGCTGAGAGACAAGAAAACATAATTAGCCCTGCTCTCTGGGTGGGGACCGAATTACTCTCTCCCCCTGTCGATTAAGGTGACACAAGCCAATTGTGGGCGTCTGTGAGCTGTTAGTGGGCAGTTAGCATCTCCTCCAAGCATGTCCAGCTGCCCAGAAGCAGTTTGAAAAGATGCAGTGGAAAACAGCACATATCTCAGAGGAAGTATGTGTTAGCCCTCATCCTCCCAGATATTCCTTAACCTGTTTTATTTTAGTCAAATCCCTTATTTCTTACTTTCATAATTTCTTATGTAGACATTATGAAATAATGAAGATAATATTTTGTTGTCACTGGGCAATCAGCCCTAGTAAAGATTAGATGTACATGTAAGCATGTGGTTCTATATTGGGTATGCAGGGAGCAAGAACAGTATGGAAAGAATAAAATAGCTTAACTGCGTCGTCTGAGATTTGTCACACACTGAACTGAAGATCAACCAGATTGTTGTTGTTGTTGTTGTTGTAGCAGTGTAAGAACTGATGACTGCTCTTATGTCATCATCTCTACCATGAATAGCCTGATGTGTGAAATAGCTTTGTGCCTATAGAAAATATGTAAAATTCCGTATTTGCTATTACATAAAAAGACCCAGAGACCTTGTTTAACATGGAGCGGGTTCCAGTTGTCCGAGTTGTCCTGCCATTGAGTGCTGAGTTTATGGGGTTTGGTCTTTTTCATTGTGATCGTGCTGCTTCAGCAGTCAGTACGGTTATTGTACTCTCAGAGTATTCTTTACAAATTACACATTCTAATTAGGGCCACTCCTGTGTGGAAAAAATCACCACCCGTGCTCTCTTGTTGTTCTCTGTGTAGCTTCTGTACTTGCTTTCCAAGGACAAGAAATTCCAGTTTTGCTTCCACTGTGCTTTTCTTCAGGTGATTGATTACCTGAACTGTCCTTAAAGGGAAACGCCGCCCTAAAAGACTCGAGTATCAATGTTTATAACGAATATACGCTGATATACAATGGTGTTCAAGAGTTATTTCTTTAATCAAATTCTGAGTAGACTTTTTTGGTTGAATTTTTTTTTCATTAACCTGGCTGGTGCGTTTTTTTTTTTTGTATTAACAGTTTCCTACATTATTCACAATGCCATTCATCTACCCTCTGATAGTGGTGCTGGTGGGCATTAGCTCTGTTAAGAACTATTGTAACTGCAGAGTCTGCCTGTGATGTCAGAGCAGCTTCTTCACCTTCTTCTCACAGGAATAACATAAATACAGGAATAATATAAATCAACCAACATGTTAGATATGCTAAGCATATAACAAATATATGAATATAATGAACTTTTCAATGAACTCTTAATGCCCTGGCACTAAAAAAAACTTTTGTGATGTGGAAGTCTATTTTCACCAGCACTCCATGTTTGATTAAGAATGTTCATGTCTGGGCTGTATGAAATATCTTTGTTTCAAAATAATTAGACAAATTGGCTAACCAGTATCGTCAAATGTCAGGTGTTTTTGTATGTGGAATATTCCATTTATGTGGTTTCTTTAGAAAAGCCAATAAAAAGCCAGGTGGTTAATGCTCTGTTTTCCAATTATCGATTAAATACACATTGTAAGTGTTTCAGGGAACATTTTATGATCAAATAGACTCCTGTAATTATGGGGACTGTTAATCATTTTTTTATGGTTTATGGTATCTTATTTGTTTTTATTACATAATAGTCTCATGTCTGTCACTTTACCTATCTTTGCAACACATTTTTTAAATCAAGGGGGCCCTACTGCCTTCCACCCCCTGAACATAATTTGCCTGCCTGTAATTACTAATTAAATCCAATTTATTAAGGGATCTTTCAAGATTGATAGTCTTGAGCGAAAGAAATTTTAAATAAAAAGACTTCACAAATATAATCATGAATTGTCACAATCCAAATTTTTTGGATCCTGGCCCTGGGGACTGACAGTATCAACACATGACCATGGACTGCTGCCAAAAATGACTTTCCCCAGTGTGGTTTAGCAAGTTTTGTTTTTACGGATGAACACACTGCCAATACTGCTGTGACATGTGGGTGATTTATTAAACTGAAGTTGCCTGATGTGGAGACAATGGAAATGTGAGCTATAGGTTACGTGGTCTCAAAGGAACTATAGATATAATTTTTCATTTTCTCCAGGGTCCAGTAGTATTTATGGACACAAAGTCATAGTTTGCACTTTCTGAAATTGCTTCCCAGTCTCTGTATAGTGTTCCCCTTCACTATTTTGATGAGGCATATACCTTCTGAATAATAGACTCATGTGAAAAGCTCTCAGCAGCTAACATTTTGCTTGTTGAGCTATAACACTGTTCAGTCTAATGCAATACAGATTGGCCTATCTGTGTGTTTGAGAAGAAACATTCTTCTCCACAAAACAGTGCTAACCACCATATTAGCTGAGTCAACACATACAAACACACACAAGCGCACACACGCACACACACAAGCACAACGTGTAGTTTAGTAAGCTCAGTTTAAATTTGCGCATGAACCAGTTGTCTGGTGGTGTGCTTAACAGTGTAAGCAAAGCCAGTGTTGATATTCCTTGAGGTTGAGGAAATACATGTTGAGGTGCTCATTTTTCAGTATAAATCTCTTTGGCTGCTTTCCTACGTTCTGAAGTGATTATTGCAGCAGATCCATCTCACAGTTACCTAGCTTATCTGATAGATACCTGACTTCTGATTGCTTAGTGGAGGTAGACCCTTTCCAAAGAGCATAGGATATGAGTTTACAAACACATGCACACAGACACACACACACACACACACACCATTTCAGCCCCTCTTTTCATGTTCTCTGTGTAGTCCGATTCAAAGCTGCTGACTGGTGTGACAGCATATGAATGCCCAGACTCTGCTACCAGTTTATAAACTATACTTACTTTTGACCTCTTCTCTGCAGTGTGCCTATTTTCTATCTGGTTACTAAAGCCTCAGTGCAAAGACATGCTCGTGATTTTATTCAATGGTGGTGCAGTTGGATCAAACTCATTGTATGAAATGTCAAGATGGAAACTTCTAAATAGAGTTTATAAAACTCTAGATGGAAGTTTTACAAATTCTGTATTACAAATTTCAACAGATAGGCTTGTTTAACCTCAACTTAAGAAATTACCATACACTTTTAACTGATTTCATGGCTCACATTCCAGGGTCGGTGTTCAAGGGATAACTGTAAATACCTGCACCCTCCGTCTCACCTGAAGAGTCAGCTGGAGATCAATGGAAGGAACAACCTGATCCAGCAGAAGACGGCTGCAGCCATGCTGGCCCAGCAGATGCAGTTCATGCTGCCAGGATCCAGCTTGCCTGCTGTGGTACGCCCCACCCCTATCAGTCATTTCATATTGGAAGTCTCCCAGTGTCTGGGAAGCTCTGTGTGTGTGTGTGTGTGTGTGTGTGTGTGTCACATGAATAAATAAAATTTGGCCGATTGCATTGGACATGTTTCACAAAGCGTCTTGCTGTCACATCCACAAAGAGTACTTGTTTATATTAATGTCATGATCAGTGTAATCTACATGAAAATATAGTACTGTATATGCTATGTAGTCTGCTGTTCCAAATTAATCACTTGAACATCTTTGTTTGGCACAATTACTGAGGCATCTTGGCTTGCCTCCCCACAGTCAGTCTGTCAGAGTAGGTGAAAAAAGCAGCCATCTTGCACATTGGAATTGTAAGCTTGCCAGGCTCTAGGTGAAGCGCAGAATCCTGGGGAGTGAGTTTAGCTCAGCTTGAACCCTGGAGTTCTTTGGCAGTCCGTTGCTGTTCAGCTTGGATGGAGTTGCCATTTGGATCTTTAGGCCTTTGCATATTAATCTTGTGTGAAAAATGCATATAGTATTTTCTCCACATCATATATTTCAACAGGTAGCACTAAAAATAAGTTTTGGGCTCTATGTTTTTGCTTTTGCAGTCTTCCTTTCCTGTTGGTCAGAGTCTGGGGCCAGGACCTGGGATCAGCTACTCCCCCTACCTCTCTCCTGTCACTCACGGGATGGGGCTGGTTGCCACGGAGATGCTCCCGAGCAACCCTGTGATTGTCCCTGGCAGCCCTGCAGTAGCAGTGCAGAGCTCAAACTCCTCTTCCTCATCTCAGAAAGCACTGCGTTCTGACAAACTGGAGGTACAGAAACCATTTACACAATTACAAATAACTGGTTTCACTCTCTCTGTTGCATGCAGACAGTATTCCATGGTACACTAAAAGCACACTAGCACTCACACAGAGGCACACATATATCCAGGCTTCAGTCCTTACATTGCATCGGATCTGAGAGTTGCTATTTTTGTTGTTGGCTGATGCTGTATGTGTAGGTGTGTAGAGAGTTTCAGCGGGGGAGCTGCTCCCGAGGAGAGACAGACTGTCGGTTTGCCCACCCTAGCGACAGCCCCATGATTGACAGCACTGATAACACAGTGACAGTGTGCATGGACTATGTGAAGAGCCGCTGCTCCAGAGAGAAGTGCAAATACTTTCACCCTCCTGCTCACTTGCAGGCACGCCTCAAAAGCTCTCAGAGCACCCAGAGCACTTCTGCAACCGCTGCTATGGTGAGGCTCAGTGAACACACATACATGCATGCATGCATGCATATTACATCCTATACATTGGACTCAGAACCTCTCATTGCTTTTTGTTCCGGCATTGTGCACACCCACAGACATAAACATACACTGAAATACAAAGATTCAAAACCAGCACTCACAACACTGCTACTACTGCTGATCGAGTGAGCATACAATCACCCCCTCAAACATACTGCCACAAACCCACACACACACACTCACACACACAGACTGCTTCTTTTTTTACAGATACATGTAAAGCATCATATGGCGACTGCTGTCAGACATGACCACCGACCATGCTTCATTAGTTCACCTTTAATATTCCAGTAGCTCTAGAATTAAACCATGGAAGGTATTGTGTGCGTGTTTTTCCAAGAGGAAATTAACATCCCTATTTTTCATCAAGTTATTGTGGTTTTGTTGAGCAACTAATGAAGCATCATGCACTTTGTACAGTAGTAGTGTTTATAGGACTTAACGAAGATAACACTAATTAAACTTGTTTTGTTTGTGTGCATGCATATTGTTTATGTAGTAAACAGCATTCCGGTTATTTCATTTTTTTTTGTGTTTTTTTTTCCTCTCACCTCTCCACAATGCAATGCTGTTCCCATGATGCACCTGTGCTTGCTGTTTGTTAATACGCTTGACTCCCATTGGCCCACTGCCATCATGTGTTGGCTGCGTGCTGTGTGCAGACTCAGTCAAGTGCCAAAGTGCTGAAGCGACCCCTCGAGGCAACTGTTGACATGGTACTTCACCTTTCACCTCTGGCTTTGCATGGTCTTAAATCACTGTTATTGTACTGTGGCTATTTTCAGATTTGATTTTGCTTCCTCGTTTAAAATTCTTGAATTGCTCATCCTGTTTGTGTGGACATCCTGTGCTCTATGCTAAAAATTTACCCTCATATCCTCAGGTCTGTCAGGTCATATCTTATCTCTTTAAACTATTTCTTAGAGGTCATGATTTAATTACCATGATTTGATGTTAGTCCTCAACGTAGATATGTTAGATGTTTATTTGATGATTTCATACATTCCTTTCCTTACCCTGTCTTGCTCTCTTGCTCCCTCTCTCTCAGGCATTTCCTCACACCATGTTGCAGCCACTGGCTAAGCGAGTGGCTTTAGAGAAGAGTGCAGGGCCTGGTGGTCTATTAAACCCCAGTGTTCTTCACTACCAGCAAGCTCTCGCCAACACACCTCTGCAGCCTTCTACTGCATTGTTCCCTACAGGTACACACACACACACAAACCTGAATGTACACATATACATACACACACTCAGGTTCCTTTCATGTTTTGGCCACAGCATCATCTGTTAGATTCATCATCCCTTAGAATCTTCTTATTTTAGTCTGGCCTAAAGTCTTTCTTTACTCTGTGCCTGTGTGTGGGCTTCCCGGCCTCTCATTACCAAGACCTCTGTTATGTCTGTGCAGTGAGCTTTGACTTGTGTGAAGTAGATGCATGTAAAACACTCTATAACTGGGTGGTTACATTAACTCTGTCTCCTCTCTACTGCTGCTGCAGGCTCAGTCTTGTGCATGTCTCCTGGACCTGGCATCGGTATGTTCCTCTCTGCTGTTTCTCTGTGACCTTTTCCAATGATCTCTGTCTCTTGTGCTCTGGCTCCCTATTTAAATATGACTATGCTTCTCAGCTGTACTATGTATCAAAACGCCTTCTGTGCCTTATAGTTTTAGACCATTTATTATGTACTTGACAATATAACAATATAGTACAGTATTACATTATAGTAAGACATCACTCCCATATGTATTCCTGTATGATAGTAATGTCTTTCAGTGTTGAAAGGCAACCTTTGAAAACAAAGGTTTTCAACATTGGGGCAACAGGATAGTTTACTAATTGTTATAATGCAAAAAAAAAAAAACCCGTAGGATATTTTTTCAGCTTGGAACTCATCTTAAGTCCATCACCAGATCAGTGCGCTCATGTGCTTCTGCATGCTGTGCACATCATGGATGGAGTGTCTAGCTTGAAACACACAAAATGCAATATTCATAATATATTTTGCACTGCACCCCCATAATCTTCCCCAAATATAACATGGCTATATTTCATGCTGGAGAGATTATATACAGTGGTAGTTTGTCAGAATCTGAGTTACAGTATGTGTGTTTTGAAAAGCAATGAAATTAACCAAACGTTTTGTTGATTCTGCACTTATTTAAAGTATTTGCAGTAAAACACTGAATTTTCAAAGTAGTAGACCTGTAATTTGAGGCTTACTAGTAAAATAATAATAATAATAATAACTTAAAGAAAAAAAACAGTAGGTGGGAATTTTTGGGCACTTATAGTGGGGTCACTAGACATTAACATTGGTAACTAAACGGAATCCCCAGAAACAGCTGACAATTTTTCTAATCTGAAGCGTTCATCCTGACCATTTTTGTTCCTAATTTGTATTTGTGGTAAAGTGCCATTCTCTCTCAGTGCATCAATTTAGAATCATTTAGAAAACTGCAAATCTCAGTCACTTCTGTAGCTCCACCCCTTTTGCTATGCACAGCAAGCTGCAACCACTGAATGCATTTCTCAGACTTTCTAGTACATCGCCCAGAAATTAGTACACTAGCTGCAGTTCCCAGTGTGCACACACTACTTGCACTAAGATGTCTCAGCTGCAATGCAAATAAGCACTGATCTGCTGCTTTCAACCAGTTCAGCTGACGTTGTGTGCAAACAGTAATTTTATAGCACAACATTCCTATTACATCAAACAATACCACTGTAACCAGTCTGAGACTTGAAAGCATTTATCAGTATTATATCATGTAATGATATACTGCATGAGCTGATAGATAATCCAGTCAGTGTTAAACATTTATGACTTTATGTCTTTATGCTAAGCTGAGCAAAATAACTGTCTTATTGTGAAATGTTATGATAGAGAAAGCAATCTGTCATTGGTGTGTTGCATGTTTGCTTCCATGACACTCACGTTTTATAAGAATATTGCTTTTGACAGAAGTCTTTACTGTCACTTCACTCATAGTGGTGTAAATATATATTCTACATCTGCTCTAAAAATTAACACAGACTTAAATAATTACAGAAGAGTCACTGTTAGTGAAATGAAAAGAAAATAATCTGTATTTTGGCTTGTACATGGGGTCTGTGGTTGCTTATTAAAATCAGGTTCAGTTTACAATTCTGAGTGTGTGCTTGCATTTGGTTACGTGTACGCTTGTGCTTTTATGTGTCTGTGTCTCTGTTCTGGCCTTGTGCCATTCTTCATAGTGCTTGTGCTTTTACACTGTTTGGTCATTGTGAATTTCAGTTTAATTCCCAAGCATAAATGTTAGTGTTATTAATTATCCTCTGTTGATTTTCTCTGTTTTGAACCAGTATAATGCCTTTATGAATTTTAAATAATTGAAATAAGAAGGCATCAGTTATAACTGATAGACAAGTTAGACTCATTTTCTCCCTCTCTCTTCTGCTTTGCTCATTGTCTGCATGCCATCTGCTGGTCTGATTTATACTAGTGGCTTTACCTTTTTATTAGATACAGGCACACGCATATACAGATATATCCCACACAATTCTATGGTTACCGTAACGCTGCTCCTCCTTGTTCATTGCTTTCATGGTTCCCTTCCTGAAAAAAAGTTCCCATGATGCTCAGTGCCCCGCCTGCTACCGCCTCCGCTCCTGCTGCAAGCCCCTACGCTGCTGCCGCCGCGGCAACCGCCAATCAGGTTTGCTCCTTTACAAGCTCTCTCTCACTGTTCCCACCCTCTTAGTTCAGGAACAGAATACCCTCTTTTACATGAGTACCTCCTTTTACACAGATCAGACATCTCTGTTAGCTCTCTCTTAGCTTAAATGCGTTTAAACATAAGCTATCAAGAAATGTTTCCTGATAGCTTATTGGCTGCTTTTCTAACACAGGTTGCATTCTGCAAACAGTCCTTAGAGCTAATTACCTTATTGTAAGAAAGACGTGCATGTATGTGGTTAGAGTATCAGATGTGCAGTGTGACCCTGTTTTCTGAGCTTTGTTGGTTTGGCTCTTGCTGGCTCTATATTGCTGTTAGTAGTCTGGATCCATAATCAGCTCCTGTCACCTCAACCACTCACAACAGCTGTTCGGAGCTTCCCCTACATGCAGTGTGTAGTTACATTTTTGCTGCTTCATTGCCATCATTGTTTTGCATGTGTTTTTTGCCTTTATTAAGCTGCCCTTGTCATTGGCACACAGAACACAGGTTCTCTGGTTGGCAGAACAAGAGAATACTGACAACTCGTCATTAATGAAAGCCCAATGAATAATGCTATCTGCCCTTGAATTCAGTTTTAGAGTGTGATCTAGCAAATTCATAATCCATGTATTACTGCCCTCTGCTGCTCACTTCACAGACTCAACACATAAGCTTAAAAACCTAGAAGGGAGATTGTTAGTAACTGTGTGACAGTTCCTCGGTCTCTTCGATTGATTTCACAATGCCACCCACCCTTAAGGAATCTTTTTTTCTCTTAGAAAAAGACGCTGCCCTCCTAGGCCACACATTTTCCTTTAGCCTAGTCAGTTAACAGATAGAAAGGCTTACTAGACCTGTGTAATTTACTTCTGCCACAGGTCTTATGTGTACAGCCTGTGAATCCAGAGTATACATCATTAATAAACTGACTGACCGACTGAGAGGAGCTGCTTAGGAGAAAAGTGATTACAAGCTGTGTACATAAGATCAGTTTTAGGTCAGCACTTAAGATCAGTTTTAACAGCTTTTAATGTCATTTTGTTTAAGTACGATTCCTTATTTATTGCCTATAATGCCTTATACAGTACTGTGCAAAAGTCTTAGGCACATGCAAAGAAATGCTGTAGAGCAAAGATGCCTTCAAAAATAATGAAATATGCTGCTTTCCTTACTGACATACAAACATTTTTCTGTAACATTTAATTTTGTGCTGGAAAAGTAATGTTTGGAAATCTAAGAAGTTCAGTAATGTAGAAGTCATAAAATAAAAATCTATAACAAAGTTTGTAGTAAAAAAAAAATAGGGTGCCTGAGACTTTTGCACAGTACTGTATGTGAAGAGGCTTCACTTGATTTTTACTAGACCGCTGTTCTCCAGTGGCTATACACTTAGCTCATTTCAGTCACTAACTTTATTAAGGACTAACACAGTGGAAATCTGTTTTTAAATTACGGATTGTTTCAAAGCAGTGCCTAATCCCGTAGTAAGCAAGCCAAGGGCAATAGGGGAAAGCAAACTTTGTAGGATGGAGATACAAGGAGTAAGAAACCTTGGGAGGAACCAAGACTGAACAGAGCAGTCCTTTCTGCAGCCAGCACTGAGAAATACACGTTATTTCATATCAGATAGTTCTCGAATTCTAGTGTAATTCCATTTAAGTTAATGGTTAGTGATATCAGTATACTAGTTATGACTGAATCATTATATACTGTATGTAGGTAAGAAACATTGGTCATAGTCAAGGGTCAGTCAAGAAAACGAATAGGGGCTCGTAGTCACCAGAATTAAGGCAGAAGGCAGTTGCAGGAGTAGGAATATATATACGTGGAGGTGCCATTTGTCTTTTTTGTCTTATTTATAATGTATAGGAATTTATATGGATTATGAATTTGCTGACCAAATTTTGACAAAATTGACCTGATTTTACACACAAAAAAAGTTGACATTCAAATCATGGTGACCCCTCAAGCACTCATTATCAGGCACAAATTACATTTCAGATCATGAATTCTATTTGTAAATTTGCATTGGTAAAACTAATTCCTTCACACAGGCTCTACTTTGATTTCCCACAACATGGTTCGCTTTTGGAGACACCTGGAGTGACAGAAACATTGTTTTTAGCTCCTTTACTGCTCAAATGACAGGTTATTGCTAGATAGATTAGAGCTCCCATTACAAAATGCAATTATTAGGAATCTCAAATCTTTCAAGTTTGTATAGTTGTTCAGCTGTTTTTCCCCACTCGTAATCTTTGTTTGTTAAAAGTTTTTTTTAAAAATATTTCAACATGTCTTTTTGTTCTTTCTGCAACAGATCATTTTGAAATAGAGCACAGGAGGGGGACAGAGTGCCAACGCAACATACACACACTTCTTAAACAACGAGTGTGTGGATATAACATCCTCAACTCCACAGAATTACTGCTACATGCATGCTGACACACACACACACACACACACACACATACACACACACAGCCTAATAATATTTTCCCTACAGTTACGTTCAAGAAATACATTATACAGGCATATATATACAATATATACACAACAAGAAACTAATCAATCATATATGTTTCTAAATTAGTTTCACTGGAACAAAATCTTACTCTTTTTGCTTGTTTAAGTACATTATATAATTATACAGTTATACACAGTATCATCACCAGTGTTGAGTAGGAAATCATTCAACACTTGTTTTACTGTGTGACTCTATTTGCACTTTTTTTTTTTTTTCAAGAAAAAGGGCAACATCTTGAGAAAGACTATTAGAAGCCCAGTTTGAGGATATACACAATTCTCTCCAAGCTGAGTCCAGAGATAATGATTTATGAGAGTTTATCTGCCTGCACCGGCATCAGAAAGGACTGTATAACCGAGTGCCGAAGCACGTCAAAGCCACGCAGGAGGACGGCAGGCAGCATGTCACAACCCCGTAGGAGAACGGCATGTGAAAGCTATGCAGGAGAAGAACAGTGAGTTCACCTCTCAGCTCCACACTCAGTGCTTTGCCTGAGCACTGCTGCAATACAGCAGCCTGGATAAAGAGAACTCTGTTAGCCAAATTATTGATAGAGAAAAAAAAAAGATTTTCACCTTTAACAGTGGCCAAACAGAATAGTGACACACTAACCCTTTAAAACTTGATGTGAATCTGATCTTTATTACTTTATTACAGCCGATCTTTTATAATTTCTTTAGCTGAAAATTTAGCATTAAAGTTTTGCCACAGTAGAGGTTATTCTCTTATTCTCTTGATACTGTGCCGTTGGAAGAGAGTGAAAAAGAGAGAAACAAAGAAATGATTGCGTGCACTTGTGTGACTTTATATTTGCGTGTGTTTGTGCATAGTAACAGAGCATAGCAAGTTACTAGATCTGGGCTCTACAGCTAGACTCAGGGTCTAGACGTCCCAACAGTATGAGGTGTGTTTAGTCGAGCCAAACTGGGCTGCGTTCATCCTGTTTTTGGTTTCTGTATTTATTCTGTAATGATTCTGTATAAGTGCCTAACAATGTTCTTTACAAGCATAGTATGGATACAGATTTGAACTGTTCATGTTTAATTTTGTTGCTGCAATCTGTCATTCTCTCTCAAAAAAGGTAAAAAAAAAAAAAACTGTTTAAAAGGTTGACCATGAATGGCATGTTCACTTTTGATTTTTTTTTTTAATTTTTCATTTTTGATGAAAAGAATAACAGATTTGTTACTACTAACACAAAATGATGTCCTGTATAAGAGGAGTCTGTGACTGCTATTTGGGAAAGCCTTTTCTCTACTCTGCATATATATATATATATATATATATATATATATATCTCCATAGGCCTCTTTAAGATTCTACTTACATTTATTTAATTTCCTAGAGCAGTGATTGACAACAGTGTGACATGTAACTGACCTAATACTTAATAGCTCTATTATTCTAATCCACTTTAAATTAGGAGACAGTCAATCATATAATTTCTATTTGTATGTGTGTTTGTGTGTTTTTATGTGTGTTTTAATTCAGGGCGGAGATACAATGCCATGTGGAGAACCTAGACAATCTTTAGTTTAGATACGCAAAGGCACTGCTCAGACTTGTAGTCATTTAACTTCTCAGCATCGCCTGAGGATAATTTATGTTGTGATCTATAAGATATATGAGAACTATTATGTAATTTTACGGTATTGATTGTGGTTAATGGACCATTGTTATGTTTTGTTTTGAGATGAATGTAATTTATTTGATGTAGGGCCTTGTTGTTCAGATGCTGTTTTAAAAGGCCAGCTTGGTGCCACCTTCCTCTCCTGCATCACCTGACTTGTGTAGGAAGAGAAAAGCAGGGTGCTTGACTCTTGAAAGTTACAGTGTCCTCACTAAAAGCATTAAGCGTTACGTCGTATTACACAGTTGTTTGTGAATCTAATGCTTCGGTATAATAGTCGTTGTTTGAGGTGTGTAACTATGGCAGAAGTCGGCTTTTGTGAAAGAGAAGCCTAGCAGTGAGTAATGCAGGTAGCCAGCTGAGAGAAGCACTCAACACTGCATGACGCATCAGTGCAGGTCAGGCTGCAGAATTGTTCATGTTATGTCAAATTAAAGATTAAAAACACTGCATTTCATTTTATAGTTCACTTACGTGTGCTAATATTTTAGAGACAGTACTAATTTGTTAATGTGACAGTTCAAAATTGCTATGAATGAAATTGTTTTTGTAAGTGATGTTCCTGTTATGTTTTATTTCTTCTTCAAGATGGTAGGTTCAAGTATATTTTCCTACTGCTGGAAAAATACTTAGTTTCAATGCCTTATTGTCATGGACCATACTATTTAATTGAAAAAATATTAGTCTTAAAAAATTTTTCACTTATTCTAATAAATGTTTATACAGGTTTATTTCCATTGTCCAGGTGTAAATGTACATTCATTGGAATTTCTTATAAAACAGCATACTAGTGCTAAAAAAGCAGTGTGACGTCACTCTGGAGCATGAGCACAATCCTGCTGTAACACACTATAACAGATCGGACATCACTGACATTGCAATAGAATTGTGGTTTTATTTCAGAGATGATAATAGAAATAGAAATGTTTACTGCTTTGTCCCTATGGCTGATCCAGAGTCAGAGAGCCTCATGTTCTGCCTCCCATTACAGAACTTTTACTAAACATATGAATGTGTCTCATCATCAGTGCGTATCAGTGCGTCTCCTGCTTTCTTAGTGTCCATCTGGTGGATAAGAATTTCCGAATGTAATTTATCTCTTGACTGTTGTAGCACATTCTGGACAGGTTTATGACTTGAGGGCTACAGTGCACTCACTACCTTAGTCTGTTCACATGTGATCTTTGCCTTATCTTCTATGTGTTGCTCTGACCATTTCATGTCTCTTAATGTTGTTTGTTTTAGTAAAACAAAAGACTGTATTGGCTCTCCTAAGGCTAAATATAAAATAAATAAATATTCAACAATCTGATGCTAAAGAAGGGTCTGTATAATAAAACCTTTTCTCCACAACTGGAGTGAACATGTAGGTACAGAGCCCAAAGATTGCTAATGCAGGCAGGATAAATGCCTGGATCTGTTGTTTCCTGATGTGGAGAACAGGCTTTCAAATAACAGATGTACTAAGCTGTACTTTGTTTTCTGAGCACTACCTTGTTCCTAGGCTCTATTCAACACCAGTTACAAGGAAGGATTCACACAGTCAAATTCCATGCAGATTAATTATGCCACACATTATAAGAATTTAAAGAGCTTTTTATATGTTTCTTTGTGTAATATTAAGTAGTTTATTGCTTTTTTGGTTCTGTAAACATAAAGTTTGTAAAATATATTGTCACAAAGTGAATAAAATCCTTTAATGACCACCATGTGTTTTATCTTTATGAGTATAAGGAGGTGATGAAGCTTGATAGGCCAGGTGCACATATCACAGTGGAGACTGGCATCTCCAGTCATACCATCAGTCATGTGTGGATCTTGTATGGGTATAAGGGCACCTGGTTTGAAGATAACTGCACACAGTGGTACAGAGAACCTTTTAACTACCTTTATACTAACAAAAAGGAATAATATAAACAATAAATTAGCATAAAAATTTGCTAAATAATAATATTCATTCCAGAATCTTAGTCTCCACTCTTCAGTTATGTGAGGAGTTCAATGTAAAATAACGATTGTGTAACAGCTACTGTCTGGGTTAATAGAACCACAGCTAAATATGTAACCAGCGTTCTGTTTCACCGCTCCTGTCAGGGGCAGTGAGAAACATCTACATAATGTATGCCAGTGTATGTTCCTCTATGTCATTAGGAACAGCACTCACAATTGGACCAACAGGAATGGTGTTCAGAGATGAGGGGTGATGTGGCAAGTCACTGTAGGGGCTGGGCGTCCAGTCCTACTAGAGACCATGATGATGACATCCACCACCCAGTGGACCAGCCCGTGCTTTGGGAGCCCCACATCTTTTTCTTCCATGCAAGATGAACAGTATGTCTGATGTCAGATCAGACAACCACCCCCCGGTCTAAATAGTAAATAGTACCATAGGGCACAAACCAGACACAGCAGGGAATATTCTGCATGTTCACCTTCATGGAAGGTCTGCAATCACTGATTGACAAAGTTGGATGAAATGAACTTAGGCAGGATTTTGTGTTAAAAAGCAAGACAGAGTCACCACCACAGAGTCATGTGCCTCACAAAGGCGAGCTTATTTCTAGAGCATGCAGTTCTTTTTCTGAAGTGTTCGCTAGCAAAAGGTTTTCATAGAAACCCATTTTGTTTCGGCATCGTGCCTAGGTTTGTAAGGAGGGGCCTTAAGGAACTCCAGTACATGCGGGAGATCCCATGCTGGGCTCTTCGGGAATCATGTCGGATGGATCCAGCTGATGGGGTTCACATTGAGACAGATTGAGACAGCTGCATGTGTACCGAATATCTGCTCCCTGGTGGGGCCACATAGAAGCCAGTTATCTAAGCAGAATCCTGATGCCACTGGCAACCACATGAGAGAAGGCCACTTGCATACATCTTGAAAATACCTGTGGTGCTAGACAGAGGCTATAGTGTAGAACTTGGAATTGGAATGCCTGCCCTTTGAAGATGAACCTTAGAAGGTATCTGTCTTCTGGGATGATGGGGACATACAGAAAAAGAAAAAAAAAGGAATTTTGCAGGTCCACTGACATGAACCAGTTCTGTCTTTGCACAGCTTGAAGTAGACCTGACAACCTAAGCATATGAAAAGGAAGGGTCTAGAACTCTCTGAAATCTAAAATTGGATGAAAACCACAATCCTCTTTCCATCCTTATCCTCTGAAAAAGGCAGTAAATTGAGTAGAACTCTGATTTAACTGTGGGGTATACCCATTTTTGAGTGTAACTTTGTCCAAGAGAGAATGAACTTCATGGGTCGAAGCAATAACTACCCTGAATATACTGTGGTTCATGGGGTGAGAGTACTAGCGATGCGATACAGACATAAACTGCAGGTATGTGACCCAGGCTGACCTGCTAGTGATCCATCATGTTCGCTACAAAGCACACCACAGAGTTCAGATCACTAAAATCATTATACTGTGGCATAACGAATTCTGCCGTGACCCGCATTGTGCGAACAAGCACATTCAGTGCTATGGGATGCCTAGCACCATCCAATCCTTTAGCAGCACCTGCAAGCTAAATGGGACTGACCTAGAACCATTTTCAGACTTTGCTGAGGCCGGAGTTTAACTACTAGGTCATTGTCTGCTTGGTAGTATTTCGTAGATGTGCAGGTAGACATGGCATCCTTGTGTTCCTTCCAGGGGGAGTGAGGAGGATGACTCGTCATCGGGCTCTGTTAAAGGACGTGAGGCCAGCTGAGTACAGCTGAGTCATTACATTGCCTTTTACTCTTTTTGTGGGCTTTTTATGCTTATCAGTCAATGCTGGACATGGGAATTTGCAAGTAGCAAGCTGTTTGGGCTGCAGGGCTTGAGTCAGATTCAATTCTGAAGGGTCCAAATCTGCCAGCCAAGTGCGCTGTGTCAGCATCAGCATTGCTGCGTTCAGTGCAGGATTTGTCCTGGTCGTACAGTGTCCTTTATCTGGTTAATGCCAAGACAGTGAGAACATGGCTGCTGCCTGTCTTCAGCTTCAGATGCCAACTGCACAAGCACAAGTCTTGCAGCATGGTTCCTTATGCTGACCATTTGTTGTGGAAATAGGGGAAATTTGACTTAAGTATGAAGAGAATGAGGAGTCTATTGTGTGAAGGGAAAATGCTAGAGGTATGTATTGGCTGAAATCAAGCTAATTTTGCAGTGAACAGCCATGGCATGGAAGCCTGACTTGAAGTTAATTGACACCACAGATTTCCATAATTTTGTAGGAAAAAAGGTGCAAAAAAATTAAATACTGTGTATATTTATACACTTGTCAAGGTAGAAGAGATGAGATTAAATAAGCGGTATACACTATATGGCCAAACCCGACACCTGACCATCACACCCATATGTGTGCTGCATATAATAATAATAACCTTTATTTAACCAGGTAAGTCAACTGAGAACCAGTTCTCATTTACAATGACGACCTGGCAACGGGGCAGCATATGCCTGCTACTGCTGGGCCCCTTGACTCGTGACTGCTCAGATGTATAAATGAGATAAATGTAAGTTGCTCTGGATAAGGGCGTCTATCAAATGCCATAAATGTAAGTGTAAATGGGCCCAAACCAGTTCCAGCATGACTGTGCACCAAGCAAGGTCCATGTACACATGGTTTGCCAAGGTTGGAGTGGAAGAACTCAAGTGCACAGATCCTTGGCCTCAACCTCACTGAACACCTTTGCGATTAACTAGAACACTGACTGTTCACCAGGCCTCCTCACCTGGTATCAGTGCCTGACCTCATTAATGCCCTTCTGGCTGAATGGGCAACAAGCGATGGGATGTTCCAAAAGCACATATGGGTGTGATGGTCAGGTGTCCACAAACTTTTGACCATATAGTGCAGCAGGCTTTGGAGGGCAGGAAACCTATAGCCCCATATGGTGTGCATGTGGTACGAGAAGAAGGGAAAGATGAGTTGCATGACAGTGGTATTACTGTAAATATTATCATTTACAGCATCCTTAGCATGCATGCACACATGCACAAAGTATCCAGGTGATTCTCACCAGCCGTGGCAGGGCTGACTCTAGCCTTCTGGGGCACTGAGAAAGATTTAAACAGGGGCCCTCCTCAACAGAATTGCTATTTTTGCCTCAGCAACTACAGTGAAACTACAGTAAAACCTTCTGAAGTGAAATAACGAGTGTACATTTAAACTACAGTGAAACCGTTTGGCGTATAATAACAACTTTACAGTGAAACTACAGTGAAACAACAGTCTGAAGTGCATTCACTTTTGCCCTTTAGGAAGGCCTGAGCGTTCCCATAGCAACAGCATCCAGCGCACTGCTCTTTTTGGCGCGTGTCCTCGATCTTGTTGGCTATTGGACAGCAGCGCCGCGTCCCGCCCCAGACAGCTCTAACACTAAGCGGAAATCCGAGTTTGGAAATCCTCTGCACTTCTTCCACACAGGAGTGGGTGCGGTTTGAAGCGCGTGGCCGCGCCTATCAGGCTCCCGTCGCAGCTCCATGCACGAGACGCTGATGACGTCCTTCTCCTGGCGCTGGCTACGGAAGCCGAGCAGGGGAAACGGGCGGTAACGCGGCGGCAGCGGCGGCGGTGCTTGTGGGTCTCCACCCGAGAGCATGGCGGCCGCGGATGTGTCGGTGCGCAAAAGAAGAGGCGACATGAAAACACAGACGAGGGACTGTTTTCTCTAAACTGCTAACATTCGCTTGCTTTAAAGACAATCTTGTTTTTATTTGCAGCTACGAGATTCCGGGTGAAGCTTTGTTAGCTTAGCCAATACCGCAGCTAATGTTACTCTGTGCAGGAGCAGCGCTGTTTTTGCCTATCGGATGATTTAGGACCGTGAGCTCAGCACATGAAAGAGCCCGAGCCAGCTGTCGTGCAGCAGCCTGGATTGCGGTAATAGTCGACGCCGGGCAGGATCGCGATAATGCACCGCTTCTTCTCCGTTTCCTTGTTCGGGCTCCGCGCCTTTGTGCGCCGCTTGTTTACTTCGCCTTGCTAAGAGCGAGAAGGGCGCCAGGAGCAGCATGGGAGCCGCTCCGTCACTGGCACTGTAGCTAAAACTCAGCTTAGCCTTTTATTACGTGTTTTAAATGACGAATACCGGGTGCTAGTGCACGTTTTCTGTTGTTGTTTTTTCCCCCCCTTTAACGGTCCGTTAAGAGCCATGCGCGAGTACAAAGTGGTGGTGCTGGGCAGCGGCGGCGTGGGCAAGTCCGCCCTCACCGTGCAGTTCGTCACCGGCACGTTCATCGAGAAGTACGACCCGACCATCGAGGACTTCTACCGCAAGGAGATAGAAGTGGACTCGTCGCCCTCGGTGCTCGAGATCCTGGACACGGCCGGCACGGAGCAGTTCGCCTCCATGCGCGACCTGTACATCAAGAACGGCCAGGGCTTCATCCTGGTGTACAGCCTGGTGAACCAGCAGAGCTTCCAGGACATCAAGCCCATGAGGGACCAAATCATCCGCGTGAAAAGGTAGCGCCTGGAGGAACCGAGCCTGCAGTGCACTGTGACGTAGCAGTGATAGGTTCTGCAGTAGTGCTTTACTGCTGGATCACTCTCTCTCTCTCTCTCTCTCTCTCTCTCACACACACACACACACTTTCTGTACTGACAGATGAGCGCTAAATGGCACTACCTCTTTATTTTGCGATGCATGTCTACCTTCCTAACATTTCCAGCAGATCTTCAGGGGAGAACACCTGGCCCTTAGGCACTGAGTCAATGATTTAGCTGTGATCTCACTCTAGGGTCATGCTAGAATGACCCACATAGTAAGTAAGGCCTGCTGTTGAATTCGTGCGATCTCTTGCTTTGCCTTCAGGACTGATCACTGTATGATTAACTACCATACCTGCTCAAGATGGCAACTGCACAATGAGACAGAGAAAGCAAATAGTGTCTGATATTGCCAACTGTGAGCTGGTCAACCCCTAACCCTACTTTTGTACACCACCTGAGGTGTATGTGTTAAAAGTTGTGGGTGTCTGTGTGTCATGTGTCCTATTCTAGTGGTATGGTATGTGATCCCACAGTTTTCCATTATTTGCAGAGTGTGAATTATACTTTAACATTTTGGGGTCTGATTTATTTTCTCTGCAGTGATTACACAGGGATTCTCTCTAAGATTTGCATGCTTTTTCATTGAGCTTAACTTTCTGATCTCTATTAGCTGTAGGCCAACTGATACACACATTACTAAGCACTGTAGTCATGGAGCAGCTAGCACAATCCCATAACAATCGTATATTGTATAAAACAAGGCAAAATGTCAGTCGTCTATGTCAGTGCTCTTTTCCAGCTTACTTCTAAATCAGCTGAGAGTTGAGACTAGTGAGGAACTACCAAGTGTGTGCTGTGCTTTAGTTTGAAAATACTATTGCAGAAGAATGCACTATAATGTGAAGCTCTTATTTCTCACCAGCTCCATGTTTCTTGATCTCCATCTCTCCAGCACGTTTTCCTTCATACTTCATAACAGCACATGACTATAACATACACCAGGGCAACGGAATGAAAGACTGAATGACGCGAAAATATAAATAGACGACACCACTCTTTTGCCCTCTTTCTGTTACGAGGACAAATTTATGTCATAACATAACGAACAAACATTTAAGTTACTTTTGGCTCATGCAGCTGCATGCTGTGTCGTGATTGGCTTGTGAAGCTGCTGACTGTGTTGTGATTGACTCCTGGAGCTGTCCGCAGTGTTGTGATTGGCCCGTGGAGCTGTTCACAGTGTTGTGATTGGCTTCTGAAGCCGTCCGCAGTGTTGTGATTGGACCGTGGAGCCATCCGCAGTGTTGTGATTGGACCGTGAAGCCGTCCGCAGTGTTGTGATTGGAGCGTGGAGCCGTCCGCAGTGTTGTGATTGGAGCGTGGAGCCGTCCGCAGTGTTGTGATTGGCTCCTGGAGCCGTCCGCAGTGTTGTGATTGGCTCCTGGAGCTGTGCGCAGTGTTGTGATTGGCTCCTGGAGCTGTACGCTGTGTTGTCATTGGCTTGTGAAGCTGCATGGTGTGTTATGATTGACCTTGTGGTCTTTTGCGATTAAAAAAACAGCATATGTTGGGATAGTTCACAGTGCGCAGTTGGAAATTTTCATTTGCTAACTGCAAATGAATAGGTGTTACAGGTGACCTTTTGACATGACTGACACATTATGTTTTTACTTTCTTTGGGTCTTAATTATAGGAGTCAGTACTAAATCATATAAACAAGTACCTGTGCTGAATTTGGCTACTCTATTTGTAAGGATGCCAAGAGTACTGAACCAGGACCTGTGGCTGGAGCTACAATAGTAGAAACTGTTGCTAGGTCAAACACAACATGCACAGAATTGTCACAGACAGCCACAATTTTCATAACACAAGTTAGAGCGGAGCACCTTTTAACGCAGTCTCCAGGAGGAGTGTCCGATAACTTTCCAATTTTTCTCAAAACTACTGTCTCCTTTCACATAAAACCAAATGCGGAGTAAAAAAAAAAAAAATTGAAGCTCCTAAATTGTTTCTGCAGTTGTTAGTGTTTTACCGTTAAGACTAGGATAATGGGAGAAATGATGTCATTACCCTATAACCTCCAGAGATCTCCTCTAAGGGGTTGTGTTACATGATGGGAAACACCAGCTATGGATTCAGATGAGTTGACATACTGTGTTGTGCAGTGAAAAAGCGATGTACGTGTGCTGTACACTGCTGTGTTCACACTGTGATACTGCCACATGTGCATTTCACAGCTGGAAGTGCACAGGAAATGGGAAACTCTGGCAATGCTTAGCATCCCTCGTAAATGTGTTTGTGTGTGCGTGTGTTACGCAGTTGTGAAAGTGTTTGTTTTATATCTATTAAAAGAATGACTGTGTTTCGTTCTCTCAGGGTTTATGAAACCGTAATGTGCTTGAACGGCATAGATTTTTTTTTTGGAGCGTTACAATAGCATATGTATCTTTAGACCATAGAGACTGTAAACTTTGTTACGTGCTGCCTTTTGCGGCAGCTTTGACACCCAGATGTACAGACTATTCATAGATGTAGCTAGACCTTATGCCTAGACTGTCTGTCATCAGCTAGAACTCTCAAGTAGACTTGGCAGAGCATTAAGAGGACAACTGCACAGAGTCATTTAGACTAATTCATTGCTTGTCATTGACTTGGATAAATTTGGATGGGAAGACATTGTTTGAAGTGTTTCATACCTCAAACGTAGGTATTAATACTGACAGTGCTTTCCTTGAATGAGTTTTCCCTACTCCGTATGGCTAATCTATATATTTTTTTTTTTTCCTGAAAAAGGCATGCAGTAGTGCAGAGCAAAGCTACAGTTTTGCTGTAGCCAGCCTCAACAACTTTTCAAACTGCTCCTCATGCTGCATCACAGGGCAGCGTAACACATTCAAAGGAAAGTGCTAACTGCCCTCTTCTACATACATGAGTTCACAGATGTCCATGATTGGCTAGTGTCATTGTGATTGACAGGGGAGAGAGAGAATGCTATCCCTCCTGCTCAGAGAGCATGGCCAGATTTGCTGTCCTCTATTCACAGCCATTTGAAGGTGTATGGCATCGTGGATTCAAAGTCAACGATAGAGCAAATATTTTTCTTATGTGGCATTCGGGAACCAATTCTAAGCATGTTTGGCAAGAAAGGGGGCAGATCAAGTTCTACGCTTTTGTCAGAATTATCTGAGATCAAGAAGAGGTGCACACTAAATGCCAGTTTTCATGTGTTGAGGATCCTGTCCCAAACTTAAGATGGGAAGAAGTGCAATCAGTGAGAAAAAATGTCTAGAAATGTCCTAAATTCAATTGTAAAATTTGCGTTTTGGTTCTGTTTTTAGTAACGGAAACATTTGCTGTTCAGATCAGATATGCCAAAAATATGGTTTGTAATAAAAGTATCAGCTTTCCTTGTATTGTATTTTTTCACTGGTTCATTCAGGCACAGCACTGAATTGATGTCTTGATGTTTTTCAGTGAGCAGGCATTGCAAGGAACAGGTCATTAGCACCAGTGATGCAGATGGTGAAAAGCTCTTTTTTGGATAGAAGGACAGAAGAGATGCTTTGGTCTGGTCAGAACAAGATCCTGGATTGTCCAGTCGGGTTTAGAACCAAAGCATGATCTCTGCTCTTCCCCTCCCCCTTAGCTGGTGTGTATCAGTAGAGTGGTCATGTATTATATATAAGCTGTATTTGTGTATGCCTGAGCCGCTGTGAATCTGGGCAGTGGCAGCAGAAAGAGCTGCAGTGTGCCTCTCACAGACCTGAGTAGTGCAATGGGAGATGGATGTATTTGTAAGCTAAAATCCTATGGATATCATATCAGATTACATGTACTGATGCGTATTTACACGTGTGAGTGTGTGTGTGTGCGCGCATGTGTAATTCTATCCATCTTAATACTTGTAGCACGAAAAGCTCTTGAAAGATGATCTGTGTTATATATTATGAGTTGGTAGAATATATGTAATGTACTGTGTATGTGTGTGTATATACAGTTAGGTCCAGAAGTATTTGGACAGTGACAGAGTTTGTGTGATTTTGCCTTTATACACCACCACAATGGATTTGAAATAAAACAATCAAGATGTGATCGAAG
>CM075007.1:17534886-17551544 GCA_037576675.1 Pangasius sanitwongsei | reverse complement strand
TCTCTGCTGTCTCTCTGTCTCCCTCTTCTCTCTCTGCTGTCTCTCTGTCTCCCTCTTCTCTCTCTGCTGTCTCTCTGTCTCCCTCTTCTCTCTCTGCTGTCTCTCTGCTGTCTCTCTTCTCTCTCTGCTGTCTCTCTGCTGTCTCTCTTCTCTCTCTGCTGTCTCTCTCTCTCTGCTGTCTTTGTCTCTCTTCTCTCTCTGCTGTGTCTCTGTGTGTCTCTTCTCTCTCTGCTGTCTTTGTCTCTCTTCTCTCTCTGCTGTGTCTCTGTGTGTCTCTTCTCTCTCTGCTGTCTCTGCTACCCCCCACCCCCCTCGTCTCTGATGCCCCCAGCCAGTGGAGGCCTTGTGGTGACATCGCTTGTTAGGAATGTGTGATAAACAGAGTGGAACAGACCTCAGAATCAGAGAGAAAGAGGAGAGGCTTGGAGAGGATAGCTCTTTCATTCAGTCCAACAGCTTAGAGAGTCTCTCAGAGAGAAAGCCTAGGGGTTAACACTGGTACCAAACCCTTTTCTTCCATCATGTGTGTTCACATACACATACACACACAAAGACTTACCTTTCTGGAAACCCAGGCTTGAGGTCATGTTATGAAGGGTATTGAATTTCAGCAAAATGGAACAAGGGTGAGGTTTTTCTCTTTAGAGGACTCATTAAAAGTGTTGCATGAAAGTAGGTGAGACCTATAGAGAGATCAGACTTTTAAGGCCAGACTAGTGTCAGTGATCTTGCGTGTATCCTATATGCAACTCTGTTTGTTGGTAGTAATTTGAGAACACACATAAGATGGAGGCTTATTTAATGGCTGTCTCTTAAGGGATACCTTATTCAGAAAGGGAGCACTTCATTTTCCATTATCCTCGGTCTCCTCTGGGTCCTAATGTTCACAGGGTTGGTGTGACGTAAACTGATTGTGTTTGAATTGTGCTTTATGGAGCACTGCAGAATTGAGCTAATCAAATAGATACTTTATTTATTATCTATGTGAGTTGATAATTTTATACTGATGCATGGTGAGTGTACGTCAGGGCAAATCTGATCATCTGTTATTCTAAGCATTATTATAATTGCATGCGCATACATTTGGTTTAATGGTTTAGTATTGCTTCAGATGTGATTTTATTCCAAAGAATCATAGATTCAGCACCCACTATAGAAAGTCTGCATAAACTGCTAGAGCATGTGACGTGGGTCAGTGGACACTTAAAATATGGATTTTTTAAAAAAAAATAAAATATCACTGGTTCATTGGTATGCTTATTTGAATAGCTGTGTAGAAGATACAGACGAGTGACAAATTAAAGGAAAACCCAACATAAATGTTTTGGTTGTTGGTTTTGGGCTCCTACAAGCCACCATAATGACTTCAGTACACCTTGGCACGGTTTTTACAAGTGTCTGGAACTGTACTGGAGGGATGTACGCCAATCTTCCAAAAGATATTCCCTCAATTGATGTTTTGTTGATGGTGATGGAGAGTGCTGTCTAACCAAAATCTTCCAGTTGGATTGAGATCTGGTGACGGTGAAAGCCATAAAATATAATTCCCACCATTTTCATCTTTCATCAGACCAATCGCTGTGTCTTCATGCCCTGTGGATGGGGACAGGGTCATCCTGGATGAGACCACTCCCATCAGGATAGAAAAGTTTCCTCATGTGATAAAGCTGTTCAGTCCGAATAACCTTGATATAATAACCTAAGAGGACAAGTGGACCCAAACCATGCCTGCAAAATGCCCCCTACAGCCACCAGTTTGTCTTTTAATTCATTATTCATCAGGTTGCGTACTTGCAGTATGATTCGCTGTACAACATAACACATCTGTTACACGTGATTATATGTATGATCTGGTCAAAAGCAGGGCTGCAAAATGTAGTGTTCATTTGTCAGATGATTGATTAGAATGCTCACATCACATGGATATGCAATATAAGGTAGGTTTGTGTGTGCGCGATGGACATTTCTGTGGATTGGAAAAGAGCTCATCTGCATATTGTGGCCTTTAGCCATATACCAAATGTCTGACAAACAATATATTGTGCAGCTCTAAGACGCAGTGTTTTTCTAAACTAGAAACACTTTACTGTGATAAAGTGGGTGTACAGCTGATTTAATTTCCTGCCTTTTACTAACCAATTCCACACACTGAATTTAGATTTTGGTTAGTAGCTGATTCATTGAGCTCTACAATCTCACTTCGGGCCCATTGCTACAAGACAAGCTCCCATTCATGTCACGATTTAATTACAGAGCGGCAGGCTTATGGTTGCATCTTTATGGTGTTCATCTTCTAGGCCGGTGGAGAGAGTGAGGAAGACTATGGTGGAGCAGGAGCCAACGTCCTCGGCAGGGCAGAGGTTGGGCGCCCCGGAGTCACTGGGAATCAGCACGCTGGAATCGGGCCAAAAGCCACCAGCCATGCCAGCCGGCCGCCACATAGCCATCAGGGTGCGCATGCTCGACGACTCCGAGGAGATATTCGACATCTCTGTGAGTGGCCCTTTCATATTTCATCTACTGCTGTATAATTTGTAAAGTGATGGGTCTGTAGGGTCAGAAGTTTAGTGGACAGGATTGAGTCTCAGTGTCTGAGTACAGTTTTGTTTCATCAGTTATTAAAAATGGAAAAAAAGAGTACAACTGTAAGAGCTACTTTGTCAGTTCTTATTATTAAGCAATCATTACCACTATAATTTCATTACCGTTAACATGACTCATATAAAGGAGTTAAGTTTGGAGAAGGGGCGAGGCTTTTTATTTTTATCTTTATTATGACTGGTAGGATTTGTTGTTGAAATAAAAAATGTTGTTGAAATAAAAAATGAATGTAATCCTGTTTGAAAAACGTTACTTGACAAGACTGTGTTCATTTCTGATAACTGATGAATAAAAACAGATGTTGGTAATGGACTGAGTCCACACTATAGAGTGTGTGTCTCTGTGTGTGTGTTTCTGTCTGTCTCTGTGTGTGTGTCTCTGTGTGTGTGTCTCTGTGTGTGTGTCTCTGTGTGTGTGTCTCTGTGTGTGTGTGTCTGTCTGTCTGTCTGTCTGTCTGTCTGTGTGTGTCTGTGTGTGTCTGTGTGTGTCTGTGTGTGTGTGTGTGTGTGTGTGTGTCTGTCTGTGTGTGTGTGTGTGTGTGTGTGTGTGTGTGTGTCTGCGCACACGCGCTCGTGCTGGCTGGATGACCGGAGCATGATGGAAAGGACTGACTGCAGTTTGCTGTTGACATGGTAACCGGATGATTTTTTAAAAAGGTTGCCTGTTGCATGAATGAGCGGGAAGGATAGTTATTCTGTCTCTGAGTCAACACATGCAGCAGAGCATTTACAATCATGGCTTCTTATACTAGTGCTAACCGATACTGTTTCAGACTGATTGACCCTAAGTATTTGTTTTCCATGAGTCCAGGTGCTTGTTGAATTGTGAGATTATGAGAGTTTTGTTAGTGAATTTATGTTTCAGTAGATGCAGCTGTCTGTATGGTGGAAAGATGTGGTTTTGTTTTGCCGTGTGTGAAATTAACAAAGCTGGCTAAAGTTTGAAGTTGGCATGAGGTTCAAATCAACTACTGTGTGTGTGTGTGTGTGTGTGTGTGTGTGTGTGTGTTTTCTTATGGGCAAGACACATGTTCAGAGTTTTTTTTTGTGCAGAAGTGTGTGTGAGGTTTGCTTGAGGTCTTTCTGCTCTACATCTGATAGTCATCCCGATTTTAGAGCTTGATTGAAGTGAGTACTCTTTTGGGTTTTGCTCTACTTCCCTGGTGTGAGTTTGTGGTTCTGCTGCATGTTGGTGCTAAATCTGAAGCACGATCATCACACCGGGTGGAGTCTGAAATCATATGTTTATTTTAGCTGGAACCTGCAATATTGCAATTTTCTCAAACCACTGCTGAAGTGGAGAGGGAGTGAAGGAGGGGATGAGATGGGCGTTAGAGAGGTAGAGAGGGAATGGGAATTCAGGCAGCTCTTTTTCTTGTGTGTGTGTGTGTGTGTGTGTGTGTGTGTGTGTGTGTGTGTGTGTGTGAGAGAGAGAGAGAGAGACAGGGGCTGAGGAGAGTAGAAAAAGCCTTGTGTTGGGTTTTTTTCCCTTCTTTGGCTGCAGCCCGAGTTGCATTGAGTAAAACTCTGTTCATAACACACAGCCTGACGTCCAGCCAGCACACTCGTGTTTTTCAGCATTCCCATTCCACTTACTGCACAGATTAATGCATTTTGGCTTCAGCACTTGGCTGTGACTAAGAATAGCTTCTGTAACTTTCACACAAAACATCCCATAGCATTTCTCTGCTCAGAGAGAGTCTTCTTCCTCTTTAGTTCAGAGAGAGAGGAACTTGGTAGTTAGTAAAAGAAGTACGAAGTTAATTGTGCTACAGATACAGCTTCTTTTTGTTAGTTAATATCCTGACTTCATGCCCAAGTTGTGTACGATAACGAGTAAACAGGAGAGCCCTAAAGCATTTAGTATTGGGAAAATATCCATTATAGTTTATAGTCACCATTTATAATGAACATTTCAGTTCTGATTCCTGTTCTCTGCTTACTTGGCGCTAGTTGCAGAGCTCCATTTGTTATTTTAAGAGTATCTAAACTGACCTTTTGATAGTCTCAAGCCAGTGTGGATTTCTTATGAAGGATATCAATGCAATATCAATTACTTCATGTCCATGACTAATAGTCAGAGCTTAATTGGCTTATCATGCTTTTAGATTCTTTGCAATAGAAGTCATAATATAGGGAGCTGATAGAAATGGCCCAGTATGTGAATGAGCTTGTCCACCTTCCAAAATTTTAATCTCATTACCACTGTGGAGTCAACGGCAAAAACTCAGCTAGGTAGATGAAACTGTTGTAGAATTGTCACTTTCTGAGACTGCAGTGTGCAAATAATAATATTAATAAGGTTATTTGATTAAAAAAAATTGTTGCATTTCTGGTTGAGGTACTAATTTTATTTTGGAAGATAATGTGTCACCTGCTGCCACGTTACAGTAGATTGTGTGTGTAGTGTAGGCTTGTACCATGTGCATGAGTGGTGAAATAATCAGTATTGTGTGCGATTAGTTGGGAGGAATGGCATATAGGAAAAGCATATACATGTATGTCGCACAGGAAAGTTTGATAATGCAAAACTGTTGATTTAAAAGTGATAGCAACCACTTGACGGTGTGCGTTACCGTGATTATTCTTAGGCACAGTGTGAAGCAGATATAAACAGTTATAAAATGAGTGTAACGCATGTCCTCAAGTAGCTTAGAGCTTCTATAAAACAGTAACAAAACAATACGATAAAATCCAATGTTCAATAAATAATTTCATTTATTATTAATAATATTCACTGCAAACAATTCTTTCACCACGCAGTGTAGCTGTTAACTGTCAGCTTTGGCTGCTAAGCAACATAAAGCACAAATATTAGCGCATTCCTTATGTGTAATGATTGAGATGCGTAATTATAGTAAATAATCAAGCTTCTTATAGACTAGTGAAACTGTATGTAGACCTATGATAAGTTGTAACACTTATTAATCCCTGTTGGGAAATTGATTCAGAGTGAAATGAAGACAAAATATAGATAGAATGTGGGGGAATTGTAACAATAGGTTGAGTTACAATGTATATACAAAAATCTGCAAATATGCAATATATGGGTTTGTTAACTATTAAGGTATTATGCTGAAGTAGCCTATTTAGTGTAATATTTTTGGGCATCTGCCAGCATGGGACTAGTAAATTCCTCATCATTCAAATTGCCCTACAGATTGCTAGAAGAGCTATGCTTGGGGATGTAATGATATACTTCATTCATGATTTGATTCGATTCACGATACTGGCTTCATAATTTCGCTTCAGTTCGATTCTCAGAATATTTTCGAGCAGAATTTAAATGAAGAAAAATTTGACTGAAAGGACTCCTTTTTTATTTCGGAATCATAAACAATGCAATACATTGTGCATTTTTGTCTGTATAAAACAAAATAAATCAAGAAAATTGCTATGAACAGATGTTTAATATTAATATCTACAGGTTCACCATATCTTAAAAAATAAATAAAAGTTTGATTGTATAAACAAAGTGCCTGACCTGGGACCTTAGAAAGTGATCAGCTGAAACATAATAAGCTCTGTAGCGGAAATAGAGCTCCAAAGACTGCTAAAATGCCCGGTTTCCATAGCCTCTGGTGTTGTTGAAAGCCATTGCAGAGCTCTTTTCAACCGTTATAACATGGTTGTGTACCCATATTGTTGGTCATTACAATGAGGAGCTATCGAAAGTGCAGATCTCACAGGCTCTCCACGAAAGACCTGACCAGTGTTCTCTCTCTCTCTCTCTCTCTCTCTCTCTCTCTCTTTCTCTCTTTCTCTTAGGGCTGTATTTGATAAATCTCATTGTGCTATTATTGTGATTAACAATGAAAATACTAATCCAGGTTTGCTGTCTGTTTTTGATAAATTCCAGTGGTTTTCAAATGAATTTATATTGATGCTTTAGATGTTTTGAGGTTCGTGCAGTTGTTGAAGGGAAAAGATTCAGCTTGCAACCCACTGAACAGATTTATTCCACTGCATTAGTCTCCTCTGTCCATGTTAAATCAGTAGTGAAAGTGTTGAGTAGTGGAATGTGAGCAACAGCTTCCTCTCCTGTCTACCTGTCTGTCTGTGATTGTCTGTGGTTTTCTTTCACATGGGAGAAGAAATGGTAATTGCGACTGGCTGTCCCCACCCCCCCAAAAAAAAAAAAAAAAAAACAGCTCGGCGTTGTGCTGTGTGCCCTGGGGCCTGGTGCATGTGTGGAGCCAGCTGTTTAGAAATGAGGTTGGTGCTATTGCATGCGCACAGGTTATTTACTGGTAGTATTTAGGCATGCAATGAATATTTAATTGATATTGATGAATATTTAATTTGGTAAATCTGGTATGGCACGCTCTGAGCAGAGCTCAAACACCCAACAAGGATAGTTTGGCATGTCTGAGATTTCAGCATTCATCCTTCTGAATTCTTTACAGTGCTCTGAAATAGACAAATTGAAATATGTCTAACTAAACATTTTATTTATTTATTTTTTTTTTCATGAAATTGGAAAGGGCTTGATATTGCAATGATCTGGTGTGTTCTTTTTCAAAAAAGCATTACATAGCATGGCTGTTTTAATGCTATTATTTAGATTTAATGAGATTATGTCCAACAGAAGAGCTCTGGCTATAATTCATATTCCACAGTGAAAAACAGTTGAGTTGTTCAATTGAAATTTTTTTTAATGCTATAAACAAAACATGACAGGGCATGCTGTTGTAGGAAAATAATCAACAACGGGGTGGTGCGATGTGGCATGGCACAATTTGATTATGATTATTTTCTCATAACAGCGTGTCATTCCTAAAAGTGTTTCATTCCTCTTATGCTACAACCGTTTTAATTTAAGCTTATTAAATTATCTTATTATTTTAATCAGTTTATAGTTGCATTTAATGTTGTGGAACGTCTGTGAAATAAGTTCCTTATTTTTATAAGCGCTATAATCAGCCATTCCTCTCTTATTTTCTTTCTCGGATTTAATAAGATAGAACATATGTAGCTTGTCATGTTACGGAGAAACCGCAAAGTGCAACGTTTACTGTCCTGAAGATTCTCCTGCAGCAGAAAACTTGAAGAAGCAGCTTTACCTCTGTTATAAAGTGCTGCCAAAGTGGAGAGGGAGTGAAAGAAAGAATGACAGGTAGAGAGGGAATGGGAATTCAAACAGCTGTTTTTCTTGTGTGTGAGAAAGCGAGGGAATAAGGAGATGCTGACAAGCATAAACTCTTTTGTAAATTATATATAAAGTGTCTTTACAGAAAACACCACCATATCAACAATTATGTTTTTCTTTGTTAAACCGCAGCATGTTTTTAATATCTGTTTGTTATTAGGTTTAGGTTATGTGGAGTGTTTGCAATGTTATACAAATAAAGTTATACAAATAAACTGAAAAATGATCAGAAACTTTTAGAGAAAAACAGAAAAATAAAGCAAAACTTACAATAACCTAGTTGCATAAGTGTGCACACCCCTAAACTAATGCTTTGTGGAAGCACTTTTATTACACCACTGTCTTTTGGGGTAAGAGTCTGTCAGCAAGGCACATCTTGACTTGGCAATATTTTCCCACTCTTTCTTGCAAAAAACATTCTGGATCCATCACATTATGAGGGCATCTCCTGTGTACAGCCCGCTTCAGGTCACCCCACAGATTTTTAGTTGGATTCAGGTCTGTACTCTGGCTAGGCCATTCAAAAACATTGATCTTCTTTTGGTTAAGCCATTCCTTTGTTGATTTGGATGTATGCTTTGGATCATTGTCATGCTGAAAGGTGAAACTCCTTTTCATCTTCAGCTTAGTATGAGACAACTGAATGTTTTGCACTAAAAATAGACTAGTATTTGTAGCTATTCATGATTCCCGCCACTTTGATAAAAGCCTCAGTTCTGGCTGAAGAAAAGCAGCTTTAAAACACGATGCTGCCACCACCATGCTTCACCATGGGTATAGTGTTCTTTTTTTTTTTTTTTTTTTTTTCTCTCCTCCAAACATATCTTTTGGAATTATGGAATTGTTATAACTTTTGGAATTTTTTTTCATCAGGCTATAACACATTTTCCACGTGGTTTGGGGTGATTTAGTTGGGTCTGGATCTTTTGTGGGAAAGGGCTTCCATCTAGCCACCCTACTGTTGATGGCCTTCACGGTGTTCCATGGTACATATAATGTTTTAGAAATCCTTTTATACTCTTCTCCTGATCTATAACTTTCGACGAGTGAGATCCCATACATGCTTTGTAAGCTCTTCATGGCTTCAGCAGTCAGATGAAACCATAAACACAAACATATTGCCATATTTTTGGCACTTGGTAATTACGATTTAATTTCAGAACAGAGGCCAAAGGCTTGAATTTGTTAAGTGTAAGTTTTTAAGCTATTGCTTTAATGCCACTGTTTCACTTTCTTATATAAATCTCATCTCTTGGAAAGTGTAGAAGTAGCTAAAACTATGACTAATAGGCAGGATTACCAGAACCCACAATTTTCTAACCTTTAGTGAGAGCTGTTTCTGACACAGTGACCATACAAACCCTTTTTGCGTCACTGTGGAATGTTGACTCATGTGCTGTGTGACCTTCAATTTAAAAAGTAGCTCTAATGTCTAACTTTGACTAGCAACTGTACATTCTGATCTATATCTTCCTCTTTCCAACCACATCTCATACTTTCAGTAATGCTCCAGGAGCTGGTCACAATCTACTGTTTAGTTCCTGTAAGTTCGGGAGTTGGGTGTGGAGTGCTAAACCTATCCTGGAGTAACAGCAAAGAGAGCAGCTGCTGTATTTGTCCACATGTAGACCACAGATTTAAATAGTAATTAGTAAGTTATCAACTGAATATACAGTGATGGCAGGATATAGTGTAGATCTGTTTGCTGATATACATTTAGATATAAATCAATTTTAAAGTGATTTTTCAGGTTTTTGAACTTTGCTCATCCCTTGTGGTTATGCTTAGCAGCAGCACAAATTTCGGTTGTCCGGTTTGGTCTACACCATGTCTAATTGCCCCCGCCATTTAACGAAGATTAGACGGAAGGCTAAAAGTCCCCCAAATGAGCAGGAACTGCAAATGGCTGCATTACAGGCATGGCAGAACATCAACAGGCATACACATTATCTGGTGATGTCTATGGGTCATTTGTATAATTTTATACAAAATAATGCAGCAATTCCTATATGGTTTACATAATGTGTCACTTCAACCTGGCTATTTTATCATTTCATATAGTACAGTAACAAATCAATGTAAATTGTCATTGTTCAATTACTTATAGAGTACACCGCATATATAGCTGTGTCTTTTGAGAGGAAGCCTTGCTGTCTTGCTATGTATAACTCAGGAATCCATACATGTCCGGATAATGGTGGGTTAATAATCCAGCAGAAAAGAGCACTTTATTTAGTCAAGTTTTATTTGCTGATTGAGTCATATGCTGTAGTTTGCCGGCTTGCTGCTTGATATTGTGTATATGTGTGTAATAGAGTATTCCCAAGGAACTGTACCGGATTATTGTTTATCTGATGTAGCAGGATGTGAGTGTGTTTTCTGTGTGGGAGTGGGTGTGGGTGGGTTTATTTGTGTGTTTGCAACGCTTCTGTTCCACTCAAATGGCAATCATGCTGACCATCACAGGACTTGCATGCCTCCCTCTCCGCACCCTGCCACAGCTGAATGCTCGGAGTAAATCAGTGACGAGGAGATTACAGTAAATCATTAATTGTGTTGTCAGAGACACTGCTTCCTGTATCGTGTTTGACCATTTTATACACCTTCAAATGTGGAAATGTTTAGTTCTTTTTAGAGGGAGTCACTTTGTATCTCTGTACGTTCCTGATCCTGTGATTGTGGTATAATATGAGCTAAATGTTGTCACTCCACTCTAATTAATAAGGGAGGAATAAAAAAAAAAAAACTGAGAAACCAGGTCACTTTGGTGTGCACACGCATTCTCTCTCTCTCTCTCTCTCTCTCTCACTCACACACACACACACACACACACCCGCAGACATGCAGCCATTGTTCCCGTAGCTCTTCACATTAACCTTTATCCTGTTGGAGGCAGAAAACTGGGACAGTTGAAAAACAACATCCCTAAAGCCCACCCCAACAACCCCACCTGTTTTCAAAACACACATGTACACACACACATACATGCTTCTTAGTGTGTTGAATGGAATAATCCACACAGATGGATTATGTTTTTTCTGAGACCAGGGAAAAGCAATAGCCTGAAGTCAGCCTGAAGCTATTTCCCACTCTTCAGCATTCTCTACACTGAAGTAGACTTATTCTCTCCAGACAGTTTTCAGCTTTATGAATGAATTTCCCCTCTAATGCAATTCATATTCCAGTGAATATAGTGCATAATATCCATTCAGTATGCAGTAGCTCTGCCAGTCCTGGATGAGCAGGACCTGGGACTGAATAGTTTGATTGTTGATGTCTTGCACAGACCAGATGGGATGTTTTGTGTGTGTGTGTGGGTGCTGCGCAGAGGACTGATGTCCTCTCTACACAGGAAGTTCCCACTGGGATGCTATTCTTATCCACCGGCTCACGTCTACTTAACTCCAATACCGTCTGAATTCTGGGCCATCGCTTGAGTCTCACCAAGCACACATTCCAACTTAAAGTAAGCAGTGGATAATAGCCTGTATAATATTTCTCTCTGAAGAACTGACATAATTGTGAAATTCTGAGTCATAGTTTGTGCTGTTCTTTGGGGATATTCTTTGAATGTTTTATTGGAAAGATCATTTAAGGAACGGATGATTAGATTAAAGTAGTGTTCAGTGATTTTTCTTTTTATCTTGCACTAGCATTCAGCCATTTTAGTCTAATAATGTATTTTGGGGATGTAGTTTTTGACACAGCATTCAAATAACAGCTCGTTATTCCTTTAATGATGGCAGTTGTGATGAAAAATAGGCACTACTGACTCAGCATAGCTTAAACTCATACAGGGAAAGTGTATACCTGAATTCACTAGCATTATTAGATCTGATAACCTGACTGAGCTGTGTGTCCATACCGTGTCATTCTGCGCTGTTATACAAGAGCACTGCCGCTATACCATTATCGTTCTTAGCAATGGTGGACTTGGGTCATGAATTTGATGGTTTCAGAATGCCTGTAGAATTGTGAGTGAAGGAACTACATAGGAGCTGGGGCATGCAATTTTTATTGCATGCTTCTCCTGAGGTCCGCTGAGACACGTAATGGGCAATTAAATCTACTAAATAAGAGCTGCTGTCTTCAAACTATTACACTATGCTCTTCACCAGCACTGGATCTGACCGCATCGGATGAACCGTGCTTTTATGCTTGCACAAGCCGGACTATATGCTAGAAATGCATGCTGATGGAGTGGAGTGGTAGATGACTGGAGACACCACCCCGTTGCTTCTGGATGGAAAAGTTACCATGGAAACATGGTCCTATAGAGTGTGTGTATGAGCTTTAGTGCGAGTCTACAAAAAGAAATATAATAGAGAACTAACTAGGCTATTGAAAAGGGCTTGGCTCAGTTCAATGAAGCTTTATGTAACTCCTCCTCTAACCAAAATGTGTCTGGGACAATTTCTTGCTCTTTTCCCTGCTTTCTGTCTGTCTCTCTCTTTCTCTCTCTCTCTCACTCAGTTCTTCCCTTCCTCATTTATGTCAAGCCATGAGAGACGTTAATCAGCTGGGAGAGAGAAACAATAAGGAGATTTTTTTTATTTGCATTTGGCCCTGTGGCATTGACTGGTTCTTCTGCTTTTCTATCCAGCTGAAGCAGGAGGCATTTGAATAAGACCTTGTGTCAATATGAACTGACAATATGAACAGAGCTCAAAATAAATTACTCCCCCACCAGTGCACAGTGCAAGCTGTGGTATCTCCTGGCCGCCCTTTACCCCCAAGCCAACCTAAAATCTCACCTTCCTGTGTTTTTAGTGTTTTGTTTTTATTTTTAAGAAATGATCAGCTTCACATCCAGGAAATTAAAACATGATATGATATTGCATAGAGGTGTCATATGCGCAGTGTCAAGACAAAAGAACCGTTCAGGCTTGATTAATTTTAGCAGAGGAGGTCCGGATAGGATAACACATCTGTGGAATTTTAGGAAAATTACAGATATCTCGGATTGACGTGTCAGTGCCTGATTATACCTGTCAGTGTTGGGTGAGAAACTCAAACAATAATGGTGCTGCACACGGCTGTGCCTATCTACAGTTCGTTTTTATATTACCACAACGTCAATTCAAATCGAATTGCTACTGAAAGGGCTTCGTGTTCAGATGAATAGAGAGGGTCATTTGCTCCAGAATTACTACTTTTCAGATTTGTAAATACTACAAACATTGTGATTTTGTACTGGATTAAAATCTGCTGATCTCATTGGCAGTCACTTAAATTACAGATTAGGTGAACCTGATCAAGCTTGAATAGGGCCAAAGTCCTGGTGCTTTGACATGCCAAGGTGTCGTTTTGTCACTGAGCGTGCCGCTCACGTTACACAGGTTGGATCAGTGTGTAGAGTAGCAGTTCCTGGAACAAAATCTCAGATTTTTTTTTTCTGTGAGGAAAAAAAAAAGAGAGAGAGAGAGAGAGAGCAAGCAAGCAGTCTTCATTTTTTAGTTACATTGCATCCTCATTTATTTATGTTTTCACTGTCATAAATCAAGCAGGGTCAAACCACAAGCATCTCAAAGCCTTCAGAATCTCCCATGATCCTCATAGGGTAACACGTTCCCTGGATCTGAGTTGCCATGGTAACTGATTGCCTGTGTGTACATGTGGGTATTCTTGTAATCATTCTTGTGGTTTTCATGTCATGTATTCCAGTGCTTTTTGTCTTCAGTTTGTGTGTGCATATGAGCATTACTGACCTCAGGCCTCTCCTATCAGAAAATGCCCTGAGCTCTGGATGTACAGCTCTGTGTGTGTGTGTGTGTGTGTGTGTGTGTGTGTGTGTGTGTGTGTGTGTGTGTGTGTGTGTGTGTGGATGGCTTCTGAGGGCTGCTGGCCTTGAGTGGTGAAGGATAAGGAGTTTATTTTAATCTGCACACAGTGGATTTATTGGTTGCTTTCCAGTGTCTGTGTGTGTGTGCGTACCGTGTGTGTGTGCGTACCGTGTGTGTGTGTGTGTGTGTGTGTGTGTGTGTATATATGTTTTAATTAGGAAGCCATGCTATGGACACAGATCTCTTGTATCAAATTTAGTGTGACCAGTTACATTTTTAAAATCAAATAATTGCACATTAGCATTGATTGGGGAGTTTGAAATTATTCAAAAGAAATTTTAAGTAATTCTAAGTATTTTTCACGTTGCTTTCGACCATTCTCCTCACCATATTTAAGAAAGCTGGCAACACTTATTGTACTTATAGTCAAAAGTCTGTTTATTTCACCAGATAAAATATTTGAGATTTAATGAATATATAGGTGGATTATCTTAACTTGTACACATAGGAAGAATAAATACGACGAAATACATATGTAATTATTTTGGAAATGCAACTAAAGGAGACAGACAGAGAATTTCTTGATTCATTTCTTGAAACATTTATTTCAACTGCAAACATCACAGCCCACTTCTGAACACTTCACTTTCACAACTTCTTTTGAGACGCTCTCAACTGCATTTTGGAACAGCGTTTTTTTTTTTTTTTTTTTTCCTCTGACCAGTGATTTTCATCAGAAAAAGACGTTACATGTGAACACAGCCTAACCTTGTTTAGCTACCAAGCCACGTTAGATACTAACGTTAGTTCAGTTAAGGTATCTTTATGTAACGTCAACTAACTAGCTTCACTGGCTAACGTAACTTGATTCAGTGCATGAATATCTATGTAAGTTAGCTAGATTAGCAATTTCTTTAGTTGTAATATTACATTAGTTATATCTTTTCTGTATGTGCTATCTCTGTTGTTAACATCCACAAAAATTACTCCATAACAAAGTTTATACTTCATTTATTCTTTGTTGATCGATCCGAGTCGATGTTGTAACTACCATCCCGAGTTGACTGTACAGAGAAATAGCCAATCAGCTGTTTGATTAGCTTGGCGATGAGCATCTGTCTCACACACACACCAATCACGCAAACTTTCGGCCAAACACTGATTGTTGATTGGCAGGACATTCCTGTTGCCAGCTTACCTTTCTGTTTGAGATCCAGCCACCTCTCCGTTTTTTTTTTTGTTTTGTTTGTTTTTTTGTTTTGTTTTGTTTTTTGGGGTCAGTGCATAGAGCTCTCACCGTTGTTTTTACATTCATTCTGATATGTCTCCGAAATGCTATTTTATGTTCATTTGGCTTAAGGCACTCCGAAAAACACTTAGGGCTGCACCTAAGGCTTTCTATGGTAGGGAAAATCCTGATTAGGTGTTATTGGAGACTGTGTTTAATAAGAGATTCCGTTGCTTGCTGCTTCTCCCTGTAGAACAGCAGATGATTGATTGCTCCTGGTTTTCTTGTGTTATTAAGTTTAATGAGCATAGTCTGGTCACAGATGCAGTCAGACACGGGTATCACTTTCCACTCAGTTTATTTTAAGCGACAAGAGAGGAAATTATTTATAACTGATTATAAAAGTGTTGTAATTAGTCTAGTAATATTTTAATGTTGGGTACAGATGAAATCAGAGATACTGTTTTAACTCTATTACAAAAGAGTGTAATATAACAAGTTTATCAGCCATGTTATTTAGCGTTTTCTTATTGCAGTGTTGATTTCAGTTTGCATTCTTGCACCAGGCTTATTTTATGGTGATTGTGCATCATTTAAAAAAAGTATATTTTGACTTTCGAGTATATAAATAGCTTATTTTGATAGACTGTGTTTTCTTTTCTGTCTTTTTCTTCCTAATTTGGTCTTGGCCAGTTCCCACAGACCAGCCAGCCCTACCCTATCACAGGACAGTTTCCAGCCGGGAGGGTGAAGGCTAAAACAGGGGTGTAGCATAACTCATTCAGAGGAACACGCTATCCGCCCTCTTCCGCATACATGAGCTCACAGACATCCACGATTGGCTAGTGTCACTGTGATTTACAGGGGAGAGAAAGTATGCCATTCCTCCCACCCAGAGAGTATGGCCAGTTTTGCTCACTTGGCTCAAACTTGTGCTCTACCAACAATGGGACAAATACTTTTGCGTTGCACCACCCAGGAGCCCAGTTAAGATTTGTTTCTCTTAACCCAGTTTTCAGTGTGGGTGATTCCTAATTTGGCAACTTTTGGATTATCTGAATCTACATTCTAGGCCCTGATACTGTGTTGTGCCATCTGATGGTCTGAACATTGTTGTTTGATTTGTTGGGTTCAGTTAATTAGGACAGATGCATCTTCTCCCATGGCAAAGGGATGCACAATGATGGATAAAATGGTAATGACCATTTTGCTCAGTATCGATGATTATCGCAATTATGGGGCCAGTTCAGCAACTAAAGTGGCTTTTTGTCACAGAACTACAGTAGACATTACATATATTTACATAAAGTAAATATCAGAAGTACATTCATTTATCTGACTGTTGGGTATATGCTATTTACATTTACTTCATTTGCCTGACACTTTTATCCAAAGTGACTTACAACTGAGACAGGATACAACTGAACAGTTGAGGGTTAAGTGCCTTGCTCAAAGGCCCGACACTGGCAGCTCGGTAGTGCTGGGATGTGAACTCATGACCTTCTGATCAGTAGTGCACTGAGCCACCACTTGCCCCCGTCACTAATCTAGTGAGTGGCTGAGATGGTCAAAGGAGGCATAATGTTAAAAGCTGCAACTTTGTTTTTGGTTAATTTAGGCAGAGATACCTTATTCCATCGCTCAGATAGCATGGTGTATGAATGAAGAGCCAAATATCACCCTGCTCCTGGTAATTACAGCGAACTTGTAAGATTTATTACACACATACCCTTCTATTGATCATTAGTTGCAATTCAAAGGCTTTTACTCCATCACTATTTCATCAGTGCAGGTTTTATCCATCTAGATAAATAAGCAAATATACAGTCAGGTCCGGAAGTATTTGGACAATGACAGAGGTTTTGTGATTTTGCCTTTATACACCACCACAATGGATT
>CM075007.1:17479674-17517639 GCA_037576675.1 Pangasius sanitwongsei | reverse complement strand
TGTGTGTGTGTGTGTGTGTGTGTGTGTGTGTGTGTGTGTGTGTGTGTGTGTATGTATGTATGTATGTATGTATGTGTGTATGTGTGCTGTCTCGAGCTGCTCTCTTGGCTGTTTTATTTAACATGGCTGCGCTGCAGACAGGGAGCACAGGAGGCGCTGTTGGGCAAGTACTGAGTTCACTCTCCTGGGTGTTAGGGATAGAGCCTGAAGTGTAAGTGGGTATACTTAAACACTGTTAAATATTCAAAAATACACACACAACATACAGATGTTTTGCACAGATTTTGCACGTGAAGTTTGTATTTCTATAGGCAGACAGAGTGAGTGACAAGAACAGTGAGCCACATGAGATTCTTTAATATATGCTTATATAATATATATAGTATATATGATTGGAGAAAGGCTGAGTGTTTAGACCTCTGTCTTTCTCTCCTCCCTTTCCATCTGGGACTTTTATCTCCACCATAGAAGTACCAGGGTTGTCCATGTCTCTGGCGAACGGTCATCGCCATGCACTTGAGCTGAACGGAGCGAGTCCAAGCCCGGATGATCAGCAGCCGTCACCTCTCACATCCCCACTCCTGAACGACGCCAGCACTCTGCGGACGGATGATGAAGAGGAGAACAGGAGGAAGGTGAGAGAGCAATCACGTAATACAGAACTGGAAGACACTAACATTTTCCACCTAAGCCCAAAGCACACTGGTAGCCTAAGGGCATTTGTAACGTGTCAGTAAACTGAGTCAGTATGTGATTTATAATATGAATTCTAATCTCACCCAGTGAACTGGAACATTAAAAGTTTACAGGATGAGACAGACATGAGAGATGTTCTTATGTAATTTTATACAGCTTTCCAACACTAGCGAAATGCAGTAAAAATAATTAGGGATACTTGCTGTTTTCCAAAGGTTTTGAAATCTATACTCATGATCAGGCCAAAACCGAGGCACTCTGCTTGTTTCTGTAAACTGTAAGACCGTACTGTTAACATTACAACCAAAAGGGTTAAGGGACCTCTGAAAAGAAAAATCATACAGATTTACAGCGTAATGTAATATAATTTCTTAAAATACCATAATTACAGCTTAATTTCTCAAAACACCTTGTACTGAGGAATTCATGATACCATTATAAAAAAATATATATTTTCCTCATAACGCTTTTGATACTACAAGTGAGTCAGGTAAAACTTTTCTGTTGTTTACTCGGTATAGAGAAACGTGTCAAAATTCTTGTCTATGGTAATGGCACATGTGCTTTTTTAACTACTTTGGAAAATGCAACTTTCTGCCATGACTTTAACCAAATGCAGTTGGTATTACTGGATTAGAATAAACCTTCTGAAATCTGCTTTGGTGTAAAATCAGAATAGGAACCAGGTGTCAGCCATTATCCCTTATGGCACAGCGCTGTGCATCTGCTCTAACTGGAGCATAACTCCACACACCACAGCGGTCTTGTGCAGACGTGGCTGCCTTTGCCAAATAGAAACTTGCCGAGAGACTAAATGTTAGGCAGTAGGACTTAGTTATAAATGGCTATGTTGCTGTTGAAACCAATGATTTTGTGATATTTTTGTGTGATACAGAGATTTCCGACAGACAAGGCTTACTTCATTGCCAAAGAGCTGCTAACCACGGAGAGAACCTACCTGAAGGATCTGGAGCTCATCACTTTGGTAATGAAAGAATGAATCGTAGACTGTGTATGTTTGTATGTGTGTCTGGATGGACAAAGGGCTCCTTGTTAGAATACCTCGTGTCAGTAACAGCTAGATGTGTCGGAGGTTGTTGGACTGCTCCTCTTCACTGAGACTGTGTGCTAGTCCTCACTATTTATAATAAAGATGCAATGATTTATAAAAAATATATGTTTATACACATATTGAATTATTGAATCTGATTGGTCAGAAGGTGTTGATTTAATTTTCTGTAACAGCAACATAACAATAATAAAACAATAAAAGACAATTTAAAATCAGGTTTATATTCATTAATTGAAAAAAAAGGTGTTATTTAACAAAGAAAAAGGTATAATCGTTCTTATGGTGACGTTTTCATTTAGGAATAAACGTAATAGAAAGTTAAGTTTGTCAGCACTTTGCAAGTCACTCAAGTTCTCCACCACAGGAGAGTCTTCAGAATAATTTGAGCTTTCCAGTATCTCTGTAACATGACAAGCTGCACTTTTTTGTCTTAGAGAGAAAAGAAAAGCTGGCGAGGGAAAGACTGTTTATAGCTGTTACAATGTAAGCGATAACAGAAACTAGCTTGTCTAACAGACGTTCCATAAGACAAAATGTAACTGTAAAAGATTAAAAAGCATGTCATGACGTTCATTAATAAATTAAAATTGTAATTGCTGGCAAGTCGTTGTGAAATAAAACAATCCAGGACTTGGTGTTATTGGAAGATAATCCACTTGAGGATGGTAATAGGGTGATATCACCTCACCTTGTTGAGGATTTTTTTTTTTTTTTTCTTATAACAGCATCTGCTGAACTTATGTGAAACATCATAAGGTGTAATGGTGACATGCTATTGGACAATTTGTGTCGTGTTTATTTGGATGACTGGTGTGGTATAAATAAACATACCACACCTTCCTGGCATTAAATAACAGCATTGCATTAGATGGGAAGTTTTGTCAAAACTGACTCGGTGTTCATCCATTTTTCCATGCCGGTGTGGATTCTGATTCCGATTCCGATATGCAGTATCAGATCAGTGCAGCTCTAATCTCTAAAACCTGTAGTGAGGTGATAATAGGATCAGTTAGCTGGAGCTGTAGTGCTTTAGGGACAGAGCTGATTGATTTCTTATCAATCTCATGCTCTGTGGGGGTTTCTGATTAAAGCCAGAGTTTAGTGTAGTAGTGTATAGGACAGCTGTCTGGTAGCTCATCCACTCAAACACACTCTGCAGGATTAGACAGTGTACAAACACACACACACACACACACACTCACTCTCTAGTTCAACATCAACTCTGTGATTTATGTGATAACCAGTGCTGGTGTATTTCTAGTGTAGTTGAAAACATTGTCACGATGCACTATACTTGTATTTAGGTTTGCTAACTAATAGAAATCTATGAAAATGAAACCTTCAGTACAACAGGTAATGTTTGCTTTCCTGGCACATGTCCTGAAGTGTTTCATTCCACTTATACCACAACAATAAACCAACAGTTACATTTTTATTTATTTATTAAAGAACTACACTTCATACGTTTTATTTATTATTTACATTTAATGTTGTTGAACGTGCACAAAACAAGTTGGTTCCTGTTATCGCTTATTAACTTTCTCTCTTGAAGTTAATAAGACAAAGATGCAGCTTGCCAAAAGCTGCAAAGAGCTCTCTGCCCTCAAGTCTTACCAATGGCAGAAAGCATAAAACGCTTTTTCTCTGACTGTTACGGTGTGCTGTCACTGCAGACCCCTTTTATAATTGTTAAATATATGAAACCTTACATAAATCTTCACCAGTTCAAGGATTATACATTTTCATTGTTAAACAACACGTTTTTAATACATTTTTTTTAATTCGCCTTAAATTATGAAGTGGCAAGTCTCTGTGAATTAGCTGTTACTATGGAAATGATAACGTGATTTGCATGTATGGTTTGTGAACGTTTATATTTACTGTTTGTGTGTTAATGTGTTAATCTAGTGGAGGATTTAAAGGGTGTTGGTTAAAAAGAAGAGAACAGCTCTTAAATGTGATGTGTGCCTGTGTTTACATGTGTATTAAGATGTGTGTGTTTGTGTGTGCGTGTGCAGTCATTTCAGAGTGTACTGGCTAAAGAGGAGTGTGCTCCAGAGTCTCTGAGGAACCTTTTGAAATCCAGCTTTGAACCGCTTCAAACCTACCACTCTGACTTCCTTAAAGAGCTGGACCAGAGACTTGCACTGTGGTTAGAAACACACACACACACACACACACACACACAAACACACACCACTTCTGTAGAGATATATTGATAGTAATTTTCATGATAGATCTTTGTGTATGAATACCAATACGGGGGTTAAAACGTACACACACATGCCACACACACACACGGTTTCCTTGGCAACCCCTTATCCCCAGTGGAAAAACCTACTTGCCTCAGGGTCCAGGGTTTCCATGACACCCAGTGCTGTCCAGTTTCCACTGGTGACATGTGACGTGGTAGGCACTCAGAGGTATACTGCCTTCCTCACCCCTACAATCATCATCATCATCATCCGTCTCTTTATCATGTTCTGACCCGGTCCAAGCCTGCTCACCAGATTCACCCTAACACCATGTGGCTGTTTGTCTGAAGCAGGAGCTCTGTAAATATTGCCTTTGTACATGCGCATGAATATGCCTTTATCAGTTCACTCATTTACCTTACCTTAACTGGAAGTGAGATTAAGAACATGTACACAGACACAAAATATCAGTGTGCAGTCACTGAACACAACAGTGACACCTGCTGGTAATCCAGAGCACTGCACATTAACCTGGTGACACCATCACTGATTCAGGTCAAGTGTTTAAATCCCAAAACAGCACATAAGTTTTGTGTGTGTGTGTGTGTGTGCGCGCACAGGGAAGGCCGCTCAAATGCCCACATTAAAGGAGATTACCAGCGTATTGGGGACATCATGCTGAAAAACACCCAGGGACTGAAGGTAAAATACTTCCAGCATGCTCAGTCTTACTGTGTCTTATATTTTAATCATTAGGAGACTTAATCCATTAAAATAGCATGTAGCTTTGTTCTCAAAAGAGCTAAATTTCTTTTTAAAACAAAATCTGAAAATAGTGTGCATGTGTGCAACTGCACCCTCTTAGCTGTTGACGGCTCAGCTGCAGAAGCACTCCGAGTGTGTGAGTGAACTGGAGACGGCGTGTCGCAATTCACGGCGGCTGGAAGCCGTGTGTCGAGACTTTGAGCTGCAGAAGGTGTGTTACGTGCCCTTAAATGTGTTTATTCTGAGGCCGCTGCACAGACTGCTGCATTATAAACAGATCCTGGAGAGACTCTGCAAACACTACCCCGCCACACACTCCGACTTCAGAGACTGCAGAGGTGAGCAAGGCGTCCAGTTTAAATATCACAAACAAATCAGAATTCCCATGTGCCCTGGAAAACCTGTAAATACACACACTTGTGTATACCTAAATGTATTTATTTTAAGTGGTGAGTTTAATTGAGACTTTGTTCTGAGAGGCTAGCACAGCTGGAATTGTTTTTTTTTTTTTTATGAGGTTAGGTGTCAAATTATTCTTATATTGTTTTTGTATGTATTGTTTATCTTGTCTTTATTTAAATTCCACTTGGTTCTTTGATGTATTCTTTAGTCAACTAACTAACAAAGAAGCGCTCACTGGTGTTTACAGCAGTGAGTAAGCTTGTATATTTCTGTGATGATTGGTTGAGAAATGAGTGTGCATGTGTTAGGAGTTTTGTTTTACGAATGTCAGCAGTATGAGTCACTCGAAGATGACTTTCTGTGCGCAACAGCTTTCTTCTATATAAGTGATGGAATTTGTTCTGGAAAAATCCTAAAATTATTTCCTTTGACCCAGGGAAATACACTTGTTGCCTTAGCATTTTTTTTTTTTTTTTTTTTTTTAAGTTAGATTAGATTTGAAATGGTATTTGTATATTTGGAGAGTCTCATCGTGATGAGAGTTTGCCCTTCATCTACAGCTGCACTGGCTGATGTGTCTGAACTGGAGTCTGTGCTCCACTCCAGCATGCTGAAGACTGACAACTACCAGAGGCTGCTGGAGCTGCAGAAGGACTTGATTGGGGTGGACAATCTGGCAACCCCAACGCGCGAGTTCATCAGACTGGGCTGCCTAAGCAAACTTTCTGGGAAAGGCCTGCAACAGCGCATGTTCTTTTTGGTAAAACACACATATTACAATTTTTATGAGGTGCAACCATTAATATGTATATTACGGTAGCTAAATAATGCATTGTGAAAACCTAAGTTTAACCCTAGTTACAAAAAGGAAATCTTTTGGCTCTTTTAGAGACACAGAGTCTTTTCATAGGTGAATAATGACTCTCTGTCTGTGTGTGTGTCAGTTCAGTGACGTGCTGCTGTACACGAGTAGGGGGATTACAGCATCCAATCAGTTTAAAGTACACGGCCAACTTCCTCTTCGTGGAATGACAGTGAGAACATCATTCCTTCTCTCCTTTGCATTGTCTCTGCATTTCATATTTTTTAGTATGATAATGGCTGTAATGCTCAGTATTTGTGTGATTAGTGATCTGATAAAGTGTACGCGTGTGTGTCTGTGCGCGTGTGTGTGTCTGTGTGTCTGTGCGCGTGCAGATCAGAGAGAGTGAAGAGGAGTGGGGCGTTCCACACTGTTTCACCCTGGTCACACAGCGTCAGTCAGTGGTGGTGGCAGCAAGGTAATGTACAGACTACTGTAATATCGTCTCACGAGCCAAACATCTAGCTGTTTTTAGAGGGTCTGCTAGTTTTTAGTCACTCGATCTAGCCAAGAGCCATTTGGCTGACATTGCAGACAACCGACCACAGAGTGTATTTTTGCATCACATGTAGGGGCAAACAATTGTGAAAACAAACCCATGTACAGAGAAATTTGTGAACACAGAGTGTACATGTTACTGTTTCACTAACGTTGATTGTGTTTCAGTTACAAGAAAACAATTAATAAAGAAAATGTCTTAATTGATTAATTGTTTGGTTAATTAATTAAATAATTAGTTAGGTAATGTAAACATAATGTTCCCTCATAAATCATATTCCACCAGGACCATCACTAATGACTTGATATTTGTTCCACTCCAGCAAAGAGAGTTAGCAAATCTGTTTGTAGGGCTCTTTGTATTGATGGCTGAATATCTCTCTCTCTCTCTCTCTCACTCACACACACACACACTCTCTCTCTCTCTCACACACACACACACTTTCTCTTTTTTCTCTAGTTCTGTATCAGAGATGGAGAAATGGATGGAGGATTTAAAGATGGCTGTGGATCTAGCTGAAGACTCTAATGGGCCATCAGCAAGCCTGCTGACCAACAGCAATGACGTCAGTAAGTACCGCTCCCTTCACCCTGTTATTCTTAGGCCAGTCAGAAGGAGTGATGTGTAGGACAGGTTGAACAGTACTTGCATGACAAAATGAAAATCTCCTGGCTACCCAGGACTCAATTTCAAGACATAATGTCAGTGTGTTTTTTCGGACAGGAAGGAATGCATGAAGACTGATGTGGTGTTTGCATTATTGGATTGTGGTGCTTAATGTGATCAGTGCAAGTGTGAAGGCAAAAATGTATGTTTGAATGGTAATGATATTGGTATTGATATTAAATTGAATGGCTGTTTTCATGAATCTGTTTATGTATAAATGGTATTACTGGGCCAAACAATGTTTTTAGGTAAGTGTGATGATTACGACATGCAGCTTGGACAGCTAAAACTGGTTGTTATAAGCTTCCCATACTTGTTAGCTAGATTAGACTCATAGCTCCAGTGTGCTATTTTCTGAACACCCAATCATATCTTGGCTAATTGACTACATTTTGAGGTAAGGAGTACATTGTGTTCATTCTTGACTGACAAGCAGCTTTATTTAGTTATTGAGGTCAATGTGTGAAGTGATCCGTATAATGAATTATGTGTTTTTTCTGCTTGCATAGGAGTGATTGTGTACTGGTGATTGTGTGTATGTGTGAGTGAGTGTGCGGGTGGATGCATTAACATACTGAAATGTTCTCAGAGTCTGCAGGGGAGTGGGCCTCGGAGGTCGAGTCAGAGGATGACCTGGCTGGGTCACGCACATCCTTGGAGCGCCATGGCAACAGCTCAGCACATCACCGTGGCAACACCACGGTTCATGTTTGCTGGCATCGCAACACCAGCGTTTCTATGCTGGACTTTAGCATAGCGACGGAGGTACCAGGCTCTCCACTGCCTAACCACCTCTCTCTCTCTTTCCCCCCCTGTTGCCATGTGTATGTGTGTAATGTTTTGTTCTAGGTAGCAGTGGTGTCTCCTTTCTCTGCTCATTTTCCACTCCAGTGTCTCCTGCAGTCTTTTAACCCTTACACTGACTCTATGTGTGTATTAACGCATGCCTCACTCACTCTCGCTTTCTTTCTTTCTCTTTCTGTCTGTCTGTCTGTCTGTCTGTGTCTGTCTCGTTGGCTGTGTGTCGGCCCCCGTCCTCTCCCTCTGAATCCCTCTCTGTCTCTTTATCCCCGGCCTCCCCGTATGTGTGTGTAGAGCCTCGTGCTACAGTGAGTGTGTGTGTCACACGGGGGCAGGGAGCAGTGCCTGTGTCTGTAGTGTGCTGGTACAGAATGCAGAGTCTCTCCTTTACTGACTGCTGCATCAGTCTGGAGGTAACACACCCAGACTCAGACTGCCTCTTTCACCAAGAGCCCCCAACCCCCTAGAGCAGCTCCTGTTCTAACCCCCACACCCCAAACCACCTTTACAAATAAATATTTTCAGATAAATAAATATTTTATGATGTAGACATGTAATGTGCATGTTATGTAGAACAATAGCATGCTGGTAAGTAAAAGTTTTCCAGAAACTCGTTACGTGTACTGCTTGACATGTAGTCAAGAGAAGCATACATCAGATATAAAAACACTGTGAAAGAGCAGTATAATCAAATGTTAATTGATCTGCAGTATTATACTGAAAATTAGTATTACAATGAGAAGCAGCATAATTCCATAGATAGATGTGTGCAGTATTAATTGTAGAAGCATAATGAGTCCAATAACATGCAGTATTACACTCACTGACCACTATATTAGGAACATCTGTACCCCTGCTAATTCATGTGGCAGCATTGCAAAAGCATAAAATCACACAGATGCAGGTCACGAGCTTCAGTTAATGTTCACATCAAACATCAGAATGGGGGAAATGTGATCTCAGTGACTTTGACCATGGCATGGTTGTTGAAGCCAGATGGGCTGGTTTAAGTATTTCAGAAACTGCTGATCTTCTGGATTCATAACAATCTTTAGAGTTTACACAGAATGGTGGGGGGAAAAAACCCAACAACAACAAAACAAAAAAAAAAAACATCCAGTGAGCAGCAATTCTGTGGGCAGAAACACCTCGTTGATGAGGAGGCTGGTTTGAGCTGTCAGGAAGGCTACGGCAACTCAAATCAGCACTGTTTACAGTTGTGGTGAGCTGAAAAGCATCTCAGAATGCAGTCGAACCTGGAGGCGGATGGGCTACAACAGCAGAGGACCACGCTGAAGTTTGATGTGAACATTAAATGAAGCACTTGACCTGTATCTGCATGATTTTATGCATTAAATGTGCTGCCACATGATTGGCTGATTGGATAAATACATAGATGAGCAGGTGTACGGGTGTTCCTAATAAAGTGCTCAGTGAATGTATGTGCATAATGGAGCCATATACTGCAAAAGCATGTATGTATTGATGTTTAAGTGTTTAATAATGCACTAGTCAAGATGCCTGAGGGTCTTCAGTGTGTTAGTGCGTGCCATTATGTGCCTCTTTAATTATGTACAATGTAGCTGCAGTGTTTGTACTCCAACATTACGAACAGAATCAACACAAGGGTTTTTTTTAGTTTGTTTGTTTGTTTTTTTTAATTTGCTGATAATTGAAGATTGGAGTTGCCAGAAAAGATGAAAATGAAGCACGTGGTTGCATATGGCTAGGGTTATGCTAGTAAAAAAAAAATCCATTCAAGCATTCTTCAATTTTATTTTTCTTATTTATTTATGTATTTATTTAAAATTAGTTTTAGTTTACTACTAAGATTCTCCCTGGAACCTTACCTGATATAGAAACATAAAACCATTACGGGTTCCACAAAAGGAACAGCCAAAGCCATATATAAAATGTTTTTTATGCATGTATAGGCTTGTGTAGCCAGAGGATCTTGATAGGCATTCTAAAACATCTCATTGACTAACCCATGACACATGGACAATATGTAGTAACTGTCAGGCATGTCCTCTGTTCAGAATACACCACTGATCCACACTGTCTTTGAACTTTGTCTAAAAGTTCACTCTGTCCATCAGCTTGTTGGCAGGAGGGTAGGGGTGTGAGGTTGTAAGTTGCAGGCAGGTGGTAAATGACTGAGTGGTTTCTCTTTTAACCTTTTCTCACAGGCGCTCTGTGAATGTAAAGGGTTGATTGGGAATGCTAACACACACAAAAGATTACACTACATACACTACAGAGAGAGCTGTCTTTCAACTCACACACTATTATTGACCTGTAACAAGTACACACACATTCTAAGCTCTTTCTTTTTCTCTCTTTTACACACACTGAGCTCTCTCTTTTACTGTTTTCTAGAACCAGCTGTCTGGGAACCTGCTAAGGAAATTTAAAAACAGTAACGGCTGGCAGAAACTCTGGGTGGTTTTCACCAACTTCAGCTTGTTCTTCTACAAAACACACCAGGTGATGACACACACACACACACACAAAATACACACAACATGTACACACTCAACTGTTTACACTATAAATATCTTGTGTACCAGTGGAATGTCTGAATGATGTGCTATATAAAAAGCATTCTCTCTCTCTCTCCCCCTCTCCCTTTCTTTCAGGATGAGTATCCATTGGCCAGTCTGCCTCTGCTGGGTTACTCAGTAACTGTTCCAGCCGAGTCAGAGAACATCCATAAAGACTATGTGTTCAAACTGCACTTCAAGTCCCACATCTACTATTTCAGATCTGAGAGCGAGTACTCTTTTGAACGGTATGCCGTGAGTGTGTGTGTGTGTGAGTGTGAGAGAGTGTGTGAGAGAGAGAGAGAGAGAGGGAGATACTTATGTCTCTTTATCTAAAAGTTCAAGCATTGTTAACAAAATAATGGAAATAGAAAATGTACATAATTGTAACTAGTGTATTTTATGAACAATGTAATCTGGCCTGTGTTGTGTACAGATAATATAATGTTCAGTATTGCACTGTTTTGTGCTGTGTGCAGGTGGATGGAGGTGATCCGCAGTGCCACCATCTCCTCCAGCAGAATTCGTTATCTCAACCGCAAAGAGCCCTACTGAGCCTGACAGCCTTAGGGAGCAATCATGTGTGTGCTCGTGTGAGTGTGTGTGTGCGTGTACAAGTGTAATCTGATCTTGATGATCAGTTTATGTTATCTCTTTAAAAAAAAAAAAATCGCCTTTTGTGACATTAACGTTTTCTATCATGATTTTACACACCATAAGACACATTTTTTGAGCGCGTCTGACCGTCTCCATGGAGAGTCCTGGTGCTTTTTTTAATGGTGACACGTCTGCTGCACATCGTATTTTTCTGCATATCAGCTTTTTTCTGCATTTTCCTGCATTTTTACTGGGCTGTTTGCCTCTTTTATAGAATCTCATTTTATATACTATAATTAATTATCTATCTGTGTGCACTCTGTTTGCCACAAGTGTCACTCGTTCCTTCATAACGGAGCCCTATCAATACTGGTGCCCTGATTTTTATAAGTGCGTTCATGTCCGTTTTATTTCTGTGAAACAACTTTCTGATTATTTCTATTAACAGACTTCTTGGAATTAGTCTATGTGCCATTTTGGATGTCTTTCATCTAAATACTGTTTAAATTTGTTGAAAAAGAGCCTTCATACGTTTAGGTTTTAGAGAGATTTAAAAAAGAATGTATGCTTTTAACATTACACTATTCAACACAGTTTGTTTAGATGATAAATTGCTAAATTGAAGAAGAATTTTTAAACAATTTTCACATTAAGGTATAAGATACATAATAACATTATTGTATGTCTTTTGTTCCATTAAATTAGTGTTGATAATGACATTTCTTTATTCAGGGTTGGTAAATCTTGCACCGCTGTCATTTTAGGAAATAAAAGCATATAATTAAAGCTACAGTATACTTAGAATAGCCATGCTTCACTCTCAACAATCAGACACTACATATATGAAGAATGCCATTGAGGAAGTAAAGCTTTAAAGTGTAGCGTTATACATGATTTTGTAGTTTCATACATATTACTTACTCTCAGATGACAAGGCTGCCTCATGTGAAGGTTTAAAGTAGTGGTTTATCTGTGAAGAAGAGGGGGGCTGGGGATGACTGTGGCAAGGCGTGTCTAATAAATGTCTATTACTTTACTTTGGATAGAGGAAGAAATGTTTCATATTCCAGATAAATAAAAGAGAGAAACAGAGTGTTGTATGGATATGTAAGCAATAAAAACACATTTGAACATCCAGAATAATCAGTGTTGTCTTATGTGTTTGTATTTAGGTGTTTTTTTTTTTTTTTTTTGGTTTTTTTAACATCTGTGCTGTAACATTGTGTGCTCAGTTTACATACACAGGATAAATGTTGCCTAGACTAAATGAGACAATGAGATTAATGGATTTTCCACTGAAGAGTGTTTTTCATTGTACTTGGGGTAATCTAGGCTAGGAAATTCATCTTTGTAAACTCTGTTCGAACCTCTAGATGGCAGCAGAATTAACGTTTGACCTAATCAAGGGTGGAAAAAGTTTGTACTTCCCACAAATATAGCACATTGTGTGTTATTGTGGCCTCTGTAACCTTTTCCAGTAAGTGTAGTGAGGTGAAGCTTGTTGTAGCTTCAGCGAGGGCACAACCTCCTGTTAAGTGCTTTCCTGGATCTGTTAGAGGAATTAGACAGGAGCAGCTCAGGAGCAGATGGGGCGCCAGTCCATAACGGCACCGTGCACACACATTAGAACATGGGGAGAACATGCGAATCTCCACACAGACCCACGCTCAGGATCGAGCCAGGAGCTGTGAGGTGTGGATGTGCCAGTGTGCTCCTGCACTCTAGTTACTATAGTAAACTTCAAAATTGGTTCTACCATCATGTCCAGTTAATAGTTGGAAATAGAGGACATCTTAAGGATTTGTCCAAATTTCCTAGATGAACTTTTCAAATCTCTGAGATGAAATTTCCTGTGTTCCATTTATGTTTATTTGAAGTACACATTTGGATTACAAGTCACACAGCTTTGTGAAATGATAGTCACAGAGCCAGACTAATTGAAGATGTATTTCAAGCTGGTAGGCCTTATTTAGATTTCCCTTATAAATAAGCAAAGATTATATGCCTACTTATAACTTTAACTAAATTTCCATTGTGTGGTTTTATTGATGTATTGTATGGGTGTATAACCTAACAGGTTTCTAACCTAACCCAGGGCCTTAAGGTGGAGGATCTCTCACTGGGCCTGGATTAAAAAGTTTGCATTCCTAAAGAATGGAAAGGGGCCCACAGTGAGTGTGTATGCACAGATCATAGAAATACATGGAACTTCCCTGACATATAGTGACCTATTGCAGTGTATATACATAGTCGTATGTATATTTAAAATGGGCTAAATGTGAGTTGCTCCCCTCTCTAGGAGGGACTGTAGGGTTGCCATGTCAGATCAACTGTTTCCACTTCAGACAGGGTTTAAAACCTGCTCCTTTACTGTACACCTGTTACAAAGAATTACACCTACAGCCCTGGGCAATTCCTGGGCTAGGCTCCAGAGCCACTGCGACTCTGATCAGGATGCTGAAGCGGTGACTGAAGGTGTGCAAGTGAGTGTCCTGGGCAATATTTCCCGCCTGGTGTATTAATAAAATTCAGTTGATGCAATATTCTCACAGTGTCTACTTCTCAGATGTAAAACTATCAATGTTTAAGATTTTGATTGTGTCTCAGTGTTTAGTCTACCTGCTATGAACACTGGGTGGTGGTAGCGTTGCTGGCAAAGCTGTTAGCTAGCTAAAGTGGCAGCATTACTATTTTCTTAACAGGTAGCTTGTAATAATTATTATGAAATTCCCATGAGATCAGCAGTTTCTGAAATCTGGTAACAAAATCCATGTCACAATAAAAGTCACAGAAATCACACTGGTTCACAACCATTTTGATGTTTGGTGTGAACAGTAACTGAAGCTCTTGACCTGTATCAGCATAATTTTTTTGCATTGTGCTGCTGCCACATGATTGCCTGATTCAATAACTGCATAAATGAGCAGGTGTACAGGTGTTCCTATTAAAGTGGACAGTGAGTGTATCTATTTTATGTAGTTGTTTTTTGAAGAAAGCAAAGTCCCCTATCCTGGAGGCTTTTTCGTGTGATTGAAAAGTCTTCTGACCGTAGTCCTGTCTGTAATTCATGTCATGGGTTTATATTACTGCACTTCAATTCTAATACTTTATTGTTACTATAGTAACAGCTCCTTCACAGGGACTTGTATGGTGGATGCTGCACATAATCTAAGCCTGATAATATACAGATTTTAAAATGTGCTGTTATTTAAAAAAGGAAAAACTTCAAATTGTTGATGAGGTGAAGTTTTCCATAACTTGTTTATTTGACATTTATGGAAGCAGTCTTTGGTGTCAGAGCTTTGAAACAGTCAGTAAGTTTTTTGCCATGGGAAAGTCATTCATTCATTCATTCATTCCTTCATTCATCCTCTGTAACCGCTTTATCAGAGTTATAATGGATCCAGAGCCTATCCCAGGAACACTAGGCTTGAGGAGGGAATACACCTTGGACACAACACACACACACATTCATACACTCATTCACACTTGGGGCAATTTATTGTAGGACTTGTGAAGGTTTACAAAGAGTAACACAAGTGCAGGATTGAACCAGCATGCTGTATTATTGTTCATTAATAAATAAAAAATTTTAATCATTGGTGTAATGTGTAATAGAAACAAATGAATTGCTGTGGTGTAATAGAAACAAATGAAAAAAAAAAACAACTTCTGGCTGCAAGGCACCACCTCGTCGTTGATTATTTTCCTTTTGCAGCATGCTCTGTAGTGGTGTATTCCTTTTATAATATTCTCCTCCAGACATATAGTTCATAGCATGTATATAAGGTTTATATATAGCCTAAGGTACAGTGCTCATAAGTTTCTAATGCGAGTTGTAGATTGCGCATGCGCAACATTGTTTGGCGGGGCAGTCCATGTGTTTACGGGGGCGGGGGCGCGCAATCTGGCAACCCAGAGCAGAGCTGTCGGGGCACGGCACGCGGACATTACGCTTGACTAGCGCGTGAACCGTGCGGCGGAGATGACGCGACGCTGACTTAGTGCGAGAGAATGCGCTGCTGTTGGACGCGGGAGCGCTGTAGAAGCACCAGCTCGAGTGCAGTTAGTCGTCAGTGTTCAGGGACAGTGAGTTTAGGATGAGCTTTCATGAGTTGGACGCGGAGTGGATTATCGGGGACGTCCTGACTAGAAGCCCGAGTCGACGCGCGCGCTCCAGAATATAAGGGGAGCTGGGAGGTAAACACGGGCGGATGGTGTGGAGTCTGTTCGCTTCCTTGCGTTAGAAATACACACTTGGGAACGAGTTTGTGAAGGTGTGACTGCTGAAAATGTCTCTGCCGGTACATGCCGAGACGAGGAAATTCACCCGGGGGCTCGGCAAGCCGGGAACAGCCGCCGAGCTGCGACAGAGTGTCTCCGAGGCGGTGAGGAGCTCCGTGCTGGTGGTGAGGAACACCTTTACAGCTCCAACTGTTTACACACACACACACACACGCTGTCTCTCTCTCTGTCTGTCTGTCTGTGTCTCTGTCTGTCTCTCTCTCTCTGTCTCTGTCTGTGTGTGTCTCTCTCTCTCTATGTCTGTCTGTCTGTCTCTCTCTGTGTCTCTGTATCTCTCTCTGTCTCTATGTCTGTCTGTCTGTGTCTATCTCTCTCTCTCTGTCTCTATGTCTGTCTGCCTGTCTGTCTGTCTCTCTGTCTGTCTCTATCTCTCTGTCTCTCTCTCTCTCTGTCCCTCTCAATTCAATTTCAATTTAAAGTACTTTATTGGCATGATTGTTTACAATATAGAAAAGGAAAGAAAATTTAGAAATAAAAATAATATTAAAAATAATAAAATATAATAATAATAATAATAATAATAATAATAATAATAATAAAGTGACGGAATGCAAGGTGCCATTGTAGGCCAAAAGTGTAAGGGTTACAAAAATTGTGTACATATACACCATAAAATAGAATAAAAAAAATAAAATAAAGTAAAGTAAATTAGAAATCTCTCTCTCTCGTTATTAACTGACCGGTGTGCTGGAATGAGGTCACTCCTGGCTACACTGTAATTTTACATAAACTGTTATTGCTATTAACTTTTTCACAGCAGTCTCCAGATTTTTCCCTCGAGCAGCTGTGACCTCTTTACCTTCTTCTACAGTGTGTTATGTTTATCAGTGTTTATTTTACCATCCACTCTCTGGCAGTGACGTTTACTCTGTTCAGGTACAAGAACATTTTCATAACACCTTTTGCTTTTTGCATTACTACACACAAGCTGCTGTAATGCAGGCCAGATATTCTGCATACAGCACAAAAAGTGCAGTTGGCAAAGACAGCTGTCACAGTCATTTGTTATATTGTATTAAAAAAAACAAAACTGTATAGTATAACAGGGAAGGAGGCGTGGTGGCTTAGTGGTTAGCACTGTTGCCTCGCACCTCCAGGGTTGGGGGGTTCGAATCCTCCTCCACTCTGCGTGCACGGAGTTTTCATGTTCTCCCAGTGCTTCGGGGGTTTCCTCTGGGTACTCCTTGTTTCCTCCCCCGGTCCAGAGACATGTGTTGTAGGTTGATTGGCATTTCCGTAGTGTGTGAATGTGTGTGAGATTGTGCCCTGCAATGGGTTGGCACTCTGTCCAGGGTCATGCCCTGAGTTCTCTGGGATAGGCTCGAGGCTCCCCTGTGACCCTGTGTAGGATAAGTGGTTCAGATAAAAGGGTAACAGGGTGGTGGTGCAACAGGTAGCATTGCTGCCTCACTGCTCAGGGTCCCCAGTTCGACCCTGAACCAGGTTCCTGTGCATGTTCTCCCTGTGTCAATATGAGTTTTCTCTGGTTTCCTCCCACTGTCCAAACACATGTAGGTAGGTAGATTGGCTGTGCGAAACTGCCCGTAAGTGTGAGTGTTTGAATGTGTGTGTGCATGGTGCCTTGCGACGGACTGGATTTCTGCCTCACCTGACCAGGATAAAGTGCTTACTGACGATGAATAAATGAATGTGTAATTTCTGAATATCTTTAATATCTGAAATGAAATGTAAGTTAGTGTCCTTCTGGTTTGCTGGTAGTCAAAGATTCCTTTTGAAATTGATCAGTGTTTTTTTATGATTCTCGTATCTTTTGAAGGAACACAAGAAAACTGCTTCACCATGTTTTCTGTTACGTGTAGCACAGCATTTGTAGCTAATACAACTGATTTCATTTCACTTCATATCTCACATTTGTATTTTGAATGACTGTGTGAATGTAGGTTTATTTGCTGTAACTGTTTGATTTCAAGGCGAGTTAAGTAGAAGGGGCTATACAAGTGAAACAGGCTCATGTCATGTGGTACTGTGATCATCACTCAGAATCTGAACATAAGGAACATAAAGAGAAGATATTTCCAGCTTAAAGGCGGACTTTGAATCTCTCAGCGTGCTGTTACATGTCTGGAAGCTATGGTCTTATTTTGGTCTTTAGTGGTAATTAGTGGTACTGTTCGATTCCTTTGAGACTGTAGAGCAGCGAAGTGGCACTTGTCCTATACACTCAAGTCTGTGTTTGGTTTGTCTGGTTAGTGTGTGTGTGTGTGTGTGTGTGTGTGTGTGTGTGAGCAGGGCCAGCCCTGACCTTGGTGGTCCCCTGAGCAAGATTTGCAGCAATGTGCTACCCTTTACAAAAGTAAGCCATTAGTTGAGAAATATGAGACTTGCACACAACTCCACTGGGCTTCTTGATTGACGAGAAGGTATCCAGCACCACTACAACATACTGTTGTCAATGGTTACAATGTCAAAGACCTTACATAACACATGATTAAAAGCCTCACTGGATAATATCGACTACCCTCTCCATGTCTCCTGTTCTGACTCATGCATATGATTGAACAGACTACCCTTTTTTTTTCCCTAAATGAGGGTGGATACAATATTAAACATCTAAGAATATCTTTCCAAAAACAAACTATCTAGGAACTTGCAAGGAAGTGAAGAGATAAAGTGGTTGTAAGAGAGCTAGGTGATTTCTGAGCAACAGGTAGATGAGTGCACATTAGAGTGCATTTTTGTTCTGAAGGTTTACAAATGTAGCTGCATTATTGTAGATGGTAAATAAAAGTATGATTGGCCTAGTATAAAAGACGTTAAATAAAACTGGACTTGAGTTTTTCACAGGCACTACTGTACTGCTCTTTTTTTTTTTTTTTTTTTTTTTTTGAAATCGTTAAAATATATTTGTTATACAACTCACTGTGTCCCAACTCACATTGTACGCAAGTCGACTGACAAGGTTTCTTACGTGTGTGTGTGTGTGTGTGTTTAACATTTGATCACGCTGATCTGTATTGGACACTAAATTGGACTTGCATGGAGGTGTGTATTGGTTCTCAATGGCAGGAAAAGTAACAGTTTATCATTTACACATCTGTGTATATCCATGTGTTGTCCTGTAACAGGTTGCCAAGATACAGAAATGGACACCATCCAGGGCCATTGTCAGAGAAATGGAATCCTTAGAAACACACACACACACACACACACACACACACACATACACACTTGATGCCTTTCCCCTGTATGATTAATTTATCCTCCCAAACTACAGAGAGAGGCTGCAGGACAGCACAGAGGCAAAGGTACACTTCATGGTCAGGGGAAAAGAGTACATCTTTAATGACCGTCTCTGTCAGACTGACTGTTTGACTGCACTGGGTGTTTCTGCTGCAGTGGCAGATGATACATTTCCATTGGAAATCTCCTGCAGTGGATACACCAAACGCCAGACTGAAGCCATCATGGCTCTGTTTTCACTTACTGGCTAGGCCTGAGCTTTCACAGAAGTACCGTAGGGTAAACAGATCACAGTAAGTTGGTTGTGTAATGTATTTACTCTATGAGGACCATACTGAAGTCCCTCAGTGGGCTAAGAATATGTGTGTGACTGAGGATAGCTCACATGCACACATACACTCCAACATGAAACATGTAAATACACAGTGAGTGAAACACGTCTCTGTGTCAGAAGAAGAAAAGCGAGATTGTGGAGGGCTTCTTCTGAATGGAGCTCGATTGTGGGCCTAGAAGCCTGCAAACACAAACGTATTGTGTGTTTCCTGTGTCCCGACCATTGTGCTGGAGCATCTATTAAGAACGCTGCGAGGCTGGCCTGCTCAGGGTGTTGCAGTGTAGAAACATGGAGAATTGGTGGGTACTCTTCATTCACATGAGAAAGTTGACAGACAGACAGATTAATATAGGAGAGATAATAGAGTTACATGTGTCTGTCTGACAGAACAGTCTGCACGTCAATCGTACTGTTCTTTTAATAAGTCAACCAAAAAAACCTGACGAGTGCAGGGTCAGAGTTAGTGAATCATAACCAGAGCTGTGGACTAACAAACTCTGCTAGCCTATAGCTGTGAATTTAACATGTACTTATAAAAATATCGTAACAAAATTGCATTTAATAGTGTTTTTTATGTCAGGAACTTTAAATTTTTTTTTAAATGATTCCATATGAGGAGGGCATAACTGTATTCATTCATTCATTCATTTGGAACCTATCCCAGGAACACTGGTTGCAAGCTGGATAGGACACACACATAGAGGCAATTTAGCAAAGCCAGTCCACCTACAGGTGTGTTTTTGGACAGTGGGAGGAAACCCATGCAGACACGGCGAGAGCATGTGTAACTCCACACAGACAGTATCCCGAGCTCAGGATCGAACCCAGGACTGCGACACAGCAACGCTACCGACTGCAACCATAATGCCTAACTGTGTGTCTACTGCTATTCATTTTCCTTACCTTATCTTTCTCTTTGTGTTTTTTCCGAAGAAAATACAAATATCAGCCTTCTTTTCCTGACTCTGTAAAATAACATGAAGTGCGAGTGGACTAGCTATTTTCATATGAAACAGACATATGTATAATTTAGTATGGATTTTCAGTTCTAGATGAAAATTCCCTCACTAAGTTATTAGTAAATGGTTAACTCCTGAATTCATTTTGTTATGTAAAATTCAGTTTGCGTTATGTCTCAACAAGCATTACAAAGTGAACGTTGTACTAACTCTCCTCCCACATCACTCATCATTTCTGTCGAACTAAAACTCCCGCCTCCTTCTGTATGTCTGGCAAAGTCAAAAGTGTTGACATTGATAAAAGGCATTGCATAGCATTTATTCTAAAAGGTTTAGAAAAAAGGAAAAGTTGCTGATGCAATTTGCAGATGATTATTTTTGAAAGGGGGTGTTGTCAGTCTGTTAGAGTATTTAGTCATTCTTGATTATTGGTCTATGTATAACCAGAATCGACTTTTTATCATTTAAAAAAAAAAAAAAAAAATCCACCTCTCACCTCTCAGATGTTGCTCATTTACGTATAGTACTGTTTATGAGAGCAGTGCTCAATGGGCCAGCATTTATTGTACTAAATTTCTAAGTGCTTGTGATTCTCTCTTTCTTACTCAGGGTAAGTTACGTATTTGTTGTCGGTCTCGCTGTGCATTGGACTAGGTTGCACAAAACCAGCTTTATTCACAGTGGAGGAGCATTCATCATCCCAAGTTAGCAGCGCAATTGTATCCATGATGACATGACCAGCAATATCAAGTCCCACATCATATAATTTTCTATACTGAGGGGAAGTGATGCTGTTCTTGTACTGCTAACCACTAAATAGAACAGCCCTATGATCATATTCTGAGTAAATACATCATTAAAAGAAACATCTAGCTTGAACGTATAAACTGCGGCAGCTGCTAATGAGCTGTGACCACTACTGTCCGAGAGGCTTGGTGGTTGTTTGACAGATCGTGGTCTGACTCTGATGCTAAACTAACTAGACTGAAGCAAAGCTGCTTCGCTTCAAAACACAAAATTGGTGCACATTCTTCCTGTGCTTTATCAGATTAGTTTGGATTAGAACCTCTCTGCTGTATATAAGATTGCTTGCCGTTGCAAAAGCTGGATCTGCTGTTAGAGGCTGAACTCTAAATGCCATTAAAGGGTGGTTTCTCTGAATTTTCCTATAATGAGACTAGAGTTGGAGGGTGAGAGGGACATATGTTTTCCATGGCAGGCTGCCCATGCAGTGTTGTGAAATTCCTGGGGTTTTTTTCTCTCCATTACATCACACTGTTTAGGTAGTAGTCATACTTTCTTTTAGTACCTTTATTGGGGATGGCAAAGCTTGACTTTAGCCCCTCTGCTAGGGCAGTGGATTATTCTCTGCAAAGCAGTGATGCTGTACATATTGCTTTATATGTGCTGGTTGAACTAATACAAAATGATGTCGGTTTTCATGTATCAGTATTGCATCACCACATTCCATACTACTATTCCTGTGCAGGATATGTTGGGTTGTTTACATTGCTGAAGTCAAATAGCAAATACTCAATAATCTTCAGTAACCGCTTTATCCTAGTTAGGGTTACTCTGGATCCGGAGCTTAGGAAGAGTGCGTGTGACGGAATACATCCTCGGCGGGCCACCAGTCCATTGCAGGGTATCGGTATCAATAATCCATAAAAACTGATTCATAAAACTGTCATGTGGCATCCAGATGAGCTGAACTTTAAACACAACTCATGAATTAGGCATGAGGCCCCCTTCCAGTCCTTTATTTATCTGTCATATACATACAACATAAAACATGCCCTAATTTATAAGGATGTAGCAGAAGGAAAGTAAATTCAAGAGGGAAGAAAGGAATATCACTGCCAGGCCATATCAGCATTTCTGTGAGACCCTAAGGGCTGTAATCGAGGTCTATCATTTTTCTTTTTTGCTTCTTTAACATATTCTGTTGATTAACACCAGTAACCTAGGCTCTGAAACTGGAATAGGATGTGTTTAACAAAAAGAAGAGCTAACAGGTACTATTAAAGTGTATGCTCTATTAGGTAATAACATTTATTACCATTTATGAATGCATTCCTGTGTTTAATCACATGTTATTGCGTACCAGCTGCTGTGATGAGAAACAGGGTTAGCCAGTTGGGATGATGCATGTTTCTTGTTTCTGTTTGAATGCTGCTAGCTAGATAGCTGCACTATAAGCACAGAGACGTGGAGCTGAGACCCGGTGAAGTCCCACTACCTGTCAGGGTACAAGGAGGGCATGCATCGTGACTCTTCTCTGTTCTGGCACCTAGGTGGTGGAATGAACTTCCCCTAGTACTGAGTCACTCGCAGTCTTCAAACGACGTCTAAAGACTTACCTCTTCCTAAAGTACTTAAATTAGCACTTAAAAAAATTTTATTGTTTGAGTGCTTGTCTATTACCTCCCCAACAGAGTTTTTGGACTGATGGTATTCCTACTTGGTGACCTAGCGAGCCAATATCAGAATGTATTTTTGATAGACTTTTGTAAGTCGCTCTGGATAAGGGCGTCTGCCAAATGCCATAAATGTAAATGTAAATGCAATGCCATAAATGGTGAAGTAGACTGATCAAGTTTACTGCAAAAGAAAAGTAGATCAGGATTTAATATATTAAGTGTAATTTGGTAATCTGGTAATTTAGTAATAATAAATAATCCCCTGTTATTTATTAACGTAATTTTAATCATTTCAGTGGAACTGTCATAATGGTATTTTATGGCAATGTTATTAATATGGAAAGCTTGTCTGAGGGTAGATTGTGCTTTAAATGATCAAATAACACGTTAGTGTCATCACCACCCCTACTGCTGTCTGACCTCCACCTGAAATGCGTCACACTCCCCAGTTTAATTTCACAGAACAGGAAAACAATTGTGATTTTATTTTGTATATTTCCTCATCTCACCGAAATTAGTTTATGGTTACGCCACTGCCATCACAAAACACAAAGTGCTTCCATATCATTTTTAGATGTGTGTGTGTGTGTGTGTGTGACAGGTGGTGACTTTAACTCACATTCAGACCACGGTCAAGCCAGCCATGGGAGAAACCAGAGTGTACATGGTAGCTCTCTTTCAAATGGCGGAAAAGAGATGTGAGCTCACGTCCTTGGTACAGTGGTGGTCACTCTGCTGCGGCTATGCTGTGAATCGTGGATAGTGTTAAAATTTTTTAGAATGCTTAGCAGTAGTGTGCTACAGGGTTGTTGTTGTTGTTGTTATTATTATTATTATTATGAGGATGATAATATCACCGTAGATCATGGCTGACTAAATGTCATTCTCAGAGTTCATTCTCAACAATACGGTAAGCCAGATTGAAATTGAATAAAAGCAACATTGTCAATACAATTTGCGAACACTCTGTTCACGATCAGTATTGATTGTTTAAAACTTTAATGAATAAAAACCGATGAGTCAGAGCTTTTAACCGGCTAAAGTCAAAATGATTTGGTTGGTGCAGTTTTCAGAGTGAATGTGGACTTATACGATGAAGTGTAATGGCCTGTAATGGTTTCAGCATGTCTCTTTGGTGGGGGTTGAAACCGACAGATAAGTAGAAGGGGGAGTCAGTTGTGTAACGACAATCAATAATATGCAGTATAGCAGGTTAGCTAATGGGGTTTGTATTTTTCTCCAGAAACCAATCATTTGTTTTTCTGTACTTGTCTGTGCCCAGACATGGGTTTGTGCTGTAGGGTTTCATCACTGTGCTGGGCCTGTAAACGCCAGTTTGAACATGGCCTTGCATGTCAGTGTTTACTTACATTTGTTATATTCTTTTGCAGTCATAACCAAGCAATCCTGTTAGTCATCATGCAAGAGAAAATTCAGTTATGGCAGGAATTGGGTTGGGCACTATCTAAATTCTCATGTGCTGAATTACAGTAGTAGATTTTAAAGGTATTAAATCTGAAAACATTGTCTTATGATGCCTTTCAAATAGCATTCTTGAAGCTTGCGCACACACACACATACACACTCCACATTAAATTAAAGTAAATTAAAGTAAATTAAATTTCTCTGTTCAGAGAGTGTGGCAGGAATCTGTGTTTCGGTCTTGCACCTGCTGTTACTCTCATGTCATCTCCCCAAGTCATCTTATTGCATTAGTAGTGTAGATAAAAGCTTGTCATCTGTGTGTGTGTGTGTGTGTGTGTGTGTGTGTGTGTGTGTATACGTGTGTACGTGTACTTGTGAGGTATCATGTCTCATGTCCAACAGAGAAGACATTGTCCTTGCGGTAATGTAATTAAATGCAGCCTCGAAACTCGTACAGATGTCCAGGTTTTTTCTAGCATGTCTCTGTCCAGTGATATCACCCCATATAATCATCAGTGACATCACTTCATACTCCCTAGCTTGAAAAATGATCTCACTTATTTACATATCACCTGTTACAAGTCTGTGTGAATTCACAGAGCAGCCATCACGTTACTACACTGCTATAACACTGTTTACCCTGCATGTGTGTTTAATAGTGTAGCTGTGTGTGTGTGTGTTTTCAGCTATAGCTGATTAATGAGTAGCCAGACTGGGTTCACACAGCACTGAACTGAGATTACTGAGGTCCTATTAATGATTGCTATGTTCATATGGGCCACTCTATAACACTAAGAAAAGACTGAGATCTTTGATGTAGGCTTGTGCGTTTTACCTCAGAGGCTTTATGACGTGCAGTAAATGTCCTCTATAAGGCTATAATGTCCTCTCCTACTTTAGCAGCTGTATTATTAGCAGCATCTACAGTACTGTGCAAAGTCTTAGGCACATGCAAAGAAATGCTTAGAGCAAAGATGCCTTCAAAAATAATGAAACGAAATGTTTTTACATTAAGAAGAGCAGTAAACAGTAATAAATGAAACAAAGTCAATATTTGGTGTGATGATTCTATGCTTTAAAAAAAAGTAGTCTCAGGTACAATTTGTGCAGTTTTATAAGGAAATTAGAGTTCTGGAGACTTAGACTGTCACACTTGCTTCTTATTTTTGCAGCAAAACCCAGCAGCCTTCATTATGTGTGTTTTCTTTTTTTCTTTTTTTTTTGTCTGAAAAGTGTCTCTTATGTAATATGCTGCTTTCTTTACTGACATACAAACATTTCTCTGGAACATTTAGTTTTGTGCTGGAAAACTAATGTTTGGAAATCTAAAATGGTTTTTGTACTGAATCAATAATGTAGAAGTCATAAAATAAAAATCTATAACAAAGTTTGTACCAAAACAAAACAGGGTGCCTAAGACTTGTGTATTTGTATAGTCACATCTATGCCTGGATGTGTTTTGAAAATTTTCTATAATGATACGGAACGAATACCTTGAGTTAAATACAAAAACCAAAACAATACTTTTTTTTTTTTTTTTTTTTTTTTTTTTTTATTAATAAAACCTTTGTTCTGATTGTTACAATAAACAAAGCACACATTATTAGCCTCTAGTTAAACTAAACTCTCAGGGGTTGAGAAGGGCTGTATTCTTCTAACAATAAATATGGTCATTTTTCTCTGACGTTGCTCCCTTCTTTTAATGGACATCCTTGACTTTTCTTTTGTAGGTGATTTCGTCCTTGCTATAGCTGTGTTTTCCAATTGGACAAACACATTAGCATGAATTTAACATTGTAGTTAACATTCAACATTGTAGTTAATAGGCCTCATTTATGAAATCCATGGAGAGTAAATTAATACATACGTGTTAGGTTTGATATGGCGACCGAATGCTAGCCAACTAATAAATGTGCTAGCTGCTGAATGCATATATGTTCACACACTAACAAACTTAATAGTAGCTAACTTTCTCTTACACAAATCGGAAAAACTGATCAGTAAACCGTTTTTTTTTGTTTGTTTGTTTGTGGTGTATTTCACCTGGACTCTCTCATCTCCAGCAGCAACAGAGCTTCTACAAGGTTAATGCATTTTTATTGCAGTGGGAACTGTTCTCACCTACTTTTACAAAGTACAGCCAGACTCTAGACCTCTGTGACATTATGCGCTCTCTTCTGTCTCTGTGGATTGTTTCTGTCACTGTCTTTTGGGTCACTTCTTTATAAGGGCTGTATTCTATAGAGGATTAGAATTAGAAATTTCTGATCATAATATCCTATTAGTATTTTCTGGATACAAAGTGTTAGGTTGATAATTGATATTGTAATTTCAATTTGGTTGCTATTTTGCAAGTTATTCAAATAGTTTGGGATGCCTGTTCTGTCACCTCTAACCCTATTTAGCATTACTGGCCAGATTGCATGTTGCAAAAAAAAATAAATTAATTAAAGTAATGGCTAATTATAGCCCATCATGATTTCATTAATATGATTTCCCTCATGAATTACTAATGAATAATAAGATGCTGGCTATATGCATCTTAAATGCTCAGATGTAATAGCCATTCTAATTGAGTTTCCACTCAATTACAGTTTCCACAAACAGCCGATTTGTTATAATTATTGTTTCATCCTGGAAACACAATTTCCTTTCCACTGTTATATAATATGGCTTTTACAGAGGGCATGGCATTGGTGAAGTCATGTAATCGAATAACACCAATTTATACATAATGCATGAAAGAAATGTGGCTTCGAATATGTTTATGTTGCCCATATGACAGCCTGAGAATGATTGTTGGAACTCATTATGACTTTAAAACAAACTGCATTTATTTGCATTAGATGTACAGAGAAATGACATTTTAGAAGTGCATGGTCATATTGCCTCAGTACATTTATTATTATTTATAAGAGTTGTTTTAAAAAGCAAATCTTAAAAAAAAAGGTTTCTTTGAAACCACACATTTTTCAAGTGATTAGAAATATTGAAACAAGTGACTGACAGGTGTTTCTTGTTGCCCACGTTTGCCCTGTTAGATTGCTTGTTTAAACAGTTAATAGCTCTGAATGTCTACTCTTGGTTTGAGCCCCGGGTTTCACCAGTGAAGACTGCATTTGTTGTTAAAAAGGATAAACTAACATGAAGACCAAAGAGCAGTCTATGGGAGAAAAGCAAGCCATTTTGAACCTGAGAAAAGAGGGAAAATTGATCAGCGCTATTGCACAAGTATTGGGCATAGCCAATACAATAATTTGGAATATCCTGAAACAGAAAGAAACCACTGGTGTATTAACAACAGATATTGAACAGGTCGGCCAAGAAAAACAATAGCAGTTGATGACAGAAACAGTATGAAAGCTGTAAAGAAAAACCTAAAAACAACAGTCAGTGACATCACCAGCAACTTTCACAGGGCAGGGGTGAAGGTGTGACAATCCACTGTTTGAAGAAGACTTGAAAGAAGCAGAAATATAGAGGACATACCACAGGATGCAAAAGACTCTGCATCTGTAATGCTCTGTGAATTCTGAAGCTGCACATTCTGGGAATTTATTTATTGTCTCACACTGCAGCTATATGATTTCCTGTTGGATTCTAATGGGATGGAAAAAAGAGATGGAAAGAGAAATCAAGCCAGACGTTGAGGAACAGTATGAAAACAGTATTTCAGACGAAACCACAGGAATATTTATTTTCTCACGACAGTTTCTCGATCACGTCTGTAGCCAAGTATCTTTGAAAAGCAGAAAGCCTACTTCCTAATAACCACTTAAGCTATGTGAGCCACTTAAATCTGTTATAACGTGACAGACGCGGTTAATGGAAATGGTTTTAAGGGATTTCTCTTTTGTGGTTCTGGAATAAAACACACTCATAAATCTGCTAGTAAATACTGACCCATGGATTCCACAGGCCAAAATAGACTCAACCTAAAAATCTTTAAAATGTTTCCTTCTCAGCCTTCTTGTCTCCTTGTTCTCATTGTCATTACCAGAACAGATCTTGGTACTGACTGGATCCAGGTTTCACGCCATAAGTCTCGCGTCCTGTCCAGCCTCCTGTCCAGCCTCCTGTCCCGCCTGTTTAATCGGCACTGATGAGAAAAACACTTTAACCTCACTTTAGACTTCAAAGCCACTTCAATCTGAAGCTTTTGTGTCAATGTGGAAAATCTATGTTTTTCCATTTTGCGCCGTCTAAACTCCTGACCTGTGAGAGAATCCCCCCAGACACACACACACACACACACACACACACAAATGTAGGCTATTGTTCCAGCCAAACCTCAGTTAGTCTGCTCATGGACATGAAGCCAAATTAAATTATGTTGAGGCCAAGCAGACAGCTAAAGTTCTGACTTTATAGACCAACACATGTAACTTCAGGAGCATTCCTAAGAATACCAGACAAATGCTTTAGTGTTTTATTTTGAGATAATACTCATTCCATTCATAATATCTGTGATCATGCATGCAGATAGGTGTTCCACTGTAATTTGTTGCATAGCATTATTACAGCCATATTACTTCTCAGTCATCTCATATTTATCTGTTTATTTCTTTGTGTGTGTGTGTGTGCACACGTGTGTGTTTCTGTACAGTGGGTTTAGTGGCCCAAGGGTTCATTGATTCCTGTGTAGCTCAGGGCAGTATTTGTGACAGTAGCACCTGTGAGTAATAGAAGTTATGTAAGTGTGCTCAGTAAGTCTGAATGAAATACAAGGCTGAGTGATTCAGGGAAGGATGCATTCACACACAGTCGCTAGTATCTAAGGTGGTCGACTCGAGAATTTCTTGAATATGAATATTCATACAACACATTTTTGTGCCACCTCAGTAACAAAAAGCATTGCTTGAAAACTAGTCTTTGTGTATTTTCATGCTTTATTCTTCAGTATGTGTTTATTTACTCCTGTGTGTATGATCCCTAATGAAGGCTGGGCAGGACAGGGCCGTGTTCTCCAAAGCACACAGAAACAGGAAGCACCCAGACTTTCCTGTCGCCCACACCCCTCCGTCCTTCTCTCTCTGTCCTTCTCATGCTGTCTGATACAGTTGGATTGTTACAGTTCAGGAGGGACATTACCCTTAACAAACCCTTTTATTCGAACTGTAGCAGTGTGTTCCTGTTCACAAGTGCAGTGTTTTCCTGTTCACTGTCCTAATAAACACTGTTCTGCTCTCATCCCAGGACCCTTATTTATAATATGCTCATACTGAACACCTTTTCAATACACTTAGTACTGTTTGCCTTTACTACACGTATACCGTATATATTGTAATGATATGCCCTGTCTGGTGTCGCCCAGAAGAGGGCTGGTTCCCTTTCGAGGCTGGTTCCTCTCAAGGTTTCTTCATTATGTCAGTTTTGTCGTCTCTGGGTTGCTCATTAGGGATCTAAATCTACATCTGGATGTCTGTAAAGCTGCCTGGCGACAGTGTCTATCGTTAAAAGTGCTGCTCAAATAAAATCGAGCTTCAGTGAAACAGTTTGAAGCGATGGCCACTGAGGGATCTGGCTGAGCAGAATGCACCAGGGAGAAAAGGAAAGAGAAAGGACAGCATTCTCTATCAGAAATATGGGGTTTCTAGGTGGTTTCCGAATGTAAATGAAAGAGAGGAATCATTGGGTGGAGTTGTTTTTGCATAAGGAAAAACATTTGTTTTTGTAGCATCGCATGATGATGGAAGAGTTACAACTGAGATTGATTAGATCACTCACAGTATAGCTTCTCAGACAAATTTTACTACTTGTGGTTCTGGGACACACCCAGTGTAGCAATTTATCACTCTGAATTTAAGAGTGTAGGTCCAGGGCTGCATTGTAGCATTAGAAATGTGGGTCTGCGTGTTGAGTGAGAGGCATTTTGTTTTATATGAGCATGTGATCCCAAAGTGGTCCAGTTGGAACTTGTCTCAGAAATATAACAAAAGTGTTCAAGCCTGTTATTCCTAGACTGACAGATTTTCTAGCAAAGTGTAAAGACACACACACACACACACACACAGTCAGCATATAAAAGGATGATTCCATGATCAGGGTGCCATTTGTGTCCCACTGATATTACATTTACAAATACACTATATGGCCAAAAGTATGTGGACACCACTCCTAATTACTGATTTTAGGTGTTTCAGCCACACCCTTTGGTAACAAGTGCATAAAATCAAGCACAAAACCATGCGGTCTCTACAGACAAACACTGCCAGTAGAATGGGTCGTACTGAAGAGCTCAGTGACTTTACACATGGCACTATCAGTAGGATGCCAACTTTGCCAAAAGAAATTTGTGCCCTGCTAGATCTTCCCCAGTCAGCTGTAAGTGCTCTTGGAAATGAAAGTGTTTAGGAGCAACAACAGCTCAGCCATGAAATGCTAGACCACGCAAAGTCACAGAGCAGGGCTGCTGAGTGCTGAAGCACATAGCAGGTAAAAATCACCTATCCGCTGTTGCGTCACTCACTACAGAGTTCCAAACCGCCTCTGGAAGCAACATCAGCACAAGAACTGCGCATCAGGAGCTTCAGGAAATGGGTTTCCATGGCCGAGCAGCTGCACACAAGCCTAAGTTCACCATGCGCAATACCCAGCGTCAGCTGGAGTGGTGTAAAGCACACCATTACTGGACTCTGGAGCAGTCGAAACATGTTCTCTGGAGTGATGAAACGCACTTCACTAACTGGCAGTCTGATGGACAAATCTGGGTTTGGCAGATGCCAGGAGAACACTACCTACCAGAAAAGTGGAAAGTGCCATAGTGCAAAGTTTGTTGGAGGGATAATTATCTCGGTCTTGTTTTCAAGGTTCAGGCCCCTTAGTTCCAGGGAAGAGTAAAGTTAATGCTACAGCATACAAAGACATTTTAGACTATTGTTTACTTCCAACTTTGTGGTGACAGTTTGGGGAAGGCCATTTCCTGTTCCAGCATGACAGTGCCCCTGTCAAACTGTGCCCTAGTAAAGTGTTCTTCATGGCTAGCTTAGAAAACCCACTATAACTACCTTAAAATCTAATAATTAAAATACATTATTATTATTATTATTATTATTATTATTATTATTATTATTGCAATAATGTTTGAATCCATTTAACAGCTCATGTTTGAAACATCCTTTTCCATTCATTATAGGTTATGACAAATGTACATTTTTTCCCGTGTCCACACAACATTCACTCTTGTGAAACATTTGGAATGTATCACAAGTCACATGTTCAACAGGAAGTTGCATCACCTGAATTTCCTTCAGATCATGGGGAGAAAAAAGTTCTCATTATTTCCTTTATTTTCAATGATATTGTGATGTTGACTGATGTGGTCACTTTGAACCTTGTTACCCAAAGTATAGCATGAAAGTATATTAAATTTAAATAAATCATTAGAATGTCCTTAATGTCTAAATGTCATTAGCATGGACACTAGTTAACCTTCTTTTACAGTTATGCTAATTCTATGCAAAAAAAAACCCAAAAAAACCCTCAACCCTTTCCATTACTTTTAACTCTATTTCTTATTTAAGAGCAAAATGCAGCCTGACAGGAAAGAAACCTTGTAAGAAATGAGATTTTCTTGTCTGCAATGGAGTAACACATTTTAAAATGGATAAATACATGTTTTTTTTTTAAATATTATTTTTACAAGATATAAATGGCACCCAAATTGAGGAATCACTCAGAAACACTGGTGTCAGTACGGGACGACAGATTGCTATCTTGGTTTGAATAACTTTACATTCTGTCAGAGTCTTTTCATTTCCTCTGAGGTTTGTGTCTCATAACAGTACAGCATAATATTGTTCAAGTTCTGGCCTGCACTCAGAAACTGATTCACACACACAGATCGGTAACGTGGGGTGTGTTGGCCTCCAGGATCCAGACACACTAAGCCATGGCTCATCACTTCCTCAAGTCCCACCTCTGAGAGGAAATGGGTCATTGTTACTGTGGACCAATTTAGACTGTGTCTGAATACAGGGATGAAAAGTTTGTTTTTGTACTGTGAAAGTGCAGTGCTACCTACAGCCTGTCTCAGCCTTAGATGCTTCTACAGGGGCTCCCACAGAGGGTCTGAATATAAATGCCTGTATGCTTAGGTACACACACAGGTATTCAGTGGTAAAAAAAATAAAAATAAAATAAAAAAGTACACAGCAGCCAGCCTTTAAAGGTTACTAGAGCATTTTTGAATCAGTAATACTGGACCATGGCCTCTTCCTTTGAAAAGAAGCTTTTCTTAGCCAGATTTACAGTTGAGGTCAAAAGTTTACATCCCCCTTTCAGAAAAACCATGCATTAAGAGCCGGGGGGTGAAAACTTTTGAACAGAATGGAGATGTGTACATTTTTCTTATTTTGCCTAAATATCATATTTTTTCATTTAGTACAGAGGCTACAGAAGATAGTTACATGTTTCCCAGAAGACAAAATAAGTTAAATTTACCCTGATCTTCAAATGCAAAAAGTTTTCACCCCCCGGCTTAATGCATGGTTTTTCCTTCTGGCGCATCAGTGAGCATATGAGTCTCTCAGTTGTCCTCATTGTGAAAAGATGGATCTCAAAATCCTACAGTCATTGTTGGAAAGGGTTCAAATACACAACAATGCTGGAAAACCAAAGAATTTGTGGGACCTGAAGGATTTTTCTGAAGAACAGCAGGCAGTTCAACTGTTCAGGACAAACAAGGGACTCGTGAACAACTATCACTAAACAACAAAACACAGCTGTGGATCATTCAGGTAACAACACAGTATTAAGAATCAAGTGGATGTAAACTTTTGAACGGGGTCATTTTTATAAATTCAACTATTATTTTCTCTTGTGGACTATATGTAAACATCCTTTATGTGAAATATCTTATTCAGGTCAGCATTAAATAAACAATAACATGCATTTTGTATGATCCCTCTTATTTTGGTAAAATAATTAACATTTTACAGATTCTGAAAGGGGGATGTAAACTTTTGACCTCAACTGTAGTGACAAAAATGACCACATTCTTTTGCTAAAGCAAATTAGTGCACATTTAAACATCAAAATTCTCTGTTCGTGACTGGAGGGATGAGAAATGCATTTGAATAGATTAAAAAGTAATAGCTAACGTAATGTAATAATGTATGGCTTGCTAGTTAGCCAGTTAAGTGCATTTATACAGACTAAGGGAAATGAACAAGTGTACGAATTCACGTAGGGTGGACAATGATGTAGCCATGGGTCTGTTCTCTGCAGATAAAGTTTATGATGTAGCACCTGGACCGTGCCCTTGAGAGAAAGTCTGCTAGCCTATGGCCAATGATTTGGCTAGAACTGCATCATTCCCTCAAGTATTAAATATTGTTAGTTTCTGGCTAGTGCCTTTATTTTACCTTGATATATTTAAATGAAGTGACTGCACAGACGTACTGATTCTGAAACCATCATCTCTTATCAGTGCACTCTAATTAATCCATCTAGTAAGATGGTGTGTGTAGTTCAGCAGGCTGTGAGATGCAGCATTCAGTTGAGTCACACGTTACATTTAAGCATATGTACCTATGTTTTGTAGAAGTCAATAGGAAGTAGGGTTTATTTTCTTTCTCTGTTTGTTGAACCTGCTTGTCCGCTGGGCAACTACAAATAAAAACTAATAGCCCTGACACAAAATCTGCGTGGCAGGTTTTCCCTTAAAAATGTTCATACCTTCCACAAACGCGAGCGAACAAAGGAGCCTGACATCAAACAACCGCCATGACACGAGGAACCGTGACATTTGGATCAATCACAGACAGGATAAACAAAAGATGCTGTGTTTAGAAGTTCTGTTTGAGAGACTCTACCGCATGTATGCTTCACACAAAAAAAGACATTTTGAAGTAAAAACACATCTTTTGAGCAAGGAGGATGTGCTGGTTTAACCCTGGATTACAACCTCAAACAACAACCCCCAGCATGATTAGAGCAAAAAGAATGAGGGAGAGTTTTCACATTAAACGGAGTACAGGAAATCTTCTCAGGCCTGGTTTATTTTCTTAGTCAAGGTTGTTTAATCCCTGCAGGTTAAATGAAAAAGCTCATAATGCATGCACGTTTACTGTACATATAGATACTTCTCAGTGCATACAGACTGACGTCTGGAAGGCTGCAGACTTAAATCATGTTTAGTTGAAGTAATGTGTGATATTTAACACATCTGTATGGAGGAAGGAGAGCAGGAAATAGAGATTATTTGTAATATTTTGTTAAGAAAGGAGCTTGGGTGTCGAGTGCATGTTGTATTGGTGATGTGCCATTGCTGTCTGAAACTGAAGCATAGGGTGCGAGGTTCTGTGTGTGTTTTGGTGAGTATGTGTGTATCTTTTGGTCTGTGTACATTCCTGGTTAGTGGGCCATAACTCTTCCTGCTCTGCTTCCAGCACAGATGAAAGAGCATTGAAATGCCTCTGTGCTTTTCTAAAGTTTGCTTTGCACGTGTTAGAGCTTCACGTGACTGACCTGCTCCGGATTCCGCTGATCAGGTGCGGTTCAGAGACTGTGCAAGGCCTGGAGCAAGGAGGCAGAAACAGAAATGTGCCAGGACTGTGCAGGATTGAGGAGTGTGTAGGTCTCTCAATGTATAACGTCATCGGCACGTCACATTTCTTCATCTCAGAGGTTTCATTTTCTCAGTACACAGTTGTATCAGTATACAGTACGCACATGATGTGCTGTAATACATTCATGCGTTCTGTCTTTTCTCTCTCTTTTACTATTGGGTCTCAGGCAGCAGACTTAACATTCAGCAGTACGAGGAAATGGGCACAAGGCAAATGTGTGTAGGAGGATGTTGCATCAGGATACAGCAAGTGTGACAGGTTAAAGTGTGCTTTGCATGGTATAATTTTTCTCTGATCACATCAGAGATTACTGGTCATGTAAACATTGTGGGCAGTAACACAAACAACATGTTCACGGAGATCGGCCACACTGAGCTCAGTAAAAGAGAATGCAGTACGCATGCATATTTCTAAGCGGTAAGATGACACTTGTAAATGAGGGTCCTTTGAAATCCAGTTTATTTTTTTCTGTTTTACTTTTTACCTTATGAGAGCATTAATCGAGCAAGAACTGTGGCGCTAACTGAGTGAGCTGAGCTAACAAATGCTTTAAATATTGGGACGTTGTCGAACATTGTTGGCTGGGGGACTGGTAACACTTAGTAAGCGCTTCAACAATTTTTCTTTTCCTCAACTAGCAAACCCTTGGGACTTGTATTGATTTGTTGGTTGTTGTACACACAGCTGTATAGACACACACATACAGATGCATGGCATTATTTCTGTGGGGAAGAGTATAGAACTAAACAAGCATCATTTGAACACTTCTGGATGGTATGAGAACAAATTGATAAAAAAATTAAAAAAAAAAGACGAAAACAAAATGTTCAGGAAATTTGAAATAATTCTCCCAAATCTCCAAATTTTCAAGTGTTTTTATTTTGAAATTTGTGATTTTTGTCTTGATTTCATCACAGAAATCAGGCTCTAGAAATGGAAGCAATATCACAGGCTTTGTGCGACCCTAGGAGCCATTCTCTACATTATTTGTTCTAACATGCCTGATCCAGTTAATCAGCTGATTAGAGTCCTCCTGAAACGACGTGGATATAAAAGCAGAGTAAATATTAAAATGTGCAGGACAGGGGTACAACAGCACCAGTGATGTGAGCCACTGCTCTAGACTAAAGCTTTTTCTTAGGGTGATGCAATAGTTTATTTTGGTTGATATCATCAGTTATGCATCAGACCATTATGGTTTGTCTTAAACAGTTTAGTAACATGATTTCTAATGCAGGCTGACTGTTTTCTGTGATTAAAGGTACAGTTGAGCATTACAGCTGAAAATAAACCACCTTGCAATGCCACTGTGAAGTTGATCTTTTTCCCACAGCAGCATGTCCCAAAGTGGTTTATTCAGATTATAGCACAGTGATTTGCCTAAGATTTTTAATTTATTAATAAATGACATGTCATGCTTTTGAGCCATTTATAATAACATTTAATGTTGTGGAATGTCTGAGAAATAAGTTAGTTATCACTTATCACTTATCTTATCTTTTGTCTTAAGTTAATGAGACAAAAATCAAGCACCATATCTTGTTACAGAGAAACTGGAAAGCGCAAATTCTTCTGTTATGAAAACCGTTAGCAACTTCAAGTTCAGGTTCGCTTTTTTTGTCGTATTTTTTGTTAAATTACTGCTTATTATTGACCTAATTATGTAGATCATCTGCCATACAAGTCCCTGTGAATGAGTTGTTACAAGCACATGAGTATTAACATGAAAATCATTTGAATTATAGCTAGTATGGTGGTCAGAAAAAAATTTAGGAACAGAGTGTGCTTCAGTGATGCAATGCTGCTGCTTATATGTACTGTTTGTTTATCTGCTCAAGAGGTGCTGGTCATTAGCCTGAAGTGATCGGGAAATACTAATGTTTGTGTTTTTGTGTGTGTGTGTGACAGATGTAGGAAAGTGCACTGTCCTCCAAGCCGATAAGTCAAATGTGTTTATACACAGAAAGGCCCCAGTTAACCCTAAGACAAAGAGGTTAACCACACAAACATAATCCTCTTACAGTCTTTCTTCAAACATAGTCGTACACTAAAGCATTTCCTGCAAGACCTCCTGAACAGAAAATGCTAAATGGTATTGACCCTAATATGTAAAACCACCGTTAGAGCACTGTAAGCTGCCAATGCACGTTAATTCTGCTCTTTACAAAATCAGGCTAGTTGGAGCAAAGTGCATCGTATATCAGTTACGTTTCATGACTGAAAGAAATATCACCTTCTGTTCTTGCTGTGACATGTTTTATTAGCTTGATTTCAAGATCTATTTAGAATGAAAAAACAAAAAGACATTTCTGTGCAATTAAAATCCAAGATTTTCAGTGATGTGCACAAACAGTGCAGTGTTTTTGTGCATAAATCACGGTCATGTCGAGTTTTTCTGAAACTGTGCATGTGAGGGAAACTTTTATTCACTGAAGAACATTTGCTTTCCCATGAGCTATTGTTTTCAGTCTGATGATGATTTGGAGTGTTGAAGTCTCAAAGTCTGCTCCTGGATCTTATCATCATAATGTCTCTCTGAGGTTGCTAGGATATGTGTAGAGCTGAGAGCATTTCTACCTCATCAATCAACCCAAGTCGAGAAGAGCTCAAAGCAAGGTTCTTGAACAAGGACGCGCACTGTAACATGTGTTTCCTAGACAGGAAGGGTGTGTATACGTGTGTATGTGTGACAGACAAGCCTCTAGTGTTTTTGCGTCCAGGATAAGGATCATAGCACTGTGCCATTTGTGTCATACTCAGTGCCAGCAGTGGTGATAGCAACTCCCAGCTCTCAGCTCTCAGCTCTCAGCCAGTGCAGCACATCCTGATATAACAGCTCCTCCGCTGGACTGAAGTGTCCTCCAGATCTCTGCTCTGTGTTTAGAGTTGTCTCAGAGTTTATCCTTCAGCTCAGCTGACTGTTTGTTTCTTCGGTCTCTAGGGTGAAGTCACTGTGCCTGTCTCTCTCTCCGGTTGTGCTGTGGTGTGTGTTCAGAGCTGCGTACTGATCTGAATCCTTATTTAGTCTTTTATAGTCTTTAGGTGACCTACAGCCCTGTCACATGGATAATACTGCACTCTTTTGTCTGTGTGTGTGTGTGTGTGTGTGTGTGTGTGTGTGTGTGTGTGTGTGTGTGTGTGTGGGTATCTCTGCATGCCCGTACAGTTAGCGGATACACAAGTGTGAGACCATTGTGAGTGCACTCCTCCTCATTTCCACTTATTGTGTGTATTTAAGAAAAAAAAAGACACACCACACACACTCAGCTGTACATTCCTGCAGTCTACTTGAGAGGATTTCCATGCATTAGGGGCAAGATTATCAGCTCCATAGAAAATTCCTTTCAAAACTTCCACTAAAGATCTACAGGTCCTTAAAATGTTAAAACATTTTATTAATTCAACAAAAGTTATATATACCGGAAGTATTTGGACAATGACAGTTTTTGTGATTTTGCCTTTATACACCACCACAATGGATTTGAAATAAAACAGTCAAGATGTGATCAAGGTGTAGACTTTCAGCTTTATGGCATTTACCATTTAGGAATTACAGCCATTTTCAACAAAGTATCTCCATTTTCAGGGGCTCAGAGGTATTTGGACAAAGTGACATAATTGTAAATATAACCATAATTTTAATACTTGGATG
>CM075007.1:17424774-17479574 GCA_037576675.1 Pangasius sanitwongsei | reverse complement strand
TCCATTGTGGTGGTGTATAAAGGCAAAATCACAAAAACTCTGTCATTGTCCAAATACTTCCGGACCTGACTGTGTGTGTGTGTGTGTGTGTGTGTGTGTGTGTGTGTGTGTGTGTGTGTATGTGTATGTGTGTGTATATTTGATTTTAGACTACAAATATTCTTAATCTGGTGTCATTTATGTTATTTTTAGACAATTAAATCTGGTTTAAAAACATTTATTATGTTATCATCTCTCTCTCTCTCTCACCCACCCACACACACACACACACACACACACACAAACAGACAGACACAGGATATAACAGGGAGATACTATACACAAGTGTAGCTGGTTATTACCCATGTCTGGTAATGACTCTAAATCCCACTGCATACTACAGTAATTCTACTGCTCCTTATCATCATTCTGCTGACGCGTCACTGCTGTTCTCATGCTACATCGACTCGAGAAGGTTTAACTCAGTAATACAAGACTGCTACCTGTAACCTGACACCAGCGTGTGTTCCCTCTTCTCCCTCTTAGTCTTTCTCTTTCTTGTTCTTTTTTCGTCTCTTGCCAGTCTGATTAAATTTCTCCTGCAGTGACATTCAGCACTATCTATATTGTTTCCTTTGCTTCACCACCACTTCCTACTATTTCCCCCTCTCTCACTCAATTTCCTGTCCACTTTTCAGGCCTTTCCTTCAGACTGTAAGAGTACAGCGTGTGTCCTCAGCCAGCCTTCTCTGCAGAACTCCCCAGCTGCTCTTTATGTGCCGCTACAGCTGTTTTTTTGTCTGTCTGTTTTGTTATTACAAAACTGAGGAAGGACTTCTTAAAATCTACTTTAAAAACAACAATCAGAAAGTGCTAAATGGTGGTCTGTGACTTGATTCCAGGCAGTTTGTGGAGCACGTTCTCAGCACGTTGCACATAGCTGATGGAATGCTGACTGGAATGCAGCTGTACGTCATTTTACTGTTTTCATAATCAGGGTAATCAGATAAGTCTTGAAGAGGCACAGAATGACTCTCATGTGGATCACGCTCATTTGTAAATTGTACTATTACACTCTGTTATAATGTACTGAGTGTTATATGTTCATTCTCATTGTGTTCTAAGTGGGATTGAAAACGCAACCTGATTAAAACCTAATTAAAACAGGTTTGGAAAGCATGGACTCTACCACACTTAATACATCTCACTACAAGTGTGTCACTCATGTGGGTGCCCAGCGGACCATAGTTTTCAGTTTGTTGAGTGCCATTTTCTAATTTTCTTAAATTTCCCCAAAATGAAAGATTGTTTTCTGTTATCAGAAACAGATATGTAGTAACTGTGATGTTGGATTAATGTTAATGAGAAACACTGAGACCATTAAAAGACAGGGTTTAGGCTATATAAATGTGACAGGAGTGAATCGATCATGTGTTACGTCTACTGCTGATCACTGAACCTTTGGTTGCCATGATAGAATTGAGCACGGATATGATTTAGATATGAGTTAATATTGTTTAATGCTGTGTGTGTGTGTGTGTGTGTGTGTGTGTGTGTGTGTGTGTGTGTGTGTGTGTGTGTGTGTGTGTAGGGTCTTCTGTACGTGACTGGACATGAATGTATGTCTCTAAGCCACAGACACATAGCATGCAGAACTCTGTGTGTGTGTGTGTGTGTGTGTGTGTCTCTTTCTCTCTCTGTGTGTCTCACATACTGAATTGTTTGGCTTGTCACACGTAAAAGTAGCTGCTGATGCAATAGATACAAGAGTAAATCTGATGTTAATGCAAAAATCAGTTCATAAATCATTTCACAAGTTCATAAATCTGTCACCTGTGCTAAACAAAAGATGACGTGAGCTTTTGAAAGAAAAAACTGAAAAGGTTTTTCTAACCTCAGTGTAGAGACATTTGTGTGGCTCCATGTCACTCCTGCGCACAACTGATATGAGGTTTGCCATTATTCTTGCAAACAAAACTGTTTTTCTTCACAGTATTTAGCAAGCTGGCATGGATAAATATCCTAGTTAGCATAAGGGGATTGAAAAGCATAGGGAAGACTGTAATTATGAGTCCTACACTCATGGCTTTGGGACAAGAGGAATGATGAAGTAGAGAGACCGTATTCATCTCTTCATAGGCAAAAAAAAAAGTAAAACAGTCGTTCAAGTGATTTCCAGACATCTGACTTTCTTTTCAGTTGCATGCAATTGTTAGTACTTGTCTTAATCAGGATGCTTTAGCCTACAACACTCACATCCGCTCATCTCGCACGTGTGTTGTCATGTCAGCAGTGTGACTTCATTGTGGCTAAGTAAAGAAATGTTCAGGTTGGTTAAAGTAAGGGGGAAGATTAACATACATGGGAAAACTGAAGTCAGTAAATGCAGGTCAAAATCTTATTAAAGGTGAAGGGAAAGGGGAAAGATGCAAAAATTCAACTTGAGCACAACACACATTTTAGAAATAGGTGTTATAAACTGACCAAGCATGGTATGAATAATCACCACATCATTAATGAAACATCCTCTGATTAGGCTTGAGCTGAGAGTGTGCGTTCCTTCAGCTGAAAACAGGACCATGAAATCATTTTGATAAGGAAGATGCGGATAGTGTGGCTTGTGCTGTGTGTGGTCTGTCCTGTAGATGGCAGCAGCAGCTCAGTGTGTGCTTTAAGGATATCATTGCATCCATGCACAACACAAAAGAAGTACCAGGGAGAAAAGTCAAAGACTGCCTCTACACACTCGCACCGCAATCACTCTCACACTATACATCCATACCTTCATGACCTTCATCACCAGGCTGTGGACTTGGAGAAGGACCACAGGGCTTAGGGCACAATTTGGAACAGGGCCTTAACAAGGTTTTGGTTAAAGTGACTCAGACTAAAGGTTTAGAGAAAGAACAAGAGAAAAGGGCGGACAGACTGTGAGTTTGGGGCGATGTATAGACAGGAAAGTGGTTGTGTGTGTGTGTGTGTGTGTGTGTGTGTGTGTGTGTGTGTGTGTGTGTGTGTGCGTGCGTGCGCGGGTGCTCATCTGTCACTTTTGTTTCACTCACTGGCATGGCCTCCTGTCTCTAGGGGACACTCTGAAGGGTTAAAGGCTGATCTGTGTATGACTTTATGTAGCCCAAGTGATGAAGCTGAAAGGCAAAAGTGCTGCTTCCTCTGCTTTGGAGACCTGCCACCAAGGAGCTATAAAAATAACCAAAACTCACATACACACACACACAGACTTGGACTTTTCTTGGGATAAATAAACTTGCACAGAATATTTTGCCACAGGAAGAGGATGAGGCCCTTTTTAGCTGTGCCATTTTACTACTGGGGCCATGTCAACTACTGCTGTGGGGTGCATGCTTGCGCGTGCACGCGTGTGTGTGTGTGTGTGTGTGTGTGTGCGTGTGTGTGTGTGTGTGCGTGTGTTCATATGTGTAATATTGGTGAGCTCAGCCAAATTTAGCTTATTGGCTCACATATCACACATGGCTCATACTGTACAGTGTGAAAGAAAATTGATTTTAATGTGATAAAGTGAAATGATTTGTTCCTAAATTAGCTAAATAATTGTGATAAATAATCATGAGTTCAATATTAAGCCAAAAATGCTAAGTTTTCACATGAACGTGCAGCCCTAGTTACATCTTTCCCATAGTGCACTGTCTTTCCATTTCCCTTCCTGTCTCTGTCCTGGACTCTCTCCTGTCTCTCCTCTTCCCATCACTCTACTGGGTAAGATCACACTGTGTTTACACTGTGTTTAGTGTGTGTGTGTGTGTGTGTGCACGCATGTGTGTGAGAGAGGAAACTGGGCACTTAGTGCATCTTTGTTATGGTTCAGTTCATACAACAAGGAAGCAGGCGCTTCCTTCTTAATGAAGGAAAAGCCCATCAGCATCTCCTTCTCCCCCATGAGACTACATGGCTCCTCTCTTCCCTTTGCTCTCTTGCTCTGTAGGAAAAAGGGATATGATTAGGCCACTTCCTCCTGTTCAGTTCCATTTCATACTGACCGCTCTGCATATCACAACCTCAGACCCCTTGGTGCATTAGTTCCTTTGATCTCACTCGCACATACACACACACACACACACACACACACAGCATGTGTGCCCTGATTTCTTATAATATGCCAGACTCAAACTTTTTAGTGCATGTTTTAGTGGTGTATACAGTAGCTCTGTAGTGAAGTCTCGTCCCGTTAAGTCCAAGTCTCAGTTCAGCAGCTCTCAAGTCCAAATCATCTCAGCCTTAATTCCAAGTTAATGCTGAATTTCCTTAATCAGTTGCAGTAAGCTGTAATTCTGTAGTTTAAATATCGTTATTTAATGTTAAAATATTTGTATCGACTGTTGAAAAGATCTATATCGCTGGCACAAACCCAGACACACACACACACACACACACACACACACATGAAAGAGTCATGGTATTGTTAGTCAAAACAGTGAAAGAGAAGATGGCAGGTTGAATATTGACTTTAAGTATTGATTGAGATCCTGCTTTCAGAGAAAGTGCTGAGAGAGCAGAGCAGTCACCACAGACATGAACACTTTGTCAGCACTGCTCCTGAAACTTCAACTCCTACGTCTTGCTTTCTTTATTTATCCAGAGAGTGTGTACTGTAATGTTTAAATCGATGCAGCTAAAGGAAGTACTGAGAGATCAGAATTAAGATACAAACTCTGGTGAGGAACAGAGGAGTTTTTAAAGTAAAGCAGCATTTTCACTTTAGATTTCTTGGTTTTTGTTGAGCTCTTGGGTTTAGTTTCCTTCCATATCGGAGAACATGGTGTTGGTTTACACGCACCTCCGCTCCCTACAGCGTGTGATGGGAAGTCCGTAGTCCTTAAGGAAGTTTGATAAAGAAAACTGTGCTGCTCTGTTCCTGAGTGAACTTTTTATTGTGTTTATTAAAATGATTGGTCTAGTGATGCACTGATGTGAAAGTCATGGGCTGAGCAGTGCATTTTATTAATCATTTAAATTACCCATTATCATTCACTTCTATAATTTTAATATCAGTATTCTCATCCGCAGTTTATTTATTCATTTCTTTCATGCTTGGCTGGTAGAGAGTAGCACATCAGTCACAGTCAGCTACAGTGATTCAGCAATGCCTGAAATATTATATGTTTATCAGTTTTGTTTTTTTTTTCCATACTTTTTTTTGACACCCAGCTTACACCTTATGAATGCCTTATATATGTGTGTAAAGCTGAGAGGCCTGGGTGTGTACATTCCTGCCCAGTAGAAGAGAGAGCAGTGAGAAAGTCAGCCCATCCTCCAGCATCCCACCGATCCTCAGTGTTTTACTAATTACTCATTTATCCCTCAGTTCAATAATGATCCTAAATCTCATGCAGTTACAGCAGTGTTTTAAAGAACAGGTTGTACACTGCGTGGCAATTTACAGCCGCATTTCCTAAACAGTGGTTTCCCATGGAGTCTACTGATCATTACTGGTCGTAATCTAATAGTCACAATGTTTGTGTGTCTGAGACATTGTGTGAGTATGTAGTTGGGTTTCAGAGAGAGGATAGTCCAGTCTTTGTGTGATTAGGGCTGTTAGCATATTATTCAAGTGGTCAGATAAACAGTGTGCTGCGGTTTCTTATAACGGATTAAAGCCGTTATTAGATTTCAAGTAATCCAAAATAGGCACCTGGATTTTAGTCAAATAATCTTACATGCGCACAAACCTAACTGGAGAGGAAGCACTAAACGCCACAGACTTAACACTATTATGTGCAATTTGCAACCATAAAAACTCCAAAATAAATATTTAACCAAAACAAGCTTAATGTGGAAAAAATAAATCACGACAGGAATACTGAATATTGTGTCATATACTTTCTGTTTGGCAGGTTTCATGGTGGATTGCTGTAGAGGTGTGTGGATCATGTGTTTAGAAAGAAATTTCTAAACTTTTCCCCCCATTATCAGATTTTTTAACTGTATATAAACATGTTGCTCAAACTATTTTCAAACAAATTATTTTGTCCATATGTAAATGTACAAGTATTTTTTACTCTCAGCTCAGGAACTGGTGATAGCTGAATAGGACACACTCACTGAAAAACGCCACTGTGTGGAGAGAAGTCATTGAAAATCAATAGCTGCTATCACCTCTAAAGTGATGAGAAAGCAGGAGAGAGATGAATGAGAGACACGGCATCGACACATCTAAATGTTCTGACATGACTTTGCATGTGTAGGAGAACATGGTGTTTGGGTGATGGCTGTGGAAACGGTAGAAACGCCACAGAGATGGTACTACGCGAGTATGTGCGTACGTATACGCGGCTGTGTTAGTGTGAGACATGCTGAAACGTGAGTCAGATGAATACCTGCCCTCAGGACATGGAAGTAGACTATACATTGTGTCTGTGTCAGAATCCATGTATGTGAATGTATCATTAAGTCAACATGTTTTCTCAGCTATAAGGCAAACAGCTGTCACTGAAGGCTTTGCTAATGTGTCATAGCGTAAACCTGTGTGTGGGTGAATAATAGCTTACTCAAGGATATTTGCCTTTGCCTGCGGATACGCTTGTTAAAAGATACTGTTTAATATACCAATATACTACTATACTGCAGAAAACGATGATAAAGATGCAGAAAGTTTGTGCAGTGTGATCCAACCTGAAGGAGGGATGGTATAATGACTCCAGTATTTTGGTTCTTCATCATCATCTGTAATTCAACTCATGTTAAAAACTATATTAATGTGTTCTTGTAACATTTACTCAACTCAGCTTCTTTTTATTCAGTGATTAATCATTAGTCCTGACATTTCAGTCTGTCTTTTGTCTGATTATCATCCAACTACATTGCTCCCCACCTGTGGCCTACACACACACACACACACACACACACACACACACTCGCACACAGTGGCTGCATGCCCCATCTATAATCCACAGTCAGGATTACTTTATCACCTCATTATTCACACACTGCATGACTGCCTTTTGTGGAACGATTTAGTTTCAGAAACCTAAAAATGCAAACTGAACAGTATCTGTATAAACAAGTGTAATAGGTGGGATTTTCAAGTTTCGAGAAGGACTAGGTGGTAGAAATAATATTTTAATAATATCAGTATATCGTATTCATAATAATATTCATAATTCACTTTGAAAACTCATAGTTGTTACTTCTCACAATAACAACTGTGTGTGGGCATTTTTTTAATATCTTGGCTGGGAACAAATGTCCCCACAAGGATAGGAATTTCAGTCAGTGACCTTATGGGGGACATTTGGCTGGTTCCCATAAGGTAAATTGCTTTTGATATCGAAACAGCTTTTATGGGAGAAAAAAAAAAGAGAGCCAAAATGTTTCCTTTTGCTTACTGAGGTTACGGTTAGGTGTAAGTGTAGCATTAATTAGCTGCATTAATAATAATTGGAATAGAAGGTCCTTGGAAGGTGTGTGTGTGTGTGCGTGTGTGTGTGAGCAACCTATTCAGAGGCTAATCTTCGGTTTGGCACGTATTTCTCCTCTCTGTTTGAAACCCGTACATTAAAGGCTCACTGTGTACCATGGTGCACCTTGTAAATATGTGATAACAGTGAGTAGCCTGCACACACCACTTTCTACACACAGGAACATAAATCCCAGGTCCTACAAACACAGTTACACTTTCAGAATTTAACCCAGAATAGGTAGACAGAAGCAAACCAATGAGTTTTGCTCTGAAAGTTCTCGCTAAGTGCTCACAGAGCTCTGTTGGGATGGTATGGGGGATGGTGACAGCTGTTATAAAATATTTGCATGTCTCCTATGTGATGACATCCAAACATGTATGTCTTAAGACAGGATGAGCGAGTGGTTGAGTTCCTATGAATCTGAATGTGTAACTGGATGATCATTTTTAGGCTGTAGGAAGAGAGAAAAACAGACATTGCAAACTTCAATGAGAAAAATCACAGAGTAACAAGAAGCGAATTATGGCAGGGTACCGTAAAGCAAAATTCTGAATCGGTCTAGTCACTGACACTGATGAGCAGAGACTATGTATGAAGAGCGAACAAGTCATTTAGCTCTGGTGTTGTGTGGAGGATTGCTATTGGCTGTTGTGTGGATTGCTATTGGCTGAAGCTTCAGCATCCTTCTTCTACACACATGCACATACACACTCACACACACTCTCTGAAATTAACAAACTTACTACACTCTGTGAGACAGCATTTCTCTTCTTCATACTCTGGCTGTGTCTCAATCCAACTTGCCCACACATACATGCGTACACACATATATACTCAACCCCCCTCCCCATGCTGTGAGTGTATCAGCGCGGTGTAGCAGCGCTCACTGCTGTCAGAGTGCACTAAGATATCCACACTGCACACGGCTCAATGCTGCTCTTCTCTGTGGAGCCAGACGGAAACTGGGTCACTGAGGCTTTGGAGTGATGCACAGTCACAGCTCGAGTCATGGGCTGCACCACCAGCGTGATTCTGTTCGATGGGCTGCGCTCTGCGCTCCAGAGGAATTGTGGGTACTGGAAGAGCACGAGCACAGCCGAGCCGCATGGACCAGCGGAGACGGAGGCAGCCTGTGCCAGCTACAGAGAGTCTAGAGCATGGCCTGTCAGGACTACTTCAAAGGTGTGAGACAAGTGTGTGTGTGTGTGTGTGTGTGTGTAATGTGCTCATCCATGCATTTTGAAGATGATATAGTCTTGTCTGTTGCACCTTAGGTTTACTGTATTCTAAATTGCTTTCTAGAAGCATAACTCAGAAATGAGACTCGGGACATATTTATGTGTTATAAAAGTGCTTAGTCACGGTTAGTACAATTCCACGAACCTGAATATCGCTGTAGCTCATAGCTTGCTGTACTGAAGGATAAAATGTTCTGTTTTCTTATTTTGAAAGTGTGTCAGGGTGTGCCTGTTTGACAAGAAATGACCTGGAAGACACATGGTACGAGAAGTGAAGAAGAACAGCTTGTGTATGTATGAGAGATTGCTGAGTGTGTGCTTGCAGGAATAGATACGGACAGCATGGAGGAGCAGCAGTTCCCTCCTCTTCCTCACCACTGTGCAGAGACGACTGTTTCTTTAATAATGATGTGATTGCATCAAGAAACAATATCCGTATACCAGTAGGCTTCCATTAGCCATATGTTATACATCCTCTTGCCATCTCCAACTCGCCTTATCCTGTCTGAATCTGTCATATATGAGTGAGTGCTGTTAAATAGGTCTCTCAGAATGCAGACCTGAGCATCCTCTTTCACCTTCAGCAACACAGATGCCACTAATGGTTCAATGGATCAATAGATGTTTACGGGTAGAAAAGGTGTGTGTGTGTGTGTGTGTGTGTGTTTGGGGTAAAGTGTGTGTAAGTTTGTTCAGTGGAAATTCGAGCTCTGTTATTGTACTCAGTGCAGTGATGAGTGCAGCACAGCCTTTTCCTTCCTCTTCTAAACTCTCTGGCTTCACTGGGACAGAAGGGGACGGGGAAGGGGTGAGGGGTCATGTCGGCAGTGCAGAGGGTAGGGCTTTTAGTATCCTTCAGTTGATTCTCACTGACAAATCTGTTATTGCACTTATCAGGTAGAGGCGAATGAGAGGGTTTTCCCTTTGAAGTAGTTAAAGGAATGCCGCAACATTTTTCAACCTTTTCTCTATCCACTGTGTCTGTGCTGTATGTGTGATTATTACAGATGGAAAATGTGTACTTGAAACTTACTTATAACAGAAGTCTAAAGACAGTTGTTTAATTCCACCAATGAGCAGTTAAAATAAGCGACTATATAAAGCAAACTGTTACACAGTGACGATAAATGTGATGATATAGACATGAAGGAAAGCCTTGCCAAGGTTGTTCTTTATCTACGGTAAAAAGTAACTCCGGTTACATGCACTTTTCCTTTGGTATTTTCACAGAATTGTGATGGCAACGTATAATCACAAATTACACAGATTTCTCAGAAAAAGCTTTCACCCACTTACTCACTCGCAGTAAATGCTTTAGCCTGGATCCAGTGCCTATCCCGGGAGGACCACGTGCGCGAGGTGGTAATACACCCCGGGTAAACGCATCACTGTTGTCTCTGTAAAACCAGGTGAGAGCACTGAAAGTGTCAGTTTAATTGCACATGGGGGCAGTGTTTGAGCTTTTATACTACACCCTCTATAGAGGAAAGGTGAAAACATCAGGGCACCATTAGTGCTGTGCTGTTTCATGTGTTACCACAGGAATTTGTAGCAGGTTAAGAGATCTACTGATGCTGATGATGATGATGATGATGAGTTAATGGAAAATAGAATGAATTGTGCTCCATGTTACAGCTTTATTTTGAACGGTGAAATCAACTGAGTTTATACACTCACCGTCTAGTTTAATAGGAATACCTACACATCTGTTCCCTTATGCAGTTGTCCGATCATTCAATCATGTGGCAGCAGCACATTGTGTAAAATCATGCAGATACAGGTCTAGCGCTTCAGTTACTGTTCATACCAAACATCATGGGGAATGGGGAAAAATGTGATCTCAGTGACTTTAACCATGACATGGCTGTCAGTACCAGAAGGGCTGGTTTGAGTATTTCATAAATTGCTCATAAAATCTCATTTCAATTCATAAAATCTCCTGGCATTTTCACACACTTTGTGCAGGTGCGTCGGTGTTCCTATTAAAGTGGACAGTGAGTGTATGTCAGCATCTGCACAGTTATTTTTTTTCCAGCTGTGTACTTACATAGCAGCTGCAAACTGTTCTCATGCATGCACTTAATTGCAATCTTTTCTTGTGATCAGATGTAACAACCCTGCTGTAATCTAATTGAGAGCCTCCATTCTCTTCATTCTGATGACTGATTTGCTGTGGTTACAGGAAGAACAACACTGATTTGTCTAAGTGGAATTTAACTGCAGAGGATGCGTGCTGGCTTTTTTCAGCCAACCCGTTTAATGATTTTGACTAGCACAAGACATCACTCATACAGTAGAAAGGGACACACACACATTGTATGTGGCTACGGGGCACTTTCAGGATATCTAACTGTAGCAGCACTCCAGTTACAAATACACTAACATACAGTCTTTAGACGAAGATTAAGGAGCTCATGGCATGGCCTTTTCTTCATGGATGAAACAGAGTGGAGTTTTCCAGCTGGACGGACAACAGAGATGTAGCTCTGGCCATTTACCAATAAGCCTTATTCTTCACTTCTGATTTTGTTCTCAGATCTATTTTTTGGCCTTGATAGCCTTGTTTGCAATCAACTAATATCTGCCATTATAGACCTCCTCCTTCAAACCACTGTAAATGCACATTTTCCAAATCAGTAGTGTCACATGCATGATCCACGTGTCATGAACAACAAAAACTGGCATATTCTCGTGAGACACTTTGCCATTGGCAGTAGTGATTAAGTAAACCTGATCACAAATGAAGGTCAGTTGGTAGCTCATCAGCTGTTCGTGATAAGGACGGGAAGATAGAGAGCTTTTGCTGTCATTCTAGCTGCTACTGAAATGCCAAGAAATATAATTGTGCAGACGAGGAGCCTGGAGTAAAGTGTATTCCTGATCTAAGCATTTTCCTTACAGTTATATGGCCATGTATCAGATAAGTGTCTACTCTGGGACCACATATGAAAGTTGCTCAAATCTGACGTGAAAAATAACATCTGTTTCATGTTTAGTCACAAAATTGAATTTGGGTCAAGTGAAACTTGTAATATGGACCAAACCTTTTAAGTTTCTATTCTGACTCTTATGTCAGTCACACTTCCTAAATTAGTATAAGCTTTTACGAGCTTCCAGTGGAAACGGCACTTATAATGCTTTTGGGGAAAGTAGGATCAGGTGTGTGTGTGTGTGTGTGTGTGAGACAGAGTGTGTGCATTCCAGATGACACCCTATGGAGTTGATGGCTATTACATCAGACTTTGACTGTAAAACTGTCTGTACACAATAGGATGCTGTGAGTGATATCACATATGCTTGCTCTGATCCAGAGAGCAGACACACGTACCCTCAGGAAGAGATAGAGTAGAAGGCATTCTGACCTTGTCCCTTTGACAATTCGATGATCCCTTACACACACATAGTGAAATTGTCCATGTGCCTCCAGGGTCAGAAGAAGGAAGGAAGCCTATGACTGACTCAGTGTAGAGATGACGCAGTGTTTCCAGAGTGTAGGAGAGAGGTGTACTCATAAAGGCAGTTTTTAGGGAGCAGGTGATGTCAACAAAATACAAAAAAGAAAAAAAAACATGCCCTTTTGTAGTGCCACATGGATTCTCTTCACTGAGACGGGTGTGTGTGTGTGTGTGTGTGTGTGTGTGTGTGTGTGTATGCGCATAAGAATGCCCAAGAAGCAGATGCAAAAACATGCTCACAGACAAGGAGACCAGTTTAATCCTTCTGTCCAGCATAGACAACTTGGGGATGAATGCAGATGCAGGAGATGACATGCGCACACACACACACACACACACACACACACACAATCAGATGCAATAAAAAGAACAGGACTTTGCCTGGTGGACATATTTTTGTTTGCCAGCAGTATAGATAATTAATAAATTAAGTATACAGCAAAAGCTTTTTACAACAAAACTTTATTAGTGTATTTCTTTTCTCATAAATTTTAGGATCAAATTTCATGTTTGCAACAAGTTTTTGCACAAGATTGAACTGCAGCTGATTTAGTAAGTAAATAATGAACATTGGCTTCAGACCGTGTTGTTCTGTTTACAGAATGTTTTCATCTTGCGTGATTCAGCGTTGAGCCAATTGAACTGCTGTAAGGACTTGTACACCACGATATTGTTCTTTTTCAATGCCATAATTTCTCCCTGACTTCCTGTGCTGCAATGTAACAAAAACCTGTACAGTGATTTCAGCATTCAAACACTCGCATCTGGAACAGATAACAAATATTTGATTAAATGTGTCCTTCACTTCACACTGCAGTGTTGACTGTAGATGCTACATATTATTACTACATATTATTCTCTACAGTTTCTGGCTGGGCATTAACAATGCCTGAATCTCTGAACATACATGAATACTAATTTAGAAATTCTTCTACTACTCCTAACAACTAGTCAACTAACTAACTGGTGATGAACTATCATGTTTGGCACAGAGTGGGATTTCAGTATCAGAGTTGTAGTCGATAGTGATTTAGTTAACTAACGTTAGCTAAGTCTGCTCACTACCTAGCTTAGAATGCAGGGTCTGTAGCGTAAAGTTTCTTTTAACGGTATGGTGATTATTACCTGCGTGTGATTGGTCTGCATTTTTATTTTGTGAATCACACATAACACCCGTTATTCAGTTTTATACAGAAATAATATGATGCACAAAATGTTATAATTGGCATGAGCCATCTGTGAAAAGTTAACCAATTAAAATGACATTTTTTACTTTAGCTGTATGATTAAATAAGACTATATTGATTATTAAGACTTACAGAGATCTTGTTAATTTTTTAGGGCTTATTCAAGCAGAAATTCAAATAGTTTTAATGGGTGCAGAAACTTTTGCATACACCTGTACAGAGAGACACACACAATTGTCCTATACAGCACAATCTGTGTGCAGTGGAGTGTTTTTTTTTTTTTTTGGTCTCTGTGTATGTGGTGAGACATGAATCATTAGTGTGAAGGTAAATTCACTCTTGGGGGAGGAGTCCCTTTGTGTGTGTGTGTGTGTGTGTGTGTGTGTATATATGTATATGGGGGGGAGGGGGGGGGTAACACAGCTGAGTGTAGGAGGAGCTCTCCTGTCAGTGCCTACAGTGAGTAAGAGAGAATAGCTTTGGTGTGTGTGTGAGAGAGAGTTGGAGAAAGGAAGGAGTAGAACTTTAGAGCTCTGTTAAGTTTCACTGCTGTAGGCTGAACTTTCCTGGACATGCTGGCTGCTCCATCCAGCCACCATTCTGCGCTGGAGAGACCCACGTCCAGTGCTTCTGCTGGATTGTAACGGATTTTTATATTGTTTGGGACTGGAAAGAGAGCGAGACAAGCTGAAAGCATGCAGGGCAGGGCGGCTAAAGGGCCGAAGATGGTGATTGAATCTCCACAGCAATTTAAAGCTCAGCCTGTTGTCGAACCAGAGCAGGGCAGCAACCCAGCACAGATAGCGGTAACTCACACACACACACACTGCAACAAGTGCACCAGTTTGATGTTGCATAAACAGCAGTCTTGAAATTGTCAAAATCAGAACTTTGACTACATGACTTTTATTCACATATTTTTTAAAGGTAAAGGTTTATATGGATGGAGGTGGAATTCTCACTGAACAACATGAATGTGCCATGAACCAATTCCTAGATTGTTTAGAGTTATGTAAGTGTTCTGATGAGAAATTTTCCATTTGAAACTTGTAGAGAGAGAGAACAGTGTAGCCTGAGTGTGCGTGTGTGTGTGTGTGTGTGTGTGTGTGTGAGAAACTGCGAGTGTAAGAAATAAGGCAGGTGATAGAAGCAGAATGAAGAGGAGTAAAAAGTATTAATTAAACAGAGCAGAGTGGATAGGAGATTATTAAAGAAAGCAGATGTTAGAGTTAGAGAATACTACTGCAGTGTGTATGGAGCAGCAAACTACACCATTTTTTCCCAAAGTTGTAGACCAGAATGACAATTTCAGCCATATGTACTAATTTATTCCTCTAGTCCCATTTGTGTCCGTATGCAAAGCTGTAATGTTACAAGTGTTGCCCCATAAAAAAAAACATCTGCTCTCCTAAGCACACCAGCTGTTAGGGATTGTGACAGGAGCATTAGTTGGGGCTTCCCAACACTTAGCCACTCAACACTCCGTACTACACTCACTCAGAGAATGGAAGGAAACCTTTTTGGATTCTAAAGCATTCTAAAGTTAACTGGAATTGCAGTGAAAACATGGACAATCCTCCTCTTTACCCCGAACCAACCCCGGGCTCTCTATTAAAACTATGTATTTTTTTTTTTTTTAGTTGATTTTTAAGGAAAAGAGCTGAGCAGTTCCATTATAGAGCTAATTTCTTGGCCAAAAAATGTACGCAAAACTTTACATAATATATGAGACAATATTGCAGATCAGTTATTCTATCTAAACGATATTTTTCTAGGTCTAGACACACTTTAGCAATTACAAAACGAACCCTGAGGAAGCCAAAGAAGGTGCTCTAACTAAAGAACGTAATGGATTAACTGATTGGGAGGGAATTGCGTGTGTGTGTGTGTGTGTGTGTGCACGTATGTATCAGCAGAGTAACACAGTTATCAGTTCTGCTGTGGGCTTTAGTGTGTGAAGCGTTTTGTCAGTGGACCCTGATGGGAATATGGGAAGCATCATCACAGCCTTCAACAACAGTGGGAGTAAAGCACACACATACGTGCACACACACCCAGTGGACACTACCACACTGCAATCTGAACACATTCCTCAGTCCTGACTAAATGAGAGCTCAACCACAATAACTGCATTTCATGTCATTGTGAACACAACTGTCCAAACCTTAGTGGCTGTTTTGATGTCTTTGAGCCTAAATAAAGGGCTGAACTTCCTGTGTGCACAGGGATTCTTCACCCCATGTGACTCTGAAACCCTGGCATGCGCTTGTGCTTTTTCAGTTTGGACAGAAGTTGGTCAGGAAATAAGGATTTAATTATAATGGGCTGAGGTTAAAATGACCATTTTGTTGTTTGTGTTTGTTGTTACTTTCATACCCGGTCTTTAGGTGGAGCAAACTTGTCTTCATTATGTGTACGTTTAAGGGCACTTTCCACACCTACCTTGTTTGGTGTGGAACTTTTTCTTTAGTTCGCTTGGACAGATGTGAACACTCCACCCTTTCTCGGGTGTACACCAAACAACTGAACCCTGGTTCACCAAAAGGCGAGTGGTGGTTCAGTTTGTTACTGGCGAGAGTACAGTTTTATGATGGTCCTCACCAAAATGATGTGAAAGGCAATAAGAGCTTGTATAATCATGGTAAAGTTAGTTTTGTTCTTGACTCCCAATACGTTTAAAGGGTCTGTGGAAACTGTCGCTGCCAGAGCTGTCCAATTTACGAGCACAAGAATGATACATGTGACAGAACATGTGTTTTTGTACAAATGCTGAAAAATAAACACCCCCTCTCCCCACAGATCTGTTTATTTCCAGAGCACATGTAGATGCATATGTACAGTATTTTTTTTCTTTACATGGGTTAAATACATTTTAAGGAATATTATCTCAATGAACAAGAAGCCTGGGTCTAGAAAGTCTTCATAAGTGTGTTTAGAAATGTCAAAAAATATTTATAGACCTAAAATTTAGGGTTTTTCGCATTTTATTAATGGTTTTAAGTAGCAAGTAAAATGATTGGGAGCAATAATTGGGAGCATAATTACCCGGTAGTTAATAATATAGTATTCTATATTTTTTCTACTATAGTGTTCTATAGTCTATATTTAACTATAGTAGTCTATATTTTCTCAAATAAAAATGCATCTGCATGACCTGAAAGAACACCAGATCCAGATGTCACCAAAAACCGAACTACAGCTTTTAGCAGACAGACTAGATGTTAAAACAGCCGAAGTAACAATAAGAGTCGGATGTGAAGGGATTATGATCTGATACAGGTATATGTGATCTCTTACTGTGTTTAATGACTTACTGATTTGTCACCTGCCTGTCATATGATTGTCATTATTGTTGTGTCTATACAGCTCCTGTGAGCTTATGATTAACCTAAAATGCACACTCATGCACACATAGTTGGGTGTCTGAGCTATATTCTCTGATGCGTGATGCTATCAGCTGTGAGGAACATGCCGAACATGCCGTGCCTGCCCTGTTATCAGCGAACCCTTCATCACTGACTCACCTGTGTGTGTGTGTGTGTGTGTGTGTGTGCGCGTGTCTTTGTGCTCCAGTGTAGCGGTACAGTATATACGTATATGCACGCATGTCAGTACCCCCTGAAGATTTAACGTTATACTTAGGAATGAAGCAGAAATGGAAAAATGCATGTATGCATGGGCGTGTATGTTAAATTTACACCTGCAGGTTCCTCTGTAGGAGATGGAGGTTCAGTTCTGATGTCAGAAGTGTGGTGTGCGTCTGTGCTTCTAATCCTATAGTGGGTCGGATAGCAGCGCTTAGTAAAACTATTCCATCACCATGGTGATTCCTCTGACATCATCCAGCTAATATCAGGACCAGATGTGGAGCAACCTGCGATCTCACTGACCAGAGAGCGCTGAAGTCATACTTACTTACTGCACACACACACACACACACACACACACAGTCATCTCCTGGTGATAAGTGAGATTCTCTTCTCACTTTGCTGTGTCCAACCTGTACCTTATCGTTCAATACTAAAGAGAAAGTACAAAAAGGAAAGAAAAGCATTTGAGACATTTTCATTTCCATTATTGTTGAATTTTTTTTGTTCCAGATACCTCTCCCAGAGAGAGTTGAAGAGTTACTGTTCTCCTTTAAGCATCTTAAGCTGCTCCATAACATTCCAGAGTGTGTCTTGTTGGTCCAAACCCTACCTGTGTGTCAAAAATGTGGTAGAAAGCTACAGGATTAGGAAACTTTAGACAGTCTGTAGTTTTCGTCATTCAGCGTGACAAAGAAGCACCTATTTTTGACAGGAAAAGACCATTTGAGACTGAATGTTTTTGTGTGTTTGTGTTTGTGTGTGCTTTATGTATGGGGAGGTGATTGTGAAAATGGAGCCCAGTTTGCACAAACATACAAACAGTGTTGAGGACTATAATCTTGTGAATTAAACTTCTAGAGTAGCTGAGGCTAGGATGATGTGAAGCTCACGCATATTTGTGCTCATCATCGCTACAGTGTTTGGAAGTTTTTTCCGTCATTAGAGTGATTAAAATGGCGTACAGACCTGTGTACACACAGAGGTGTGGCAAGCCAGTTAGACTGTAGCTGGCAATCTTCTGATAGTTGTGGCCGGACTCTGACACTAAAAATAGCTAATCTGGCTAAGAATGGGAAACAAAAGCAATAAATTCATCTGAATTGAATGTTCTGCTTCTGCAAAGGGCTAAGGGAGAGACTGGGAAGATTCCTTGAAGCCCTCTGAACATTGCGAAGTGTTCGCTCTTCTATGAAAACTCCTACACACACATACAAACAGTTCTGTCAGTTCAGGCCAGTCACACCCAAAAAAGACCAGATCAGTTAACATGTGCACTTCCTCCACCCTTTTCTTCCATCTGGTGTATATTTTCTTTAAAAAAAAAATCTTATTTCCCAGATCTTGCTTCTGTTTTTTCCATATCCTTCCTATTATTATCACTCTCGCTCTCTGTCTCCACTCTCAATAAACCTGAGCTCTCTTAAATGATGATGTATCTAAAGCAGAGATTGGGAAATACCTTGAGTTCTCCGAAAGCCTACTGTAAATATTTTACGAAATGCAGATGTGAAATGCAAGTGAGCCAAATTGTTTGATGATATCATTACACCTTGGCCTGCTTCCATAGATTACTTTTCATATTAAGCAGTGCTGTCTTTCATTATCCGTGCCACACTGAACTTACCTCATTGCAAATAATGAACGTGATTATGTGTGTGTTTGCAGCTAAAGCCACGTTTGATCGAGCCATTGGACTATGAGAGTGTCCTGGTCCAGAGGAAGACTCAGATCCTTAGCGATGTTCTCCGAGACATGCTGCAGTTCCCTCTTGAGGATTTTCAGGTGAGACTACCTGGCAACCCATCTTTTAATCTGATCCTGCAGCATAACTGTGTAGTAATCTATAGTTTTCAGCAGCAAATCATTTAAAAAGTTAGCTGCATTGGAGTCTTCGGTTATACACAGAGAAGTAAATGCTTATTGTTACTGCTACTGAAACTAATACAGGAAGTTAAATAGTTCACAAGGGTACAGCTGGAGGGCTGGGTGAAGGGCGAAGGTGTAGTTTTCCATAATAGGGTGCAAATTCCTTAGACACACCCTGAACTCACATACATACCTCTCTAGTTACCCGAAAAGAGGCTTTTCTCATTGAGTGTGTTACTATGCAACTAATAGCCTTATCAGGTTACCAGGTTATTCAACTGGATTAAAGCAGTTCTTGGATTTTGTGGAAATTAGCTTGAAGACTGAGCAGTTGTTCACAACCATAAAAACGCAGACTGAATTTCTGAACATTAGCAGCCAATAGCCTTGAGTCAGCTGCATTTTTACCCAACCAAAAAAAAAAAAGCATGATGGATCATTATACGTATAGAATATGTTGTAATATACATGCAGTATACAGTTTTGTAGTGCTCATCAATGCTACTCTACTACTCATATGAAAAAAATAATACTTGCTAGCTGATTTAAAAAGTGGTGATGCCACCTTGCTGTTATGAAACGTAGGTCACATAGGTTAGCACAGTGGAAAAATAAAATAAAAAGATTCTTTTCGTCTTTTTCACATCTCTTATTTAAGATTATGACAGTGTCGTTGTTGGAAAATAATCATCGATGGGTGGTGTGATGTGTTACCTCTACAAAGTTTGAGCGTATGTTTGATTCTACCTATACCACAGCAATTTGCCAACAAGTACTATTTTTGTTTTTTTTTAAAGAACAACATGTCATACGTTTTATCCATTTACAGTTCTCGCTTAAATTAAAGCAACTATAAACAATCGTTCCCTCACCAGCCTCTTTTTTTTCTCTACATTTATGTTAATAAGACAAAATAAGACAAATACAGCTTGTCATGTTAAGAATACTTAACTGCAAAGAGCGTAGCTCTTCTTCCCGAAGACTTTATTTCTGACTGTTAAAAAGCACTGACACTGAAGACTCCTTCAAAAATGCTAAATAAGCATTTCGTGAAGTGACTTGAAGTGACTTGTGGCCAAGTATGGTGACCCATACTCGGAAGTTGTGCTCTGCATTTTAACCCATCACACACACAGTAGTGAACACACACCCGGAGCAGTGGGCAGCCATTTTAGCTGCGGCGCCCGGGGAGCAGTTAGGGGTTCGGTGCCTTGCTCAAGGGTCTCACCTCAGTCGTGGTATTGACGGTGGAAGAGAGCGCTGGTCATTCCCTCCCCCCACCTACAAACCCTGCCGGACCCGAGACTCGAGCCCACGACCTTCGGGTTCACATTCGGGTTACAAGTCTGACTCTCGGACCATTAGGCCACGACTGCCCCTATTTTATTTAGTCTCCTCATATAAAACGTCGCCATATTAACAATTACCTGCAACAGAAAATCCACTGGTAACTTTAACAGAACAGCAGTGTTAATGTTGGCGTTGTGTTAGTGTTGAGTGGAAAATGTAAGCACTGCCACACTGTTGCTTTCAGAAAATAACTCTGTACTACAGGAAGTACCAGACAGTAGGCTATTGTTTTATAATTAGTTATGGAGCAGTGTGGTAGTGTCAGATTTTGGAGTGGTGTGTGTATGTGTGTGTGTGTGTGTGTGTGTCTTGGAGCTCAGGTTGCAGACTGCAGTTTCTGAGCTAGTGTCTGAGTGGGAGGTCTGCTTCAGACAGCTATACAAACACACACCGCGTGCTCAGGGAGGGGAGTGGCACTGTGGAGGGGACAGTGACCCTGTAGACCCGAGGTCACACCCTTCAACTAGCTCACTATTTAAAGTGCATGGATAATACTCATTATAAAAATGCCTCGGTGTAATATTTAACAGATGTTTCCTGATTGTAATTACTTCTCCAAACACCACGCAGGCGATGAGAGAGGGCTTCGGCAGGAGAGCATTAGAAATGATTCTGTAGTAGGTCCGTGATTCTTATATTCATAGTTTTTATATTTGGCAGTGTGTTGGATGAGCAGCTATGATTTCCTGCCAAGGTGTGATGGCCAAGTGTGCATTATTACCACACACCATGCTTATATGTCTCGCACACAAACAGAGTATATACTTTTTTTTTCTATTTGACGTATTGGTTTGAGGTATTTTAAACTAATTTTCGGTTCCGTGCATACACATACAGGTTAAAGGAGGCAGGGCCGACCAGCAGTATTTCTGAGATATATATTTGAAATGCAGCTTGCTGTTTTGTAATTTATATTTGGTGACTTTTATGTTCTGTGACAACATGTAAACATGGTGTGATTCTAGCAGATTTTAGAGCAGGAGATCATAGCAGGGCTGCTCTACAAGGAGAAATGACCTGCAGTACCAAAGACATATCAAAGGCACTTTCTGTTTCAGGACAGTTCATGAACAGTCCAACAACTTCCAAATGCCTGACTAACTCCTCAGGGATGAAATGGAGACGTAGCAGCAGGTTGACTGGCTTATTGCTACCCGGCATGGTGCAAAAAAATGTGATTGTTGTTACTGGATGTTTAAAAGTTTTCACATGATACTTCACATAATATCCTTTTATTATTGAGCATTTTTTTTTTAATCCAAATAAAAAACATACAGTATAATTGATTGAACACTTCTTGATTTATTGGAGACCACCAGTGTGATTCTGCATTAGAATTAATTTGGCATTAACAAGGCAAGTATTGCATTGTGCTAAAGTACGGGGTAAAGTGACCAAGTGACTATAGAAGTACACAAAAAAAAAAGTATTTTGATGTATATGTGTTTCCCTGAATGGAGGATGAGAAAGGACTACATAACAGACCTGACTACAAGAAGCCAAGAACTCACAGCTCTTAGCACACAGACAGAGCATATCTCCTGGCTCTTTCTCGGAGTCTTTCCCATATCTGTGCTGCAGGCTGCGTGGCATTCTTCAGAAAATCCTTCTACACAGGCTCCTGTATTTACACACTACAAGAGGATTGCAGCGTTTAGATGTCATATCTCTAATATATGATTGTGACAGGGTGTGTGTGTGTGTGTGTGTGTGTGTGCACGCGTGTGTTTGTGTGCATCTGTGAAGGTCAAACAGCTGCATGGGAACTCTCAGTGATAGGATGACAGCCTTGACTGCACCCATTTATCTCTCTCATGTAACTCTTTCTTTTCCTTCCCCACCCCCCAGTATCTGTCTGTGTATCTGACTTTGCCGAGAAACGTGATCTCAGAGAAAAGGTGCAGTGTGGTCAGAGCGACAGGTGATCCTCAGCCTCTCTGTAAGAATCTTCAACACAGCCTGAAGGCAGAGGCAGAAACAGAGAGCTCTGTCACTCAGTGCTGGAAGTGTTTGCTCTTCTGTAGCTTTCAGGCTGCTTGTGTGTGTGTGTGTGTGTGTGTGTTATTTGTAGATCACTGTGGATGTGGTCACTGAGTGGGTTGGTGGGCTGTGCATGCTGAGAATTGGGCCTGTCGTGGGTTTCAGGAGAAATGTAGGCCACAGGCGTTTTCTGTTTGAATGCTTGTTGCTGCTGGCATGGTCTAAATCTGTAAATGATAGAAGCTCAGTCAGGTTTAAACTGACTGTCCCCTAGGCTTTTTTTCTGTCTGTTTTTCTCTCACTCTGTTGTCTGTCCCCCACCCACACTGATGCTAAAAAAAAAAGTTGCAAGTGTTGCAGCAAACATTACAGATTTATAGTCCTATAATATTATTATCATAAAAAGGGTTAATCTCTTTAAGTCACAGCTTCCCAACCTTTGTCCTCTAATACCCCCTGTCCTGTACATTTTAGTGTTGTTCTTACTCCAACACACCCACTTCAACTCAGGAAGAGCTGTTACTTAGCTCATTAGTTGAATCAGGGGAACTAAAAAGTGCAGGACAGGGGGTACGTCCCAGACCAGCGCTTGGAGCCTGGTATAAATTGTCATAGTAACTGAAATGATAAAATCTAGATTGACTTGGAAACATACAGTGTGTCAGAATTACATTAATGACTATTTTTCAACTTGTGAAACCTTTTCAAATCTTTTTTTCACTTCTTATTACCCAAGTACAACTCAGAAGTTCTAACACAATAGCATGATGTCACGTTTTAAACAAACACGTCCAGTAAAAATGGCAGCGGCTTCCACAGTGAAAGTCTGGAGTGTGATGCCAGGACTGAACTTGAATTCACTCTGTCCGTATCTAAACATTCTATATTATCTTGCAGTAATGACCACTGATACCATGGTTGCTTGAAATACTTGATTCTGATTCGCTGGCTTGTGTGCATTTCCTTCTATTGGGACAAAAGATCCGGTCAAAACTTTAGTCATGCTTCTAAACCAATGCTTCTGAAAGCCTGCTGTGTTAATCATGCATTTAGCCTAGACTTATTACTATGCAAAGCGGTTGCACAGTTGTTTAGAGCAATAAAACCTTGGAAGAATGAGAGGCAGACAAAGTAGAATAGTAATATTAATAGTAATATTAGCCTCTAGAAAGTTAGATATTTTACTACATAAAATATCGAGCTAATATTTTCTGAAATATCATTCAGTTATGAAAAACTAATGAAGGTAAATGCATGTGGTAAAAGAGAGATAATGCATGCCAAATTGACACCCTTCCATGAGTGTGTGTATGTGTTGCAGTGATGCTTTGAAGGTAGAATTTGTTAAGCAGCCTTCTCCTTGTGAGTGAGTGAGTGAGTGAGTGAGTGGACGCTTTGCAAGAGGATTGTAGGCCCTGATGTTGCTGCCCTTCTTTTCACTCTGTTGCTGTGCCCTTGAGATTTCAGCTGTGGGAGTCCTCCCTTCCCATATGTGTGTAAAGTCAGCCTTTCCCCATCATACACACAGCGTTAACTCCTAACCACGTGCATGGGCAAGGACGTGCAGGGATGTTTAGGAAAGCATCTTAGGAGTTTGGGAGTGTGTGTGTGTGTGTGTGTGTGTGTGTGTGTGTGTGTGTGTAGAGAGAATTGGGGTGTGTATTTTGCGTGCCGCAGTGTGTGAGGGGGGGAAAAAGCTGTGACTTGATTCAGTAACTCAGCTGCATTCCAGCACTGTTTTCACTCTTTTACTATACGCTTCCATCTCTCCCTTCATCTGAACACCACTCTTTCACTTTTCCACTCAATCTGATTCTCATCTTCCCTACAGGAAGTCAAGATTGGTGAGAGGAAGTGGTGCAATAGCAGGGTATTGTGTGAAGCTCTTATGGAACCTGTGGAATGCCACATTAAAAACACTTTGTTACTGGACGTGCCACTGCTGTGTGCTTCTTTTGACGTCCACTGTTTCGCTCACTGCAGTTTCCGAGGAGCCAAGACCTCCTCCACCTGTGATCAGACTCACACCAAGCACTTCACATTCTCAACTGGCAGAGGATATCTTTCAGGACTCAGTGTTTATCCTTAAACAGCTAGTTTAGTGGAAGAATCCAATTTACAACACGTTCCCTCTACCCCAGGTGTTTGCTTGTCTCAATATACACCCACACACAGTGGATTCAAGGAAGAAGATTTGGGTGGTTTCCATTACTTGTTAGCCGCATTAACCCCAGTGAAGAAGTAAAGAATGAAAGGTCAGACTCCAAACATGTCTGACCAGCTGCATCTGGAGTAAGGGAGAATTTCTTTTTTGCTTAACTGTTTGTTCAAAGCTACATTCTTAAAAAAACAGATTCCTCAAGGATTCTTTAGATGCTTAATAATTATAGCTTTCTGAAGCATTTTTACTTAAAACCTTTCATAGGGTTCTTCTCCCAGAGGGACAAACCGAAGAACGCTTTAGCGTGCGACACTGAACTTTTTTCCCCTGAGTGTACATTTATATCCGGGATTGAAATGTAACTCTCCACTTCCCAAAATTATTACATCTTCAACAAAATGGGAATATAGCAACTCGGGGGGCTTGATATTCCAGGCACAAAAACAATGTGGATGAAAGGTGCAGAAAAGTATAATCCTAAATCCCGATGGCAGTCGGAGCACTTGACAGTGAAACTGCTCCTTCCTGTGGGTCGTTCTATTGTAGGATATGAGTCAGGAAGGGAATTTTTACTCTGGCATTGTTTGGCTAAGTTTAACCTGTGTGCTTTGTTTACATGTCACTGAAATGGCTGTCTCTGAAGCAGGAATTCTGACTTTTCATCGCACACACCCACACACCATTTACCAGCTACGCAGCTTCTCGAAAACTCCCTGTAGGAGAGTGTCTAAAAGAGACAGCTTATTTATTAAACACTTTCCACATATTTTTATTGGGGATTTTGTGTCTCTGGAGGAAGCAAGTAAATACAGGCAACCCAGTTTAATGCTGTTTCAGTATTTGTCTTTATCATCAGTCATCATTACAGCAGGAGGCTGAGGCTGAACAATGAGTCTCCTACTCCTCTGCCTGATCTTTTCAGCACAGCCAGACCTGGGAGTGGCCATCAGACAGGAATAATATTGAAAAGCTGTTTGGGAAATCACACCCAGCTGGACTGTACAGGTTTTTTTAGGAATGACTTTTACTAGGTTGAGTAAAATGCCTGTGATGCTGAAACAATATTGTGACAATACTGATACTGATAGGCAGTACTGATATCAAATGAAAAATATAAGCTCATCCTTCAGCTGTGCATATAAGAGTATTATTTTCGAGGATGAAAGTTCTTCGCCTAAATCACAGAATCTGTATTTTAAATCACGGTATGCTTTTCCACTTCCATGTAAGGCCGCCTTCCTTTTCTTACTGAGAGTAGTGTGATAAACACCTTCTTCTTCTTCTTCTTCTTCTTCTTCTTCTTCTTCTTCTTCTTTTTTAACCATTTCTCTCCTGCAGACCTGCACTCTGCGCCGGCAGATCCGCACTCTGTACCCATCAGTTCCAGAGAATGCCCAGAGAGAAGCGCACAGCCTGTTCGTGCAGGAGGTAAGAGACACACTGGCCTCTCAGACTTTGAATGTCCTGTAATATGTCGCAATGGTACTGCACAGACAAAAGAGTCCAATGCGTTAATAATGGTCATGTGCTGGAAGTGATTCGGCTGTGGCTTTGAGAATTTTTACAGCACGCGCAACCACTGGAAAAAAGTGAAACACACTGCTCTCAACACTGGACTCTGTGGATGTACTTCAGTGTTTATAGACTGAACTTTGGCCAAGTATGAAGCATCCATCTCTTGTAACACACACACATGCTATAGAGTATCATAAAAAGCAGAAGGGTTCACCAGCTGGACGGTATGTGTGTGTGTGTGTGCGTGTGTGTGTGTGTGTGTGTGTGCGCGCGCAGGAGATGGAAGGTTTTAACTTGGCCGAAGTTCACTCTTTAAACAGTGGAGTTTGAGAATTAATTTAACGTAAGGTGAGTGATCCATGTTAGTTTTGTAATCCTGAATAGATATCTACCATTTTTATTACCTCACTAAAGAGTTTCAGGTCCCTTACTGATTTTTATTTTTTTTTAAAAATCAGATCTGAGATAGAAACTAAATGTTGGAAGATCCTGATTAAAAAGAGGCCCCTGTTCTTTCATCTTGCCCTTTCTTCCTGAGCAGTCAGATTGGACAGAGAGCAAAGAGTTTTTCCCTCTTACCCAGGACGACTTTTGAGGAAATTGTGGCCTGAAATAGCATTTGGACTATTTCTGTGGGACAAACACACAGTATCAAGTTATGGCTCTAACAATCATTTATTGTTCCTGTTCTCCCAGTGTCTTAAGACCTACAAATCAGACTGGCACGTTGTCAACTACAAGTATGAAGATTATTCTGGTGACTTTCGTCAACTCCCCAAGTAAGCCACACCGTTTCTTTTAGCCTGGTCTCCATAGCTTCAACAAAAGACAGGATCTATACAACCTGTACGTCAGACAAGTTAGAACAAGCCACACAATAACTACATAGAACCATGGATTTAACAGAGTATCACTGGCAATTGTATTGTGTGCATGTGTGTAATTGTCAAAGCATGTCGGTTCTTGGAAAACCGGAGTCTGTACAAAATGCACATTTCCTCCTCTTAGTAACAATGAAGCCAGTGGAACAATGTATGAGTTCCTCTGTTCCTGTACGGACACAGAGCAGTTGAGGGGAGCCACATGAATTCTTCAATTAGATATGGTTTTCTCATCACTATGTCTAAAGAAATATGAAAATACACAGGTGGCCAATAAAGGCAGTAAATGCCTGAGAACAGAAAACAAATCATTACTAACAGAGAGCCATTACCTCTCTGCCAGGCAGCTCTGTGAATTCAGTGGCACTGTACTTTCGAAAGTGTAATCAAACCTCATGCTTCATCATGGAGAGTATTTTCATGCTAGCCCTGTTAACTGCATTGTAATGTATGTTCATCTGTTTGGCGTTTGCACAGCAAAGTGTCAAGACCCGATAAGCTGGCAGTTCACGTGTTTGAGGTTGACGAGGATGTTGATAAAGACGAGGTGAGTGAATCTGGTTGAAACACAGCCAACTATTTCATCAGTGACAAAGAAAATATTAAGTGAGATGAATCTAAATGTCTTTATTTGTTCTATTAAATGCAGTTTGTTAAGGGAAAGTGAGTCAAAAGCCGGCCAAGGCGCATACTGACACAGCAAGTTCTTCTCATACCAATCTGTTACCATTGTTTGCCTCCACTGATAACTTAAAGCGCATCTTTCATGGGCTACTGTTATACCAGCAGCAACTCCTCTACAGATATCCCAGGACACTGAGCTAAAGATCTCCAACACAGACAGTTTGACCACTAGGTCATGTCTCTATGAATAGTCTAGCAGTTTATGCCTGGACAGCATCAGCGAGGTATCTAATGGCCAGCCATGGCGGCTCCTTCTGCCTCTTTCTTTCTTCCAAGAAATCTCCTCCCCTCACAACCCAGCAGACACAGGGTATCCCGTTTCATTAATCAGCTACAGCAAACAGCTGACTGGGCCTTTTCAGACTGACCGCCTGGCCTGTGAAATCATTTTAAGCATTATTTAATACAAACAAGTCATTTTCATGTGAGATACAAACTGGTATTGCGGACTTCAGAGCAATTAACAATAATGCTTTCTCAAAGTCACTTTAATTGGGCTGATATAAGAATTACATGGCTGCACTAGTCTTTACAATATGTAAATGAGAATGTGCAGTCATATATATATAAAGCATACAGACACTCTGAACGGTCAGTGGCTAACCTCAATGCAAGTAGTCAGTCATGTGGCAGCTTGTTTTCCAGGCTTCATTTTGTAGCCAGCCATAGAATCATGTAATGTTAAAACCTTCTTTTTTTTTTTTTTTTTTTTTTAAACAAGCAGCAGTACTCAACCATTTAGCTGACTGTTTAACCTTTTAACCTTTCAAGCCATAGAGAGCATCTAGCAGCAAATGTGTGTGGCTATAATTTAAGTTTGAGTTTCTGTGTTGGAGTTATGGTTGGATCATTTAGAAAAAACAGCACCAAAGAGGAGTGATTTGTAAGCATTCACTTACAGTATCTTGTCCTGATAAGACTTTATGGGAGGTCTGTAAATGCATTTTCTATTTCTTATTGTGTTGACATCTCAAGCTTGCAAAAACAGTAGTTACAACTAAAGCTTTGGCTTCACTGGCTATAGGAACATTTTCTAATAAGCTTATGTTATATTTATGCTTTAATCCTCTGTATATGCAGATTTTGGAATGTGTATATTCAATATTTACTGTACTCTCAGTATACTGGTAATAACCTTTAACGGTTTTATCTGACAGAAATGATGATATTGTGTGTTCCATTGTATGTTGGGCGTAATGTGTGTGTTTTTTTTTTTCTGTTAAAGCTTCAGATGTCATCCTGCTGTCTGAGAGATTATTCTTTCTAGTACAGTGGTTTATTTTCATTTATCAGTGATTCTGCTGTTCTGCGTTTTTGCTGGACAGGAGTTAGGGATCTGGATTCCTTTTTCAATGAATCCCTGTTCTCCTAACATTTACTTTAGCTGCAAGATCAAACAGAGAAGAGCTGGAGCCACATCACAAAACTCATTCTCCTCTTTCTCTTTCCGTGTGTGTGTGTGTGTGTGTGTGTGTAGGACACAGCTTCCTTGGGCTCTCAGAAGGGTGGTGTTAGTAGGCAAGGCTGGCTTTACAAAGGCAACATGAACAGTGCGATCAGTGTCACTATGAGGGTGAGACATCTTCATACACCACACTCAGTATGAAACTGGCCGTACTCGGTGCTCTTTCCTCCAGAGCAGGAATGGGCAAGGTTTTTGGCTCAGGGGCCACACAGGTTTTAAATAATGTGTTGGGGTCTGCATACTGTAGTTTGCTTTTAGATACATACCATTGTGTCTGATACAGTGCATTTCTTTTATTTAACCCTATAAACACATACATGCACACACTTGAATACCTCGTCTTACATTGGACAAATTGCAGTAAGACCTAAAACAGACATAAACAGGGCTAAGTGCAATTATGGAAGATCTACTTCTTTCGCTGGCGAGTTTTTCTGTGTATAATTGCATCCATAAAGCGAAACCAGGACATGAGTAGCTTATCCAGAACTGAAATCTAAATCTTTACACAGAATCCATTTTCACACCAAAACGAATACCTTCTGTGTGTGAAATGTCACTGTTTGGCATATCCAAAAACTGAAACATTGCAAACTCTTTAATATTTATAGATATAACAGCAATGTTTTTGCAACAAATTTACTATTGTGTGCCCATCCTTCTGGTATGATCTTTATCCAGTACTCTTTAACAAAATTTTACATTTTAACTGACACCCTGCTGTAATAGGGCTACAGGATAAAATGTACATAATGTGGTGTGTAGATTGTGTTTACCACATCAGGTGTAAGGACTTAAATCATGCTTATGTTTATGCACAGAGTGGAGGTATTGAATGACTGCACGACTGCAGTGCACTGGAATTGAAATCAAATAAAAAATACATTTGACTGGTGGGGGGAATTAAACTAGCTGGACCGTAGTTTTCCCTTGTGTGCCCTAAAGCACAAAAGTACATTTTCAGCAAACCAGCACAGCTTTATCCACTGTAGCTACATCTACTACATCTGTAGTCACCACAGTGAATAATTTCAGCAGATTCCGTGAGAAAAGAACGGAAAAACCTGCTAAACTGAGACTCTTATAACTAAGGGCAGCAGTTAAATTCCATCCAGTTAAAACAGCTAAGATAAGTGAGTATACTGTACAGTGCGAATTCGAAACTACAACTTGCATTTTAACAATAAAGCTCTTACAATGAAACAGAAATTAAAGAATAGCTTACTAAAGTTGGTCTCATGTAGTTTTATCCAACTTCGTTACTTACATGTTTCTGGTATTTATCAGAACCACACAATAATGCTGAAAAAACTAATTCTTCCCTCTAGAAAAGTAGGCTCCTCTCTGAAAATACTCAATATACAGATTTAGGGCTTAATTTACAAATAGCTTGGACTCTAAATCTTATAAAAGCATTTTACAAAAGTGTTTTGTGTTTCATGTAAATGTTTATTAACTGCTTCAGCAGCTGTCCTTAGACTTCCATCATAGGTAAAAGTAAAAACTTTCTGTTCCTTTCTCACTGTGCTGTAGTCTTGTCTGTGGTCAATTTAACATGTACTACAGATGTGGTGCATAGAGATTAGGTTGAAAAAAGATGGTCTATTTTTTTAATAAAATAAGTGTTTCTTTTTAATGCTTTGTTTCAGTCTTTCAAAAGGAGGTATTTCCACCTCACACAATTAGGAGATGGCTCCTATAACCTAAACTTCTACAAGGATGAAAAGATCTCCAAAGAGCCCAAAGGAACCATTTTCCTAGATTCCTGCATGGGTGTAGTTCAGGTATGAGAAAAGTGGTGTGATGGAAAATAACTGTATTTGTGATCGCCCAGGCTATAAATGTAAGCTTTGTCACTTAAGGCCTTCCTTAAGAGGTGAATGCTTGTGTGTGTGTGTGTGTGTGTGTGCGTGTGTGTGTGTGTGCGAGAGAGTTCAGTTTTGCACATACAGAGGAACATTCCTAATCTAGTCTGGAGTTTAATAAATAAGTGCTTTATCTGGAACGGTACACTAGTCTTATGGAAACAGACGTGATATCCATATGGAGATTACATCAGTGGTTTCAGTATCAGCATATTGCATTCTCTGTCTCTTTCTCTTTAACAGTCTCACACTTTAGTTGCTTTAGCACTCTGACTTTCTTAGTCTCTGGCCAACACATAACATTTTTCTGAGGCTGATCTAATTTAAGACTTGTTGCAAACAAACAAGTAACGCATTGTTATGGCAAAGTTAATAGTAAACGCAGCTTTTAAACTGACAAAAATATTTGCATGTGAAATAACGTGTGTGCGCGCAAGTGTGAGGAAGAAGTACAGGAGATATAAAAAGAAAGAAGAACAGTCCATCTCGGTGCTGTTGTCTCCACACTCATCTTCTCTTGGGCTATTTTTTACACTCATTTGAATTTTTTCTGTAGCTTTTTTTTGTCTGATTGCTATCAGATATTGTCAAATGTGCAGCTGTGTGCACGCCCACCATATGTCCTGTCTGTGTAATTAGTGTGGTTGGTAGCCTAGTGATTAGAGAATCTGATGTTTAGTGGTGTGGGAGCAGGGGCGTGGTCGAGTGTCAGCTTTCGGACAGAGAGGAGGCAGATTGAACCGGCAGATACCGAGTGATGATTGTCACCTGTGACTTATTACCGCCAGTCTACTTATTTATGTCACTTTATGCTTTCAGTGACTCCTGTAACCAGTGAGAGAGCGTGATATAGCTGGCGGAGCTTGCGAGATGCACACACACACACACACACACCCATACACATGCCGAGGAGCATGAACTTGACCTTGACGGAGCAAAAGCTGCAAGTCCGTGACAGACCCTTTCTCTGTTGATTTCTTTCTCGGCTAAAATTACACCTGCCTCCTAAGTCTTCCCCGATCCCGGGTTTTGGCACCACTGTAGAGCCTGGTGTGTGAGGGTGTGCAGGAAGGCTCCGGCCACAGGCATAATTTTAGTTTTTTCAGTCTGCGCTTTCAAAACTCGACAAAAACAGGACAACTCAACAGAAAAAGGGTCCATCACAGACGCAAGGCTTTTGCGCTCTCAGCTTCAAGTTCACACTCCTCTGCGTGTGTATGGGTGTGTGTGTGCGTGCGTGTCTCGCAAGCCCCGCCAGCTATATCATTCTCTCTCTCGCTCTCTCTCTCACAAGTTACGGGAGTCACGGAAAACACAAAGAGACACAAATTAGTAGACTGGCGGTAATAAGGCACAGGTGAAAATCATCACATTTACCTGCTGGTTCAACCCGCCTCCTCTCTATCCACAGCTGGCGCTCAGCCACGCCCCTGCTGCCACAAGAGGTTTGGTGTGAGATGTGCTCCAAGAGCAGAAAGCATCCCAGAAAAGCAAATAGGTTAACCTGTTCCCCTGAGCAGCATACTCACAGTCTAGCCTCCCCCAGTCTGGCCTTTAATGAACCAGGCTGTCTCAAGCATGTCCTCCAATTGTGCAGTTAGTACTGAAAAACTCCCACTCCGAGTACTAACATGGAGACTGATTGCCTGTCTCCCATATTTGCAGCAGGGCTGGGGTAGGTCATGCTCCACTGATTTAAAGTCATTCACTGAGGAATGTTTTCTAGAATAATAAACATATTAAGAACCCTGGTAGAACAGTGAACAAGAACAACCAGGTGATGTTGGGTGAAAAGCAGATTTTTACAGGTTTTCTGATGCATCTCATTTTCCACAGAATTCACAGTTTTATTTCTGTAGTGCTATAGGAAAAAGGTTATGTGCTTAGAACACAGGTTTAGTCGTCCTTTTACTGAGAGCTCTCCAAGATCCGATGCATGAACAACATCCTTTTGCAAGTAATTCATCAATCCATCTTCAGTAATCACTTTATCCTGTTCAGGATCATGGTGGATCTGGGAGGAACTTAGAGGAATCGAGTCAGGAATTGAGAACTGCCACATATACCGATGTGCTAGCAAAGCTCTGCTACTCTTTCCATCTAGGCTGTAAGAGGTCCCTGTGCTTGTCCTTGACTTCCTCTAGCTTGCTTAATATTCCTCATCCTTTTTGTAAGCGTTCTGCCTGATCCCTTTAAGCAGTGTTTTTGGCAGCCGGTAGCTCTTTTGTCCTCCACATGGAAATATTTTCACCCGTTTTCTGTCTGGTTGTTTGCACGCATATATGTCTTTCTCTCACGCAGCAAATTTACAGACATACCAAATCAGAGTTGGAATTTAAAGTGTTACCACACATTACTGTAGTCAAGTGGATGTGTTCATTAGAAATGGAAATATAATTTATTTCTGTCACTCAGAGGCATGAATCAAACCACAGATCAACTCTATACCTTTGGTCTGCTTGTTAAGTAATGGATTTTGAACCAGGGATGTTTTGTTCTCTCTCATCTGTTAAGTTCACGCATGTAAAATAATATAAATCATATAGCAATCAGAGAGAGAACTTTCCCCTCACACTTCTCTTTGTCCATTTTGGAAAAGGCTACTGACTCTTTTCCAACGCACACTTCACACCAATTACCAAAGCAAAAACTTTGGCCAGACTCCATTTGTGATGTTCACTTAGTAAACATCTAACACATGACTTTTTAAGGTAATCTGAAGCTTTCTTGTCTTTCTCTGTGTAGAATAATAAGGTGCGCAGGTTTGCGTTTGAATTGAAGATGCAGGATAAGAGCGCATATCTGTTGGCCGCCGACTCTGAAAGTGAGATGGAGGAGTGGATCAGCACGCTGAACAAAATACTTCACAGCAGCTTTGAGCTCGCCATGCAAGAGAAGAGGAATGGAGACCTACATGATGGTTTGTGTGCCTGTCTATCTGAGTATGTAGGCTTATTGGACCACCCAGATAATGACCACGCCTGACATGACAGCAGATAACACAGAAACACATCCAACTCCTTTACTGAACAGTGCACAGAATCACATATCCCTGCACTCCAGAGCAGTGAGATATCCCAGGCGTCTGGACCCACTCTGTATGTTTTGGTTTATCTTTTCTCAGTGGTCCACATGTATTATTTGGTCTGTCTAAGAGCCTGCTATGACCTTCTCTCTCCAGGAATTTATCTATCATCTGTCTGTCTATAAAACTACACTTTTCTTCCTGTGATCTGGATGTGAGCCATGTTAATAAAAGAGCTGTTCATTTTCCCACTCTGTAGATGATGAACTGGGGAAGACTGATGGCACTTCTGGAAGTATGGACAGCTTTCAGGTATGTCCTGTTTGCATAAATGGCCAGCACAAGACTCTGGCTTGAGCAGTGGCTCTTTCATTTCATTAACTCGCAACCCATAACCATCCGAAACCAAAATATTGGTCTTCTTATCGTGCTAGAGACAGTAAAATATGGTAATATCCATGCAGGTGTTAAAATGACTCACTTGCCCTACTTTGAACTAACAGGAAAGCTGGGCATGTTTTTTGTTCTTGACTCTTAAGCTTAGTGGATTTATTCTTTCTTTTGTTGGTACCCTACAACACTAAACACACTATGGCTCGGGCTTCAGTTTTGTGTTATAAAAAGCATGTTTAATAGGTAAGTGTAATTTTTCTGATTAGGCTACTAACCATAGATCCAAATTGTAAACACACCATTTAAGAACCACTGCCCTAGGCATACACGAGAGTCAGATTAGCAGCGTACATGTGTAGTGTTTAGACAGAGGTCTGAAAAAGTTTAGTCAGAAACTTTAATAGCATTCATACATGTTGACAAGTGTGTGTTGTTTTTAAATTTCAGCCCCATTCTTCAGCACTCTTGTCATTATGACTTTACCATTTAGTTATACTTCTCTAGGAAATGTTGTTATTAGTCTAGTGTGCACTGATGTATTGAATGTGCTTTTCTTCAGAGTGCCAGAGATATCGAGTCTAAGATGAGAAATGAAACTCGGCTAAAGCTCTTCACATTGGATGCAGACACACAGGTAAAAGACTTGAGTTAAGCAAAGAAAACAGTCTGAAAGCCAGGCAGAGGTCTTTCTGAAATTACTGCAGAATGCTTACAATGTATCTGCTGGTGCCTTTAATATATCTGCTGTGTCTGCCTACAGAAATTGGACTTCTCTGGGATCGAGCCAGAAATCAGACCATTCGAGGAGAAGTTTGGAAAGCGGATTCTTGTGAAATGCAACGACCTGTCATTCAACCTGCAGAGCTGTGTGGCAGAGAATGAGGAGGGCCCAACCACCAATGTAAGCCATAAGTTAATACATTTAAAAACTTTGGTAACTGCAGCATGGAGATCATTGTAGTGATCTGTCTTCTCTCCGTGCATGGCAGGTGGAGCCGTTCTTCGTCACACTGTCCTTGTTTGATGTTCAGAACAGTCGCAAGATCTCAGCAGATTTCCACGTAGACCTAAACCACCCGTCAGTAAGAGCCATGGTTCCAGGCTCTGGTGCTCAGATCATTAATGGAGCTTCAGAAGCAGCACAGCAAACACAGAATGATCTACCGGAGAGTTTTCTGCAGTATCCACGACAGGTTGGGAGCAATTAAAGACAAAGAAATAGGCATGACTACACAACAATGGTCAAGAATAACTCCAACATAAATGGACATTTGTATAATATTTTTGTATTTTGCAACTTTATCGAATCAGTTTTACATTTACTCCAGTATTTTAGCAACAAAACACTTTTTATGTAAAATTTAGTGATTGCTTACAGTGTCATGTTACTAACTATTTGAACCTATTTAATGGTCTGCATAAACTCCACATATGACACACCATTCAGAATCAGCAATACACAATGGCAAGGAGACACTGAAAAAATGTACCAAAATACAGTACATTCTATATCTGCAGTGCAAAGCTGTCATATAACTACACAGTATGGCATAACTCTGTATTTAACTATACTGTTTTGAAAAAATGACTCTAGGCCTACTTGAATAAAGTGTTTTACTGCTACTTTGATGTTCTGAATTGCTTGAAAATCATGCTATTCATCACTAAGCATGCTGTGTGTGTGTGTGTATGTGTGTGTATGTGTGTGTATGTGTGTGTATGTGTGTGTATGTGTGTGTGTGTGTGTGTGCAGGGAGTGTTTTCTGTGACGTGTCCACACCCAGATATCTTCCTGGTCGCTCGGATTGAGAAAGTTCTTCAGGGAGGAATAACTCACTGTGCTGAGCCATACATGAAAAGTTCTGATTCCACCAAGGTAGTGTGAGTGGGTCGGTCTGTTGATCTACCTCGCAAATGTTTACACCCACGCTTATATTTGCATAATAATGATGACATTTCTGAATGTACTCGGAATCACATCTGAAGTGGTGCAAATAGTGTTCATCTAGTGTTTATAAAATTTCAGGTGTCTTTTACTGTACTATTAGAGATTTGTCTACAGTGGAGAAAGCCTCGTGTGTGTTTACAGAAATAGGGGATATACAGTGGGAGAACAGCTGGGAACTATATCAGAGCACAGCCTGTATGGAAATGTTGTTATGTACTCTTTCCTCTTATTTTCCCGGTTTCTTCTCTCCTCTCTCAGACGGCACAGAAGGTGCTGAAGAACGCTAAAGTAGCATGTAGCAGGCTCGGCCAGTACAGGATGCCATTTGCATGGGCAGCCAGGTAAGAAAGATGCTTCACTTTCCAAGATTAATGAAAAAGTTGGCTATATTTGTGTGCTCTACACTTTAATGCACTTCTCAGGCTTTGGGAACTATGAGACGAGAGCTACTCAAGTGACTCCATGGAAAAGTCCTGCACTTGTTCTCTACGGCAAACAAAGCAGACATTTTATGCTGTTTTTGTAATTAGGAAAAGGTGTACTTTTTCACTGAAGTGAGGTTTGAAATCTTGAACTCTTTGAGAAAACCTAACACTAGTCATTCCACCCACCCTTTTTCAATACAGACTTTAGACTATACAGCTAATGCACATGTTCTAGGGCCTCTGCTTGGCTTTGCTCCTCTTCAGTTTAGTCTTCCTTTTTTTTTTTTAAATCAGACTTAATTGAAAATTTTTCAGTATATTACACTTATCAGCATTACATATATACATATCCAGCTCTACTCATATAGCGCAGCTCCTTATATTCATTGTAGTACGATAATGTTAGTGTTGTTAATACAACGAGACATGTCAGATATACCTACAGAGGAAGGCAGTGTGTGGGAGCATGCATTATCTCCTCTGTCTTGCAGGATCCAGATGAAAGCTCTGTTCATGTTTTTACTCTCTCTGTCCCTCTCTCTCTTTGTTACAGGCCTCTGTTTAAGGATGCAAATGGGGCACTGGATAAATCTGCACGTTTCTCTGCAATCTACAGGCAGGACAGTAACAAGCTGTCTAATGAGGACATGTTCAAACTTCTGGCAGATTTCAGGAAGTTAGTCCATCTTGCTATCTCTTGGCTGCTCTATGCTTGTTAGGCATTGATTACAGCACTTGTCTTCCCTCAGCACTCAAACTGACACTAGTAACAAATCTGAACCAATCAGGCTGGGTTTGTGAAGTGATTCATTTTAGTATTTCATTTCTTAAATGGAAAATGTTTGCACTACAAGAACCAAAGGGCCCCACAGTAGTGTTTTACATGCAGTCTCCCTGAATGGTCGGTGGTTTTTTTTTTTTTTTTTTTTTTTTTTGGTGAACTTCCTACTGACTTCCTACTGTGAAAAACAGTTCAAGATTCAGAAACACATCATTTTTAAATAATGCCTGTTAATCGCTTTTTTTTTTCTTTGATGTTATGGGGTATTTTGAAGCAGCATGTCTTGAAAATGTCACTGCCTCCCTTCTCTTACTATTCAATGTGTGTTTCCTTTATTATCAGAGTAAGGGTGAGGATTAAAATAGCTTCTTTCCTGTCTTCAATCTGTCCTTTGTACCTATGTTTTTCTCAGGCCAGAGAAAATGGCTAAGCTGCCAGTGATCCTGGGGAATCTGGATGTCACTATCGACAATGTGGCCCCAGATCTCCCAAGTGAGTCAAACTTGGCACTGGTTCTGCTAATGCATTTTATTTTTACATGTATTTGGTGGGTTCTTAAATCCTGTGCTCTGTGAATGTTTGTGTTTATTTGAGTAGACTGCATAACATCCTCATATATCCCGGTGCGCCAGTTTGAGAGCAGTATTTGGAACGGGGTGTTGTTTGAGGTCGAGGAGTTTGTGCCATGTATAGCGAAATGCTCACAGCCCTTCACCACCTATAACAATCACCTGTATGTCTACCCACGCCACCTCAAATATGACAGCCAGAAGACCTTTGCTAAGGTACCAGCACTAAATCTGTTTTTGTGAGTGTAATAAATATTTTTGTGCATTATTATTGTGAACGTGATCAAGGGGTGACAGCTTAGGAGTGTACATATTGTCACTGTGCATTGTATGTCTGCAGGCTAGAAACATTGCTGTGTGTGTGGAGTTCAGAGACTCGGATGAGGAGGATGCACTTCCTCTAAAGGCAAGATATAGTCTTTTACAAATGTCATCATTTCAGGCCATCTATAAACTCATGAACCTGTACACATAAACCTAGTCTGATCTGTTTCTGTACCTTGCAGTGTATATATGGTCGTCCAGGTGGATCACTTTTCACTAAGAATGGCATTGCAGCAGTGTTGCATCATCAGCAGAACCCTGAGTTTTATGATGAGGTAAAAACCTCAAACCTCTCACTGTTGTCCTCCCTGTATAGGAACATTAGCACTAGGGGTGTGGTTTCATAATTGTGTATTATTGCTTTCTCTGTCAGTATAAGATTGAGCTCCCAACTCAGCTGAATGAGAAGCACCACCTTCTGTTCACATTCTACCACATCAGCTGTGACACCAACAGCAAAGCTAGCACTAAGAAGCGGGAACAGGTGGAGACACAGGGTAAGGCAACAGACACACTCAGGGTCGCCAAACGGTCAGTGCAGTCTGTGTTAGTACAGTCCTACCTTTGTGCCTGGAAGGTTCAGGATTGACAGGTGCCAGCTCTCCAGAAGGAAAAAAAACAATGAATTAAGAGTGTATGTTAATAATTAATGTGAATGTGAATTGAATGTGCTTTTGGGTTTTGTTAAAGTTCTTATTAAACTGATTCCTTGGTGATTTTCAACCAAATTTCTATCCTCCCATTTACTTATGACAGAAATTTAAGGGCAGTTTTGGAAGTCTGTCAATAAACATTTTAAATGCACAACAATATAACATGAACTCAAAGCCAAACACTCTAAAGATAAATGTCTTAGAATGAGAGACATTTCTGTTCTTATATTTATTTTTCCAACACTATAGTAGTACCATGAAATGTTACACTTTTCCTGAGGCTTTGTGGTGCACAGTAGTATCTCCGAAAGCATAAATTATAAAGATTTAGAGCTATTTTTATAATATTCAACTGTATTATATCCATTCTATTGTTTTTTTTTTAGTGTTTTGGTATTTATTTATATTTGATGTAAACATATTTACACCAATTCATCTGTTTTGTCCTTGTCAACACTCCCGTGTGTGCATATTCCTGTACGTGTGAAGTGGGATATGCATGGCTGCCCTTACTGAAGGATGGCAGAGTGATCATGAATGAACAGAATATTCCTGTAGCTGCAAACCTGCCTGCTGGCTACCTCAGCTGCCAGGAGGGCAACAGCAAGGTGAGCACGTCCTGCACAGGCCAACGTATGACAACAGATAGCAGATCCAGAGTGGATATTTATTTACTATTATATTATTGACTATAAGATTGGGCTCAGCTGTGATTTTTTTTTTTTTTTTTTTGGTTCTGTTTGTTCTGTGTGTAGCAGCACACAGGCCCTGAAGTGAAGTGGGTCGATGGAGGAAAGCCACTGTTTAAGGTCTCCTCTCACCTCGTGTCCACAGTCTACACGCAGGTCTCGGCACAGCTCTTACACTCTTCACTTCATCTGAAATGCGTTTTGTTTTTTTCAGTAATGCAGTGTAGTGGTATTTCCTTCTTCTAGATTTTGTGGTATTTTTGGTGTACATCGGATTTATCTTCTCCTCTGTCAACAGGATCAGCATCTGCACAATTTCTTCCACCACTGTGAGAGCACTGTGTCTGCAGCCCAGTCCACAGGAGGCGAGCTGGTCAAATACCTGAAGGTATGTCTCCATACCACACTAATATAAAGCTTTTTTCCCTTTCTCTTTCTCTTTGCTCTTTCTGTCACACTCTCACGCTCTCCATGTATATGTATTATTGTGCCTGTCCATATGTTTCCTGAGGATGTTTGTCAAGTCAGCCTTGTTTTTCCAGACAAATACCACTTTTCTAATGTACTCAGTACATTAGAGAACTCAGTAGGGAGCTTCACACAGACCCCCTGTCTCTGGACTGTATGCATAAACACACCATTCCTCTCTGATAACAGCAATCAAACCACAACCAAGGCTTTTTTTTCCTCCATCCTCCACCCATTAGTTTCCCAGAAGCTGTGGTTTACCACCACAACACACTAGTGCCCAAATTTGCAGCTGATAAATAATAAAGCATGGTCTAGCTGCTGATCAACATGGGAATGATTAGACATGTGGTTTGAGCTTATTTAATCAGCCATTTAATATTAAATGATCAGCTAAGCCAGATTAAAGTATTGTGTCATCTCTAGAGTCTGCATGCAGTGGAGGCTCACGTGATGATAAACTTCCTCCCCACGATTCTGAACCAGCTGTTCTGCGTTCTCACCAGTGCAGCTCTCGAGGACGTTGCTGTCAATGTCACGAGGTCAGTTCTTACCTGGTTAACTAAAACGCAAAGCAGTATTCTATAGGCCTGATATTCAGGAATGCAGACTATGATGAAGATAAATCAAATTTCTTCTTTTTAAGCAGTAAAGTACATGAACATTTCAAATTTTTTATCTGTAAGTTTTGCATTTATTAACAGTTATCATATGTGTGATATGTGCCTATGTACTGCTACCTCATTTTGAACCCGTGTGCTGTGTCCTATAATTACGAGGAGACAATAATATGTGTGTGTGTGTGTGATATGTTTAAAAAAAAGAAACATGCTTGCATCAGTACTGCACATAATTAAAAAAAAATTTAAATGTAGTAATTGAATAAAGATTGAACTGAGTCATATTTGATTAGCTGGTAGGTTCTGCAGAAACAACCCAAGCAAACATCCTAAGCTGTTGCTGTAAGACAGCGCCGTTAATTGTAATCAATATTCCAGAGGTCTACTCGGCTATTATTTTCTTGTCTTAAGAGATATGAATAATAAATATAATTTATGCCTGATATCAAAACCTATGGCTGTTTATTTCCACTCACAGAGTTATGATCCATATAGTGGCTCAGTGCCATGAGGAGGGCTTGGAACATTATCTGCGTTCATATGTCAAGGTGAGCAACATCAGTAAAGATGTACCATCTGTGTCCCTGACTTTAAATCCACACTGTACCACCCTGTGGTGTCAGGATGTGACGTACAGTCCTGCTATTTAACCAAGTCTGTTTTTTTGCAGTTGACTCTTGCCTCACAGATTCTTTGTGTAATTAAAAGCTCATGCTTGTTTTATTTCTGTGTGTGGATGTGTTTGTCTGTGTGTAGTATGTATTTATGACAGATGCTAACACAGCCACTGGTAAAACAGTGCACGAGGAGCTGGCCAAAGCCATGACCACCATTCTAAAGCCCTCCACAGACTTCCTAACCAGCAACAAACTGCTCAAGGTGATATATTTTATGGTTCACATGGGTAGATAAATATATCATTATGTATATAGGCTATTGTGTAATGCAGTGCATATGATTATGCTCGATTTTAGTTTAAGCATATGTGTGGTGGCCTGGGAAAAACCTTAACATGTTGAAATTTTCTACTATATCTAGTTATGATAAGTTACAGGTATTTCTTAACTAAAATGTCTTTTCCTTTTGCATGTAACTCAACCAGAAGTTCTAGCATTTTAAAATCTGGTTACCCCGAAAAGTAAAAAGGGAGAAAATGGCATTCAAAGATTCTATTATGACTGCAGCACAAGAGCATTACAGACATTTTGACAGAATTGATTGGTCTGAATTGATTACGTAACATTCTCCATGTGAGGAAATCACACTGGGCTACAAAGTTTAAGTTATATTTTAGGTAGACAGACTGTTTTTACTGCTGTGTTTGTTAAACTGCCTCACAACATGATCCTTGAACATAGCCTAGGCAAGATTTAAAAATAAATAAAAACGTTTCCACTTCGTTTTAGTGAAATCCATTTATGCTTTCTTAAAGTTAAGGTGTTAAATCATGTTGTTGTTATTATTCTAGTTTTTGTCTGTTTGACAGAATTCAGCCACAGTGACATGCGACGGGTTTTCCCAGACCACCAGATATGTGCATATTTCCATTGCATAAGGGTCAGCTGTCTTTGTTTTTGCTGTGATTTATTTTTCCACTGTGGCACAATGACTCAAAGCCAAGTCTGGGCTGATGTGTTTTTGTGACATTCTTTTATTTTGTGCTATGAATTCCTTTTCCTTGTTCTTCTATATTCAGTACTCCTGGTACTTTTTTGAGGCCTTAGTGAAGTCCATGGCACAGTACTTGATAGAAAGCGGTAAAGTTAGGGTAAGTGTGACTGCACCATCATTTGTGAATGCTCTCGCTGGGAAATAAAAGAGATCATTTTTGTTGTGTTCTGTTACACTGTGTGGAGCAAAACTCAGATTTAGACCTTTGTTACACTATTGTTTGAAGTTTTGACCTTTGCTCTCTTCACTTTAGCTGTCCAGGAACCAACGTTTCTCTGCCTCGTTTCACCACACAGTGGAGACCTTGGTGAATATGCTGATGCCTCACATCACGCAGAAATACAAAGACAACCTGGATGCAACGCGCAATGCCAACCACAGCCTGGCTGTCTTCATCAAAGTCAGTAATGACATGCAGACCACTATTCTCACACATACCACAGCTCACAAGTGCTGACCCAGATTTAAGCACAGAGTAGCTAGGAAGTAGTCTGTCCTTATTTTGTTTTTTATTCTGACTGTATTTTCTATGTTGGTGCCAGTGGAATTACAGAATTGTGCGTTCTGATGAACATCTGGTATTTGTATCCTCAGCGCTGTTTTAACTTCATGGATCGCGGCTTTGTCTTCAAGCAGATCAACAACTATATCAACTGCTTTATGCCTGGAGATGCTAAGGTACCCTTTCCTGCATTATTATTTCAATCTCAACAGACACACCCCAGAGTCTTTTTAAACTTGTCTTTGCATGACTGACAAACCTCAGTCTTAGATCCTTGATTTGTTCTTGGTTCATCTATAGCAAAGTTGAGTAAAAAAAATAGAAGCCTGTCCACAGTGCTGTATTTATGCTCACACGTGACCATTCCTTTCTCTGTAGACACTGTATGAGTTTAAGTTTGAGTTCCTGAAGGTGGTGTGCAACCATGAGCACTACGTCCCTCTTAATCTGCCCATGCCATTCGGGAAGGGGCGAATAATGAGATTTCAAGGTGAGAACTATCTTAGATATAATTTTTCTCCTAATTATTGCAGAAATGTTTGTTCATCCCATTAAAAAGGGAAATTTTTTAAAATCCATCACAATTACTACTGGGTGGTGAACATGAAAAATAGTCAAGATGAGCTATGACTGGACATAACAAACCAAGAAAGATTTAAAAAAAAAAAAAAATCAGCTTCACAATTCAGTCTTTACTCTTTATTCATATTTATAGATAATTGTAACAGATATGTATGCACCCGATATGCCTGTATATCTGATGTATATAACCTAACACTCTCCAAAGCACTTGTTTAGTGTGAATGAGTGTGTTTTGCTCTCGTGTTCTGTTTGTTTGCCTCATCAGCAGCTCCCTACTACAGTATGGAGTCTCAGTCTGCTCTAGGTAGGTAAGGCATAGTGCCTACCTTCCTGATCATTAACCAATCATTTACTGATCAATCCTGGAATACTAAAATCAGTGTAGCATGATGATTACCTCACTGTCATTTTTAATACAAATGATATACCTTCCCATTTTAGTTTATCTCTCAGTTTCACTGTACTGCATTTAGTATTAGAGTAGTCGTAGGTAAGTAAAGAGTACGTATTAGTGTTCAAGTCTATTAGTGCTCTTAACTGCAGTTGCAATAACAGGGTTGAAGCAGAGTGAAAAAATATTGAATTAACTCTTGTACTCATTAATTATCCTAAAACAACTAATTATCATTTATCAGCAACCATGGTGCAAAAAGTAATGGCAATGATTATTAGAGAGATAAGAGCTAAAAACCTTTGGCGACCAGAAAAGTTGACGTCTGATGTAATACCCTTTTACAGTCAGCTCCAGTATTACTGGCACCTTTGGTAAGGATGGGTAAAAGGGTTATGAAAAATGCCTTTGTGGTTAATTATCTTAATCTCCACGTGAAAATGTGAAAGAAGTCTAACTTTCGGTTGAAGTAAATTTATTCAGAATTTATTTGAATATCTGGCTGCCTCTGTCAAGAGGTTACAAATGGGTCACACAATGCATAGTTTTTGATAAGGTCTTTATTTTCTTGGTATAAAGTTACTTCAATTACAGGGTAGATTTCTTTCATATTTTCAGTGAAGCTGAAAGCTAATTAACCACATGGACATTTTTATAAACATTTTTGCACATCTTTAGCAATGGCACCAATAATTCTGGAGCTGACTGTATGTACATAATAGACACTCTCCCGATTGGTTCTCACTTTGTTGTAACACACTTTTCATAGTGTACCGGTTTTCTTTCACACAACCTCCTCCCTATCTCCCCTCCTCTCTTTCTCTCTCTCTCTCTCTCTCTCTCACTTTCTCTCTCTCTCTCTCAGATCTTCAGTTGGACTACTCTCTAACTGATGACTTTTGTAAGAATCACTTCCTGGTTGGGCTTTTATTAAGGGAGGTGGGTGCAGCTCTGCAGGAGTTTCGTGATATTCGTCAAATAGCCATCCAGGTGCTGAAGAACATGATGATCAAACATACATTTGATGATCGTTACACCTCCAAGGTGAGGCTCAGTTAACATATATTCTGGTATATACAGTACCGTGCAAAAGTCTTAGGCACCCTATATTTTTTTAGTAAAAACTTTGTTATAGATTTTTATTTTATCACTTCTACATTATTGATTCAGTACAAAAACCATTTTAGATTCCCAATCATTAGTTTTTCAGCACAAAATTAAATGTTACAGAAAAATGTCAGTAAGGAAAGCAGCATATTACATAAGAGACCACTTTTCAGACAAAAAACGTAATGAAGGCTGCTGGGTTTTGCTGAAAAATTAGAAGCGAGTGCGACAGTCAAAGTCTCCAGAAGAACTGTGGCTGCTTCTGCAACATGCTCAGTAAAACCTACCAGTTAACTTCCTTTTAAAACTGCACATATTGTACCTGAGACCAATATTTATTTTTTTTAAAGGGAAGGATTGTCACACCAAATATTGACTTTGTTTCATTTATTACTGTTTACTGCTTTTTATAGTATTTTTTTTAAATGTAGAAACATTTAGTTTCATTATTTTTGAAGACATCTTTACAGCATTTCTTTGCATGTGCCTAAGACTTTTGCACAGTACTGTATAACTGTGTGCATGTATTTGGCATGTGTTATTGTTTTTGCACTCTGCATTTTCATATCTGTTTACACAAGTGTGAGGAGTGTGTATTGTGTGTTTCAGAGTCAGCAGGCGAGGTTGGCTACGCTGTACCTGCCCCTCTTTGCCCTACTCCAGGAGAATGTCCAGAGACTCAACATTAAAGATACCACGCCCTTGACCAACAGTCTCTCCAGCAGCGTAAGACTGACGCCTGCTGACTGCAGTCTGTAAATACAGCTATTATTAGCCTTTTTTCCCCCTAGTTACTCAGGTACGATGGTCTGTTGTGTCTTGCAGACTGTACGTGATGAACCAGTCCCTACCAGCTCTTTGATGACACCCCATAAAACAGGGAGTCATATCGAGAGCAGCCTGCATAAGGATGTGTTTGGGGTTATATCTGGAACAGGTGAGAGAAGACAACTGCTGTACAATCACTGAGAAACAGTATTACATTATTGTATAGCAAGTTTAGTTATTTTACAAAAGTAATAGGAGGTCATAGCTAATGGATCAACAGTACATGTTAGATGGTACATATAGAGATAGTGAAATCATGGAAAATTAAATCTTAAAAAATGTTTCAAAAATTGAGATTAAAAATAAACATGGCTATTTAATTAAAAGAACCCAAACTAAAAATGTTTAAAATAATCAAAAATTATGCAAAACATAAAAACCTATTATTACAGAAAGTGTATGAAAGAGAAAGATAAATCTGTATGTAAATTAAAAAAAGACAATAAAACTACAAATCAACTATAACACTGGGCCCCACTGTAGTTTTTTAGTATGCCATAATCAGCAAATGAATGAAGTTTTGTTTTTTCTAGTCACTCCACATGCGTCCTCCACTCCGAATATCTCTGTACGTCATGCTGACTCACGCTGCTCCCTCATCAGCACTGACTCAGGAAGTAGCCTACCAGAACGCAACAATGACAAATCCCACCCTCTTGACAAGGTACTGTCTAATCACACAGTCCCTTACTCATCGATTACATACTCAGTTGTTAAAAAAGTGCTCAAACATGCCTTTGCTCGTAAAGTAACCCAATAATTCTCCATAACCAGAAATTAACCAGAAATTAATTAGCATATCTGGGTACTGTCTTAACTGAATGTCCGTCTTGGCTTGATGGTTCATTGCACTGTTAGTTTTATTCTGTCACCTAGGTAACTGCATTTTTGTTTTATTATGCCAGTGTGGGGTTAGGATTTGATGCCTGGCTCTGTCATATTTCTGTACAAATCTGCCTGATTGTATGTTAGGGCAATCCAGCATGAAGTGCTGTCTGAGCGTGAGTCATTGGGACTGCATGAAGGAGCTTGTGTGTTTGCTAACTCGGGCTTGTGTCATTTCCACTTGCCCTTGCTGGTGTCAGAGGGAGCATTTTGTGCGCCGTCACTCCACCAGCATGCTACGCTCCCTCTTAGAGAGTGAGGATAAACTGCTTTCCACAAGGGCCAAACGCCAGACCATGGACTTCTCACTGCTGTCTGCTCCCTCATTCAGTCATCTAACCACCCACAGCAAAAAAACTGCACAAGTATTACATCACCTTGCTCTGAGCTCGCACTAGAGAGCTCCTCAGAGCAACTGTGTGTGTGTGTGTGTGTGTGTGTGTGTGTGTGTGTGTGTGCGAGCATGTGTGCGCATGTGTGTGAGTGTGGATTTACAGACCCCCTATCTGCCTAGCTAAGATAAGCAGGTTTTTGTATGGGGAAGCTGCTGTGCATTTGTTTGAAGTGTATTTTCTGATTTTCTTCTGCCAGTAAATAAGATATTTACAATAAAAATATTTAATGGAGTAATAATAACATTCATGTTGGCAAGTGGCAGGCATTGTTTACCCAAATTTATGTATAGTCCTGTGCATTGAAATGCATTGTTTTTTTAAACTAACCTGTCCACTGAATCTGTAGCATATGTTTGAACTGAGATAATGGGTAGAGAAATATTCCTTTGGATCATTTAAATACTGTGTATTTTCATTTTCCAGTTTCATCAAAGCACATAAATTCTATTACTCATCCATTAGAGCCAAAATTAGCAGCTGACTATATTGTTGAGGTAAAGACATAGCCTCATACTCTCCATGCATACAGCCCATGAGCTTTCTGTGGTTTAGGCTTTTATTTCTTGCTGGCAAGTCTGACTGGCGTGTCTCTGTGCCAGCTGTGTGCTATGGTAGACACATTAGCCCTACTGCTATAAAACTGTGCAGCTCTAGTCATACCTGCCAGTTCTTTAATCCATATTCCAGCCCTCGTGGTTTTGCAGCTCTGCTTTGTATTAGGTGTCCTCAGTGAAATGTACTTATTATTATGTAGTGTAAGTTTAACCTCTGAAGTGTTTGTAAAATATTGAGGATGCTGAATACAAATCAATCCTGTTTGAGTGTGTGAAACTGTGACCTGGGATAGATTCAGCTTCTTTAAACTAGCAGAGAGAGTATTTCCTCTGTTGGGGTAAGTAAAGAAAAATGACTTCTCTTTCTGTGTATATATAGCAGTGCAATGTGGCTGCAGCTCTGGGTGGATCCCTCCTGCGCTGTGATAAACTAGAGCAGTCTGAAGTGAAGAGCCTGTTAATGTGTTTCCTTCATGTGCTCAAGAGCATGTCTGAAGGTAAAAATGCACATGCACACACTTCTTTAGTTTTGATTCTGTTTAATGTAGTACTTACATACTGTATATAAAACCCAAAAGCACATCTCAAGGCACACACTCATTGAGCTAGTTTAAATGAATATCAAACCATAACTAATTATATTATTTATTCTGTAAACATTCCTATTCCTCAGATGCCCTCTTTACCTACTGGAATAAAGCTTCATCTGGAGATCTGATGGACTTTTTCACTCTGTTGGAGTAAGTCCTGCCTTATAGCGCTTCAGTAAATTTAACCCACAGTTTTTTCGCTACAGCTAAATGGGAAAATATAGTGTATTTGCGGATACAGTTGGCAAAGCACTACAGGCTCACCATACTACACCATATTTGCCAACACTGCTTTCTGCAGTCAGGGACCCATTTAAAAATAAAATTCCATAGGTATGCTCAGTATTCTTTTTTAAATCAAACTATTCATTTAATAATCAAACTATTCAGGTATGGCTCATTATTCAAATGTGCACTGTAATATTTTGGCTATTTATTGGCGTCATAGAGCTTTTTATTCTTAAACTTTCCACCAACAGAGCACATTAGGTCCTCCAAGAGGACCTGCCAGACTCCTGCCTGTCAAAAATGTAAATGTCAAATTCTGAGGTTTAACAATTGTGACCTTAGTGTTAAAAGTTTTTCTCTTGAATGACTGAATGGCAGATAGAACCTTCTAATATTTAAGTCACATAATGTTACAGAGGATATCTGCAAAAGGCATTCACAAACTGTCTTATATTGCGCTATCTGCAGACTGTGTCTCCACCAGTTCAGATACATGGGGAAGAGATACATTGCCAGGTAATGTCTTTGTTTGCTATATTTTTTGAGGGGAAAAAAGAGAAAGAAAATAGCTCCTTTAATAAGTACATGATTACTTACGAGATAGTTTGACTTTCTTACTACTTTATTCATGACTGAAAGTCTGTTTAACTTTGTAAATTAAAATGATGGATACATAAGTGAATAAAATTAATCTTTTTTTTTTTCATATGTTTTAATTAATTCTGCCTAATTTCTGTCTCAACACAGTTGAAATTAAACATGTTTACATGCTCACATACAGTAGCTTGAAATGTGCTTCTCTCTGAATGGTTGATCCCCGCTAGACCTGGGTTAAGAGTTGTCTCTAACCATTCACAATTTTTGTCTCTTTATTGCTGCACATGCTGCAAGTATAATCCACTCACACATTCGTGCGCGCACACACATATATACACACGGCTCTCACTTATCCTGGGGTAAGACCGAACATGCTTGATTAAACTGTTCTGCATTTGCATGTTCTTGTCTGTCTGCACCTGTGGCATGCTAACTGACATCACCCTTATGAGCTGAACTGCTTTATGTTTCTTTCTTATTCTCCATCTTTTTCTTACGGTCTGCATAAAGTAGTTTGCGTTGATGCTCTCTGTTGTGACCTTAGTGCTGCATGCTGAAGCATCTTAATACTTTGATAGCTTTGCAGCCAGTAACTACAGCTGTGTTTAAAAATGAGCAGCACACCGGGATTACTGCATTTGCTTAAGAAGTTGAAGGCAATATTTTCTCTGAAATGGCTGAGCATGGAAGTAGGGGAAACACTACAATATATTATAATATTATTGGCTATTATTATATTTACCAGCTGCACATGCATGATGGCGTAGTCAACCTCAGAAGGCACGTTTTTCTTTTATTGATATTGATGAATTGTGCACAGTATGGGCAAGGAAATAAACTACAAGATAAATAATGTCAGTATTGATTTCAGGTTGTATTTAAAACAGCTTTGGACTGTTGTGCGAGTATGTCAGAGGTCATTCACACTGGCCACATACTCAAAATGAAATTTATTAGGTTTACCAGTTCTCTTTGCTCTATATAAATGATAGTGTTATTTACATTTACTATCCTTTTCTTCATCTGTAGCCCTTCATAGTTCTTTTCTTTGTGCGTTTCACTGTCTGTCTGTACTGCTGCTAAAGCTGGCTGTGTCGGTCTCACTGTTTCCTCTTTAGGAGCCAGGAAGGGTCTGTAACACATGAGCGCAAGTCTCAGACTCTACCTGTGTCCCGCAGTAGAGCCGGAATGATGCATGCTCGCTTACAGCAGCTCAGCAGCTTGGATAACTCATACACTTACAACCACAGTGAGTTACACTGACTTCATTATGCCTCCTTTCATGCGTCAGATTTGTCTTCTTTTCATCACCGTCATCATAATCCTAACGATCAGTGTCATCATGATCACAACTCATTACCCTGCACCTCTTGCCCCAGGCCATTTAAAACTCTAAGTGTCTCTGTGAGAAAGTAGAAGTTTCCCATAGTTGGCATAATAAACCCAGTCTCTCTGTTTTCAGTGTCAGAAAGATTGCAAGTATACTTGGAATTTTTGTAGATCATGGTAAGAACTGATCAGTTTGATGCCAGAAAATATCAAGTCAGTATCATGTCCCATGAGCCCATATTTCATAATAACATCACCGGCACATCAGTAATTCCTAATTCATCATGCCTAATGTTTTATAGAAAATGACACGAACACTAATTCTGGTGTTTATGCCTTATAGTACATTGCATCTTTGTATCGCCTTACCATCCCAACATCATACCTCTTTTTCTTACACATCTTTCTCCCATAACTCAGTTTGAATGCTATTATATGTATGCTGTTTATAAGCGATGGAGCGCTAGAGGTGTTTGTGGTGTTTATGACACTTTAAAGTGCATTACATCTTTCTACTCCTTCACCACTCCCATATCATATTGTATACATGCTGTTTGCATGATGCTGTAAGCTGTGGTCATTTTTCCTGTGTTAAAAAGAGTACACTTTTATTTGGAGTGAATTTAGCACATATACTTCTCCAGAATGGCAATATTTGGAACTTTCTACAGTTTTCTGTTTGTGTGTATGTGTGTGTGTGTGTGTGTGTGTATTCTGTTTCTGTTTGTGTGTATGTGTGTGTTGTGTTGTGTAGCCTACAGTCATTCGGATGCAGATGTGTTAAACCAGTCCCTGCTGGAGGCAAATATTGCTACTGAAGTGTGTCTGACAGTTCTGGATGTACTAAGCATCTTCATCATGGGATTTAAGGTATGGCATTATTAAAACTTTGCAGCATCCAGGAGTCTCTGTTATTGTGTGATTATTTGCATATTTTTAAAACAGATTTATTAAGAAAATGAGTAAATATTTTCATTCTAAACTGGAATAAAAAGGAAAATATTGTGGAAAATATTGTGCATATAACCCTCCCTGGCTCCTCCTTTCTCTCCCTCAGACCCAGCTGAGCTCAGATCATGGGCACAACCCCCTGATGAAAAAGGTGTTTGCAGTCCATCTGTGTTTTCTTCAAATCAACCAGTCAGAGACAGCCCTCAAACAAGTCTTCACTTTCCTGCGCACCTTTATCTACAAAGTAAGCTTGACCTCACCTTAGACCACTCAGTGTACCCCATCATGTGAATGATGTCTGAGGCATGTCTTAGTGGTGCAATATACAGTACTGTGCAAAGGTCTTAGGCACATGCAAAGAAATGCTGTAGAGCAAAGATGCCTTCAAAAATAATGAAATTAAATGTTTTTACATTTTTAAAAAAATACTATAAAGAGCAGTAAACAGTAATAAATGAAACAAAGTCAATATCTGGTGTAATATGCTGCTTTCTTTACTGACATACAAACTTTTTTCTGTAACATTTAATTTTGTGCTGGAAAACTAATGTTTGGAAATCTAAGAAGTTCAATAATGTAGAAGTCATAAAATAAAAATCTATAACAAAGTCTGTGCTAAAAAAATAGGGTGCCTAAGACTTTTGCATAGTACTGTATATTGCAGTATGAAGACTGCTTTAACATGTCTACTTAGTCCTGCCTGTAAATGGCCACATGGCTGTCTATGGCTGTAAAATATAATTGTGAATCACATTCAGTAAAGTTTTTTAACCTTTTGTATTTATGCCTCTCTGTGCAGTTCCCTTGTACATTTTTCGAGGGCCGTGCGGATATGTGCGCATCCTTCTGTTATGAGATCCTAAAGTGCTGTAACTCCAAACTCGGCTCCATCCGCTCGGACGCTGCCCACCTGCTTTACTTTCTCATGAAGAGTAATTTTGACTACACGGGCAGGAAGTCCTTTGTTCGCACCCATCTGCAGGTCACACACTTACAGAGCAAAAAGAGATAGCGCGCTAGTGAGTTTAGAAAGGTTCATTGGAGTAAAGTAAATTTGTTCGTGCCCACTTCCCCTCAGGTGGTGATTGCTGTCAGCCAGCTGATTGCTGATGTTATTGGAATTGGTGGGATGAGGTTTCAGCAGTCTCTGTCCATCATAAACAACTGTGCAAACAGTGACAAGACCATTAAAGTGAGTGACTGTGCAACTGTGCAAACAGTGACAAGACCATTAAATGCTTACATTAACAAATGCAGGAACTGATTATCTAACTCATCTTAAGGTTTATTTTAAAAAACACCAACAAGCTTTTTTATAATTATGTATATCTATGATGTGAGAGATGTGCTAGACTTTGTGTTCTGGTGACTCTTGTAGAACACTGCATTTCCATCTGATGTAAAAGACCTGACAAAGCGAATCCGTACAGTCCTGATGGCTACAGCTCAGATGAAGGAGCACGAGCGAGATCCAGAGATGCTGGTGGACCTGCAGTACAGTCTGGCCAAGTCGTACGCCAGCACTCCTGAACTGCGCAAAACCTGGCTGGACAGCATGGCTCGCATCCATGTCAAGAACGGAGATCTGTCTGAGGTGTGAACGCACAAATTCAAATTCAAATTAACCCACATCCTGTCTCCACCTATACACATTATTGTTTTCCTGTCTGAACATCATCTGTTTGTGTGTAACTTTTCTTCAGGCTGCCATGTGTTATGTGCATGTAGCAGCACTGGTAGCCGAATACCTTCAAAGAAAAGGTGAGCACCTCACACCCACACATAGACTATGCCAGTAGTGATGCACAGTAGTACATTATCAGTAATACAAATTTACTATATTATTTATCATGTATCTTCATTTCTGTGTCTACATAGGCATGTTTAAACAGGGCTGTTCTGCATTTCGGGTGATCACGCCCAACATTGATGAGGAGGCGTCTATGATGGAAGATGTGGGCATGCAGGACGTGCACTTCAATGAGGTCTGAACCTGTCAGTCGTTTGACAATATCTAAACTCTCCAAGAGCTGATAGCACTCATTAGCCATTCAAGTGTTCTCACTTTGCTCACACAGTACTCAATAGCTTGTTTATAGTGTTCTCGTGTACATTAGTCACAGTGATAAGAAGACTACATAAAAGCAAGGAAAAGATTGTGGCTACACTAATGTATCTGTACCTACTTATCTCTAAATTTTATCACCAGGGGCTGATATTATATCACAGTGCTTGCACTTTGTGGGTTATCTTAAACTCACCATGAGCATTCGCAACAACACAGTCCAGAACACTTTTGAAAAGAAACACTTTCTTATGACTTCGTTCAAATGTGTAGCTTTCACAGCTGTAATTATAATGAACAATTTTATCTGCAGTGGAAATGCAGATAATAGGAACCTATCTCTCAGATTATTTGCATGTCAAACATAATATGTATATGACATGGCTAACAAAAAAAATATGTATTGCTAGAGTAGTTATGTAAAACTATATTTTTGTGTCACATCTTGTTATATGATGTAAACCACTAGAGGCTATGTTTTTTTAGTAAAAGCAAAAAAAAAAGTATATATGCAACAGCATCCTTAATGCAGTTTGGACTAGCAAAGTTACTGTTTACATTCAGAAATACGTTGCCTTTTCTCATATGAATGTTTGTTTGGGTTTATTGTTGGTGTTTTAGGACGTCCTGATGGAGTTGTTAGAGGAGTGTGCTGATGGACTCTGGAAAGCAGAACGATATGAGCTAATCTCTGATATCTACAAACTCATCATACCCATCTATGAGAAACGCAGGGACTTTGAGGTACAAATATGTGACAACTGGGGGACTTGATAATTAGATAATTGCCCACAATAAATATGTGCTTCATAGTGTGCAGTCTTTAATAATAGCAAAAGAAATAAGGTGATTTATGACTTTGTAACAAGTTTGAATTTTGCAAAACTTTCCAAGGAGTAGGTAGGAGCATTTGGTTTAAGGATTGAGAATGTGGGTCAGCAGTGGGTAGAGATAGGCCTCAGTCCTTCTGCTTTAATATTATGTAGCTGGTGGTAAGATTAAAATTAATCAGTGAACTTGATGTGCTTCAGAGTAGGGGTGTGTGAAATAGGAGGGTGAACTACACAAATATTTGCTCCCAGATAGACATTTCTAGATACATTGTTATATTATTTATGAACATAATCACCTGCTTTGGATGTCACAGAAACTGGCTCACCTATATGAGACACTCCACCGTGCATACAGCAAGGTCACAGAGGTGATGCACACAGGCAAGCGGCTCTTGGGAACCTACTTCAGGGTGGCCTTCTTCGGACAGGTAAGGAAATCTCTAGGTCACACCAGAAGAGACATACAGTCAGGTCCGGAAGTATTTGGACAATGACAGAGTTTTTTGTGATTTTTGCCTTTATACCAAGGATTTGATTTGAAATAAAACAATCAATATGTGACCGAAGTGTAGACTTTCAGCTTTATTTTAAGAGGTTCCACAAAAATATAGCATTTACTATTTAGGAATTACAGCCATTTTAAACAAAGTACCTCCATTTTCAGGGGATCAAAGGTATTTGGACAAAGTGACATAATTGTAAATATAACCATAATTTTAATACTTGGATGAAAATCCTTTGCAGT
>CM075007.1:17400302-17424674 GCA_037576675.1 Pangasius sanitwongsei | reverse complement strand
TTATTTCAAATCCATTGCGGTGGTGTATAAAGGCAAAATCACAAAAACTCTGTCATTGTCCAAATACTTCCGGACCTAACTGTATTTCCTGTATTCATGTTCAGTTATGGAGTAAATTATTGGCACCCTTTGTGGAAAATATTACATATATAAAAAGAATGCCATGCAATGAGTGCTAATTTGAGATTTAAACGTATGGGAAAGCTGTTTAGTTTTATTTTAACACATTTTTTCAAACGTAAGTAGTGCATTTCTTTTTTATAAAAGACTTAACAACAAGATACACACAACAGCTGATGTATACAATACTTTTATGGATGTGTGCAATTCAGGACATCACAGCTTGGCAGCATGTAATTACAAACAGTAACATCAGTGACAGCAAAATGTAATTTTCAAGAATGTATCATTTCTGTCTCTAGCCATCATGAACATATTATTTTAACTCTGATTAATTCTGTAATCTCTTTCTGCTTGTGTCCTAAAGGCAGCGGTAAGTCCTGGTACACATTGGCTGGTTTGAGTTTGCTGTGTTACACTACTTTATTACCAGTCTCTGTTCCTTCTTGCTCTGAGAGGAAGACAGATTGCTTTGTTTCATTATCAAACTTCTACAAGTCTAAGATTCGCTCTGTGAATTATATTTGCATTTGGCACCAAAACAATACTCTCATTGTAAGAATTTGTTTTGAGGTGAATGTGTCTTTTATCTCACGGCTTCTCACCGCGCTAAAGTGCCTGCATGGTAACCGTCTTTGTTGCTAACCCATCATGACTGTGTAATGTGTGATTCTGTGTAGATTCTTAGTTTGGAAATGAGTGAAATAATCGTCACAGGAGTGTCATATTGATTTCAGGCTTTATATAGATTTAATAATAGTAATGGGCTTTGGTCTTAATACTGCTTTCATTCATATGACTGTATGACTGGGTTTGCTAAGATAATAAGTGGAGGGAGAGACACAAAATGTATTCATGTATTTAAAAAAAAAAAAAAAACTGTTGCTCTTCATACAGGTGCTGACATTACTGATTGGTCATTGTGGCTGCGTTTGTATGACTGTCTTGATTTCTAGGCATAACATCAATTAATCCATTTCACAAACATTGTGCAGTGTAACTAGAAGATTAGTGTTAGTCACTGTGTTGTGTGCTGTTGTGTTTTAAAAACCTAAAGAAATAAAGTGTATTATTGTGTATCCAGTACTACATATTTTTGTTGTTTTTTTCACAGGGATTCTTTGAGGATGAAGATGGTAAAGAATACATCTACAAAGAGCCCAAATTTACCCCTCTGTCAGAGATTTCTCAGCGACTCCTCAAACTCTACTCAGAGAAGTTTGGAGCGGAGAATGTCAAGATGATCCAGGACTCAGGAAGGGTGAGGGCGTGATTCTGACTAAAAAGAGATCACTGCGATGAATAAATTCTGTAGCGGGTGCATTTGTGGTTTGTATGATCTGCTACCATTGTGTTCTTTCTGGAGCAGATTAATCCTAAAGACCTGGATTCCAAGTATGCCTATATCCAGGTGACTCATGTCACTCCCTTCTTGGAGGAGAAGGAGCTGGTGGAGAGGAAGACTGAATTCGAGAGGAGCCACAACATCCGACGCTTTGTATTTGAGATGCCCTTCACTGTCTCGGGCAAGAAGCAGGGCGGTATTGAGGAGCAATGCAAACGCAGGACTATACTTACCAGTATGTAGCTTTTATTTGTTATGTGAGAGTGTATGAGAGTCTTAGACAGTATATTATCCTCAACATTGTAGATTTCTACCAAACATTTAATAGAGGAACGTGAGAGAATATAGGGTAGTATGTTTATCCGCTAGTGCTTTACCCTGTCAAAGAGTGAAATATAAGGGAACTGAAGGTACAGTCTACAAAACAGCAAACTGGGCTGTTTTCATTTGTTTGAACAGCTGAATTAATGAACTAGTTCCTAGTGTTTACATAACATACAGTTGCCAGCTTATTCGGCACACCTATCTCTTAGTGTGACGTGCCTCCTTTGACCTTTTGAACAGCATGACTGTAGCTGGGTATGGATTCTACATGATGTTAGATACATTGTGCAGGAATCCCATTCATAACTATATGCCAATAAAGCAAAGACAACTAACTGTCATGTTCCTGGAACCACTGGCTGTCGATTTGTGACATGGTTCATTATTAAGTGTCTGTCTGAGCATGGAAAACTGTAGCCATGAAGGAATAAAGATGGACAGCACAAATGTTCAGATACGCCATGCTGTTCACACAGTGGGTTTCAGGAGTCAGAATGTTCCTCACACCATCACACTGTCACCACCAACCTGCATAGTGCATAACAAATAGGAGAGCGCATTGTGTGTGCACAAAATTCAAATCTTTCCATCAGAATTTTATGCAAAAGACACCTGATTTCATCTGACCAGGCAATTTTTTTTTTTTTTTTTTAAATCCTTCTCAACATTTCATATTATATGCTACTGTGTACACTGCTGATTTTTTTTTTTTTTTGGTCTCTGGCAAGAATGCTACTTGACATGGTTTTTAGCCATTGCTGCCCATTTGAGACAAATCCAGCAAGTGCTGTGTTCTGAAATGACTTTCTGCACACCAGAACGTGAATTCAGATTTGCTGCATGGCCTATCTTTGGTATCCTGATGGCTACTGTTTGGAAGATGGTAGGACTGGTGCTCCTAGTGCCATCTATCCTGCTATATCACTTGCTTTGCTTTCCAACACTCCACTGAACACTAAGTGATGCTAAAAATGCTGCTTTATACCACACATTCGTCACATGGGAACTGACTTTTTGGAATAAGCAATTTGTTTGAAAGTAGTTGGTGTGGATAATAAACTGGCAACTCAGTGTATTATGGAATCATATAGTAAATTATTTTTGAGCTGAGTATTGTAATAGTGAACAGGTTATGAGTAGAAACACTGGACATTCTGGAAGGCAGACGTGACTTAGGCTATAATAATAATGTTCCCTGTTTAATTACTAATAAGAGATTAGATTTTGAGTGTGTCAGCTAAACAACGAGATTTTATAATTATATGATCCATCAGTCCCCAAAGTCCAACTCTTATCTGTACATCCTGATAAACGTGAGTGTCTACCCCACAGCAGAAGAGCCATGACTTACCCAAGGAAATGACACATCTAGTTATTTAATTACAAAAACCATATACTGTATTCAAATACATCGTCCAGATTTCATGATTTTTCTTATTGAGCTCATACCTTCGCTATATTCCTCATTGTCAGTCTCTCTCTCACAGCCACACACTGTTTCCCATACGTTAAGAAGCGGATAGCGGTGATGTATCAGCACCACACAGACCTAAACCCCATCGAGGTGGCTATCGATGAGATGAGTAAAAAGGTAGCCGAGCTGCGGCAGCTCTGTGCCTCAAGCGAAGTGGATATGATCAAACTACAACTCAAATTACAGGGCAGCATCAGCGTACAGGTGCACAATCCAGCCACTCTTAAACTACCATCAGTATGAATATGATGTACAAAATTGTATACCTAATAACCTGCTACTAGTGCCTGATAACCTGCTGTCCCTGCACTAGGTGAATGCTGGCCCACTGGCCTATGCTAGAGCTTTCCTTGATGATACCACATCTAAGAAATACCCTGACAACAAAGTCAAACAGCTCAAAGAGGTGTTCAGGTAAGAGTTTACACACTGTAGGCTATGGTGTGTGTGAGGTTCCATACTGGGAAAAAAGTCAGGAAAAACAATTACCTTTAATTGTGAGGTAGCTTTAATGTGGTTTGTGTTGTGGTGTATGTAGGCAGTTTGTGGAGGCATGCGGTCACGGGCTGGGCATTAATGAGAGACTCATCAAAGAGGACCAGCAGGAGTATCATGATGAAATGAAGGCCAACTACAGAGACCTCACCAGGGAACTCTCTGCAATTATGCACGAGACGGTAAGATATATGAAAACACAAGCACCACACACAGACACTTGCGCTGTGTCACGTGGTTTTACCTAACCTGTTACACTGAAGATTAACTACATATGTGCTGTATATATAAATGATAATATTACTTGTGGGTCAAAGATGAGACATGGCTTTTTTGTACCCCATGACAATTTATTTACTGTATATGCGTGAATGTTATATAATATTATTCTGCTTTTACTTTTCTGTTTGCTAATAAAGGTGTTGATGGGTAAAAAAAAAAATTCACACCAAGGAAGAAGCTTCCTTGGTGTGAATTTTTTTTTTTTAGAAGAAACTTCCTTCTTCCTTGCAAGAGTTAGTTCCTAACAACAGTTAGTTCCGGTCCATTAATTTGGTCAAGTGGCGTTGTGTACTGATATAGTATAACAGCACTGGTACATTTTACTATATCAATTAAAATTCCAATTAAAAATTCACTATATCAATGTTATATATATATATATATATATATATAGTTCTGAAGAAAACTACAAAACTGACTTTCCTAAACTGAAATGTTTCTCTTTGGATGTACCTTAACCACAAGTAAAGGTTTAGCATTTAAAATCTAGCTGAAAAGTGAAAAGGGAAAAAACTGCATTTAAATGTTTAAACCAGTATCTGATAACAAACTGAACTGATTACCACAGATAGCTATCCAACCACTTGAGCAACGCTTGACATTCACACTTTATCTAGCAAAGTTCTAGACATCTTTATGCAGACCTTGTTTAATGATACATAATAATGATACATGATCTTACCCATAAAAACGTTATACATTTATGGTTTCTTAAAATTGAGGTCTCAAATGATATTACAGGCAGAACATGATTTTTCATGTTTTTGTTTTTTTTTGTAGTTTGTCAGAATTCAGCCACAGTAACATCCAACTGGTTTTCCCAGACCACCTCACATTTCTTTTTCTATATTTTTGGAAGCCCTCATCTTTGACCCGTAAACCAATGATTTGACCATATCTAACATTATCTTCTCTCTTTTTCTCCTCTGCTTACATGACCAGATTGGATGGTAACCCATATCTGAATTTCATTTAGCGTATTCCAGCAGACTCCTAAATTCTGATGTCTTATTAAGCCAATACTCTCTCTCTGCTCTCTCTCTATCTGTCACTCTCTCTGTCTCTCTCTCTCTCTCTGTCTCTGTAGATCTCTCCTGGGGAGGATGTCATGAAGAGTCCCCTGCCTGACTCCCTTCACATCTTCAATGCCATCAGTGGCACTCCCACTGCAGCCAGCATCCAGGGCATGCCCACCTCCACTTCTGTGGTCTGAGCTTCACCCTGCACTCAGCTTAGCCCTGCAAACGTTCACATTTGGTGCATGACTGCCTTCACACACAATTCTTAACAGCAAAATGACGTAATCTGTCATTTCTCCATTTTTCTCTCTTCAAAACCCAGTGGAGAATTTCTGTTCCACAAGTGTCCCTATTAGTGACCCTGGAATAGAGAATATAGTAGAAGTATTTGACCTATTAGCTGGGTTTGGGTAAACATATATTTTTAAGGATATATATTTTTTATTTAGTTTCTATCCCATTCTGACTGGGAATCTGATTTACTGTTTCCTGTGGAGACCTTTTACATGTTATATACCCATCATCTGCCAAGTGTTTTTTTTTTATTACTGATTTGTTTCTTGCTCCTTGTTTGTCATTTCTAACTTAAAACTCTATAATACCATATGTACAGAATTTCAGTTTCAGATGTCTTACAGATGGTCTGCTTGGCCTCTTTATTTTGAATTTAGCTTTGCTTTTCTCTGTTTTATATGAGAAGAAAAAAAATATGATGGAATCCACAAACCTAAGCATGAAACACATAGACACAAATCACTTTAATGTCTCAGATGGAGATCATTTTAAAGCCATGATACTATGTGTATAAATATCTAAACAGAGTGCAATATGAAGCAAGCTGAGCTCTTGCTGTGTTTGATACACTGTAAGCATGGTGTTGATCCTTCTTGCCAAAGAGTGGAGGAGAGGAGCCAGTGAAGGAGTAGACACATTTACCACATTAGTGTTCCTTTAAATGTTTATCAAATGCTTTTTATATTCACAATGGGGATTTTTTTTCAATCTCTATTTAATAGAAAGTCACTGTTCTACTGTATGTCAAATGGTCCCTAATGCTTGTTTTAAATAAATGTCACTATTTTAAAATGGTTTCCTTGTTTGTTGTTAAATATTCAATTTGGTAACTAAATCAAGTCCTTAAAATTAATTAAATTTGAGGATTGCTTTGACGTATTGATTGGATTGAGGATTGATTGCTTTGACGTATGACTACATACGTCATTATTATTATTATTATTATTATTATTATTATTATTGCTGCTGCTGTTGTTGAAGTCCATGAACAACTCTGTACTGTCATTCATCTACATATGATCATCATGGAGTTCTACTACACAAGGTTTTCCATAGAGTGCCTTAGTGTAAGAGACTCATATCTGCCTGAACATTGTTCCACCGATGTTCTTCTCTCTCCTATTATTGGTCTTGCCTGAGTCCTGCTGATAGCGGATAAAAAGTGCATGAACTTTGATAAGCTCAGTTATATCTTTTGTATTTCTTATAGAAAATACACCAAAATCCAGCAACCCTTCCTAGATCATGTAAACACCATATGATCTTACACTTGATATAAACTTCATGTAAACTTGATTTTACTCCCACTGTCTCACTGCCCTTCTGCACTACTCTAGTGCTTAAAGTACCTGGGCTTTTCTTCTCAATAGCACATATTGTTTCTGTCTTTTTATTTTTTATTTTTTCATCCCATGTATTTCATCTGCTATATTAATTGTTGAAACAAGCATTCTCTGAGTGTTGTTTCATTGCTTAGGTCTATTATATAACATTTTTAAGAAATAAAAAGGATCCTAATTAATCTGAACTAGTATTCTCTCTCACACTCCCTCCATCACTCCCTGCACTTGTATGTTCAGTATGTTCAAGGGCTCATAAACAGGGCCACAGTCCACTCTAATGAGAAACATTTCACCTTTACACTGTGGGTTCTGTAGACACACCGGTCTTTTCATCCACTGTCACTCAGCAGGTTACACACGCAACCATGACAGGTAAGATCATGTATCATTATTATGTATCATAATGACGTGTATTTCATGTTTGTAATGTATTTGATGTATTTGTACTGATGTAGATAAATATTATTGATTTGACAGACAAAGAGAAGAATGATGATAAGAAACCAGAGAAGGTCAGAACAGTGCTGTCACTGAAACTGTTGAAATTTTGTATTCAAATCCCTATTTCTCTCACCAATACACAGTAGATCTATTCCTTTATTTCCTTCATTTTTACATGTTCTTTCTTTCTTTTTGTATGGAAAACTGCATTAATGTTAATGGGACTATTGAGTTTACTCAGATGTTCAAGAGTCTGACTAACTTAAACCAGTCGAGCCCTTATCTAATAATTGTCTGTGTAAACAGATTTAGATTTCTATCAGAAATGATAGTTGTAAACTGCAATAAGGCTAATTTATAGACATATACGAAATGCACTAAATTATATCACACGAAACCTGGAATGTTATTACTTTGGTTGTGTTACCGACATTGAGTAATTAAAAAATGAAATATTTATATTTCATGGCTCCAGAGTGCTTGTGTTTACTTGCAGAGTTCTTGCAGTTAATGCCATGAAGCAGCTGCTGAATGACACTATGAATCTGGGTTAATTAATCAAGTTGGCTTCACTGTTGGGATTTACATAGACACAGTAAATAATAATAAATCTTTTGCTAACCATTTGAAAGCTCCTTGTACCTTTGGTACACCAGTGAGTATGGGAGGAAGGGTGTCTCACCTTTAGCAGAGCTTTTACAGGATCCACAGATATCAGGATCTCAGCTGCCATCTGCTGGACAGCATGTATTCATTTATAGCACATGTTCACAAACCTGGTCCTGGAGTAACAACTGTCCTGAACATTTTAGTGTTTTTCCTGCTCAAACACACCCATGCAATCTCAGGAAGGGTTGTTAGTTAACTGATTAGTTTAATCAGGTGTGTTAGAGCAGGGAAAGCAATAAACTGTGAGGGTCAGGGGGTACTCCAAGACCAGAGATTTTTTAGGACCAGATGTTTTAGAGATTTTACTTTCATCACATTTTAGCCAGTCTGACATAATTTGCTAATGACTACAAATATATTTTGCTAAATTAAAAAGTATATGAAATTGCAGCAGGTTGGGTTTCTTTAGATGCAATAATATGTATTTGTGCACTTGTGTGTGTGTGTGTGCAGAGCGTGGAATGCTGTGGTTATCCAGTCAGTATATTTTTCATCGTTGTCAACGAGTTTTGTGAGAGATTCTCCTACTATGGAATGCGTGGTAAGAGAACAGCAAAATTTACAGTGCAACTTTCGGAATAATAATGGGTATAATAAATTAATAATACTTTCAGTAACCAACAGCATAAAATCACAATTCAACAGTGATGATGATGATGCATTAATTTTCCTTGTTTGTCTTATACAGTTTTCTTGCACTGCGGCAAAGTATTTAATTGCTCTGACTTGCGCAAAATTATAGTCCAAGAAGGGGGGGGGTTAGTTAATTTAGTTTTGGTTTAGTTAATTATGTCAACTGGATAGTAAGACACCCTTTGTGTGTGTGTGTGTGTGTGTGTGTGTGCGTGTTTCCTCCTAGCGGTGCTGGTGCTGTACTTCAGGTACTTCCTGCGTTGGGATGATGACCTTGCCACCTCCATCTATCATGCTTTTGTGGCCCTGTGCTACCTGACTCCCATACTAGGTGCCATCGTGGCTGACTCATGGCTTGGAAAGTTTAAGTGAGAGCCTGTTTAACCATTTTTAGGGCAGGACCTCCTTAATAAACTCAAGATGCATTAATACCAACCACATAACAACCAGTAGTGAGAGTATTTCTAATCTGTCCTGACAATTTCTCCATGCAGAACCATCATCTACCTGTCCATTGTGTATGCCATCGGCCAGGTCACCATGGCAGTCAGTGCTATTCATGACATCACCGACACAAACAGAGACGGCACACCAGACAATATGGCAGTGCATGTGTAAGTGGCAGCCTTCCCATTGACATGTCCCATTACATCATTTGTAGCATTGCAACCTGTTAATTACTATTGAACTACAGTGTGTTTTTCTTCCTGTTGTAGCGCCTTGGCCATGATAGGGCTGATCCTCATTGCTCTTGGTACAGGTGGCATCAAACCCTGTGTGTCTGCATTTGGAGGAGATCAGTTTGAGGACCACCAGGTCTGACCATGAATACACACCTTTTAATACACAAAAATCAGTTTTAATCCGCACTTATACGTTAAGCTGTAATTGTATGTTTAGTACAGACGAAATAAACTGCTTTCCTTGTTCCCTTGGTTTTGCAGACGAGGCAGCGTAGTACATTCTTCTCTGTGTTTTATCTGTGTATTAATGCTGGCAGTCTCCTCTCCACCCTCATCACCCCCATACTCCGAGGTATAACACATTCACATCACCGGTGTAAAAGGATCATTAACATGACCTTATTGACCTCACCGTACCGTGTGTGTTTGTGCAAATCTGTACACAGGTCAGGAGTGTGGTATTCACAGTACACAGAAATGCTACCCGCTAGCTTTTGGTGTTCCTGCAGCCCTCATGGTAGTCTCTCTGGGTGAGTTTCTTAGTGTGACTGAACAGGCAAATATATATAAGTTTGGTTTGTATATGGAGGAGACCTAAAGAATCTCACTCATAGAGGCCTCAACCTCATTCTGGTCTGGATTAATCAAATGTTGTCCCCAGAGTAGAAGATTGTCCTATACAGGCAAATCACCAGAAAGGCTAAGAGCATGTGTGTTCTGTATATCTGCAGTTGTGTTCATTGCTGGCAGTGGTATGTATGTTAAAGCTGCACCCAAGGGCAACATCATGCTGGATGTGTCTAAATGCATTGGGGTAAGTGTGTTACACTGAGATGAGACAAAACAATGTTTCTACTGCTAGCATTACTTGTGTGCACAGACAAAATCTTTAAGAGACAGCTTGCCTCAAAAATCCTCAAATCGTTTGATTCTGTACCTGAATGTTGTAACAAATAAGCATCTATGTTCTCTTCCTAGTTTGCTATTAAGAACCGTTTCAGACACAGGAGCAGTAAATACCCAAAGAGAGAGCACTGGCTGGACTGGGCTGATGAGAAATATGATGTATGTTCACCCTCTTCTTCCTTTCTGTTTCTTTTTTTTTATTTCATTCTCCCACTTATCAGTGCAACACTTTCATATGCCTTGATTCTGATTGGTCTGAAGGTGTTGCAAAGTTTATATTAATGCATTTGTTCTAATAAATCTAATAATGTCTTTTTCTATAGTAACATTTTATACGGTGACTTATATAGGAGATGCTCCACATGAACAGAGCAAAAAAATATAAAATATCAAAAATATTGTTGATATGATGAAGCTTTCTATGAGGAGAGGTTTACTTAACATTTTTGGAAAAAGTCTCTAGTGTGAGCGTATTAACAGTCAGAAAGCTGTAAAGCTGTACCTTCAGGTTTTCTGACACGGGAAACTCTTCAGAACAGGCTAGAACAACTGTTTTGAGCTGTTAGTAATAACAGGAACTAACTTGTTTCATGGAAATTTCATAACATTAAACATAACTATCAGCTGATAAACAGTATGACGTATTGTTCTTTAATTATTTAATTGTTGGCAAATTGCACTTCACACGTCAGGACATGCTGTTATAGGAAAATAATCAACTTCATGGTGGTAACAACCTTCCACACAACCCCATCATGTCGTTGCATGTCCCTTTATGTTGTTCCTTACTTATAAAACACTTGTATAGTTACCACCCCTTCATATACATGCAACATTGTGTGACATGTTGCCTTTTCCTGTGTGCTACAGAAACTCCTCATTGCTCAGATTAAGATGGTGCTCAAAGTGCTGTTCCTCTACATCCCTCTCCCAATGTTCTGGACCCTATTTGACCAAAAGGTAACACTAACACCTTACTGACATTTACTTTGTTACTGTACTTAAATCTGATATTGAAGTATCTATATTTACTTATTAGTTTTCATATACCTAATACATTTGACTTCATATCAAAAGAATAATCTACTTTCTACTCACCACATCACTAAATTTCTCTATATTCGTATATTTCTAAGATCATAAGATAACATCTAAATCTAAAACATCAAACAAATTTAAAATTTAATAGCAAGAAGGAGACCAGATACCCATCACTGCAATCTATCTGTTTGCTACATACACTTTGTATTTATTGAGGCAGTTTGTTTTGTGACAGCTAGCTATTGGCATTCAGCTAGTTTGTATTGTCAGAGTTATTATAATGCTAGCTAACATTTAAGAGGTTAGGAATACTGTTGGTAGTTAGCTTTAGCAATTTTTCCCCCACAATCCTTGGTGAATGAGGCACTAATTTACCATCAGTAACTTCAGCAGTGTGTGATTTGAAGCTTTTTTTCTTTTGTGAATCTTTATTGTACTTTAAGTAAATCTAAGAGTTGATATTTTTTACTTCATCTTCAGTGAAGAGTTTGAAGCTATACTTCAACTTTTACAAGAGTGTTTCTTTAGATGAGTAATTTTTTACCTCAGTAGAGAATTTGGGTACTTTTACCACTTCTGGCCGTGATGATTAGTGTATTTAACAATTAAACATGAATTCTCTATAGTGCTGAAAATAAGTAGGGTTGTGACTTGTTCAACAGGGCTCCCGTTGGACCCTCCAAGCCACCACCATGGATGGGACTTTTGTGAGTTGTTTAACTAAATACTCCAAATTCAGTGTATAAATTCAGAGTATTGAATGGAACTGACTTTGGAATCTAAAATATAGGAGCTCTCTCTTTCATTGGTTAATATTCCTTACTACTTTTAATAGCATATAATGTTGCTGATTTATTGCTTTTTGTGCCTACAGGGAACACTGGTTCTGCAGCCAGATCAGATGCAGGTGAGTGATGATTTCTGTATCAGAACTGAACACAATGTGGCTGAGCTGAATGCATTTTCACATCATGGTACATTGTTGAGCATTTCTTTGGCTTGTGCAGACAGTGAACCCCATTTTGATTCTCACCCTGGTGCCCATCATGGACAGAATTGTGTATCCTCTCATCAGAAAGTGTGGCTTCAACTTCACGTAAGAGCCTCTTCTTCATACTTGAAAATAGTGTTTAACTCCAGGAATCATTTATTTTTACACTGATTGCAGACCAAAAATGTGAACTCAAAATTGTGTGATTTTTTTTTAAAGTAAATAAAATGTACTTCTGAGTGGGATGATGGTGCAATGGGTAGCGTTGCTGCTTCACAGCTCCAGGGTTCCTGGTCCAAGCTCGGGTTGCTGTCAGTGTGAAGTTTTTCCAAAGTTGTGTGAGATTCTTGCAGATTCTCTGGTTTCTTCCCACTTCCCAAAAAAACAATAATGGCAGTAGGTGGATTGGTGACTCTAAATTACCCCTAAGCGTGCTAGAGTGTATGTGCATGGTACCCTGCAATGTATTGTCTTATGAGTGTATTATATGTGAAAGGCTTTTCAGTCTTTGTTGACTGCTAAAGTTAACATGAACATTAACAGTTAATATTAACAGTTTTTAATTTGCAAACTCTTCATTTAACACATGGGCTCAGTTAATTAAGACTTCAGGAGAATCTGAGGTCTTTTTTGATAGAGGTAGTTTTGATGAATGTAGAATTTAAGGAAAAAATAAGAATCAGTTAGACGTACGTTATTGTTGCAGTTCATTTAGTCAAACCCTTTTGTTCTATAAAAACAAACACATTAATGTCAGTTCTAAGAAGAGAAATAAAACTTTCAGGTTTTTGTAGCAAAGTTACTGTTGCTTCTGAGCTTTTGGCCTGTAGTGTAAATGTTTGAACTTTTCCCACAGCCCTTTGAAGAGAATGACCGTTGGGATGTTTTTGGCTGCTTTGGCTTTTGTGTCTGCAGCTCTGGTCCAGATTCAGATCGATGTGAGTGTTAAACTGACAGTCATTTAGATTCACATTATCAGCAAGGAACACACGCAACCTATATATAGGATGTCCTGTATATGCAAACACTTAAAGTGTATTTTTTAATTATTAAAAAATAAGTGTTTTTTCCTAAACAATGCTTATTTAGTTTCAAAATACTGATATAGATTTTTATATTCAGAAAACACTGCCAGTTTTCCCATCCTCTACACAAAGTCAGCTGAAGGTAGTGAACATGGGAAGTGCTCAGCTCCAAGTCAACATCCCTCCCAACACACCTGTTCTGCTCGGATCTTTGCAGGTACAAAACACACACACACACACACACACACACATATATATGGCCAAATGTATGTGGACTCCTGATCATTATATCCATATGTGCCCCTTCCAAAACCATGGTCATTACAGAATTAGTCCCCCTTATGTTATAACAGCCTCCACTCTTCTGATAAGGCTTTTTAGATTTTGTGGTCAGCCACTGATGTCAAGTGAGGAGGCCTGGTGCATAGCTGGTGTTCCAATTCATCCCACAGGTGTTCAGTGGGTTTGAGTTCAGGGCTTGGGCCACTTGAATTCTTCCACTCCAACCTTAGCAAACCATGTGTTTGTGAACTTTGCTTTATACACATTGACATTGTCATGATGTAACAGGTTTGGGCCCCTTAGTTCCAGGGAAGGGAAATTGTAATACTACAGCATACAGAGAAATCCTATACAGTCGTGTGCTTACAACTTTAAGGTAAGAGTTTGGAAAACACCCACATATGGGTGTGATGGTGAGGTGTCCACATACTTTTGGCTATGTAGTGTATAAAACAGACTGACAGCCTTCTCTTTATGTTCACTACAGGCCAGTGAGGACTACATGACTTTTGACAGTCCAAATATTACAGTTTCTTTGAACACGAATCCTGTGATCAATAAAACCTTCACCCTGAGTTTGGGACAGCGCCAGACCCTCATCATTCCTTCTGATCCTAATGCCATGTATCTGGTAAGAATTAAGTCATTGTTTTCCTTTTATTTATGAGACTCTCTAAATTAATTAAAATGAAGTGATAAAATGATCTCTGCTCTCTCAGACAAAAGATCTAACCTCCAAACCAGAGCAAGGCAACAATGCAGCCAGGTCAGTGGAGTCTTAAATTACGTCAAGTTATTCATAACCTCTAGCTATCTGTAGGATCACTTTTTGTCTATTACATATAATGTGATAGCTTACTGCCATAGTGCCCTATGCTAATTTTTTTTTCATGTACTGTGTTATGAACATGTGGTAAATAACCATTAAAATCCACTAAATTCTAATAATCAACTGTTGCTTCTTTTTACTTTTCAACAGATTTGTAAATGGTATGACTACAGAACTGAATGTTTCAAACGTTGCACTCATCAAACCATCAGATGTTTCAAACAACACACTGGTTCCACAGGGGTCGTAAGTTCACCTATTCAATTATTTCTGATGTTGGAAAATCTATATAAGAAATATTAATGTTAACAATACAGGTAATCTCATCCTGGGTATTCTCTCCCATCAGTCGGACGTTCACCATCACTGACGGTGGGCAATCTTGTCAGTTCTCGACACAGTTTGGGTTTGGAGGAGCTTACACCTTCCTTATCCCCAGCACGCTGAGCTGGACTGAGAATGTGTGTAATCAAGTTTGTTATTCTTAAATGACTCTGAAAACCCTGTGCTTGACTCACAGATATAGGTGTTTTCACACTTGGTCCATTTTTACCATTCCAAGTGGTCTCAGATCAATGACTCAGCATTTTTGTGCATGTGTGAACACAATAAAAAACTCGGACCCCTCTAAAACAGCCCACTAGCAAACTATACTCAGACCACCTATAGAGAGTTCTGATAGAGACAGCCAATCACGTGACAGCAGCGCAATGCATAAAATCATGCAGATACTGGTCAAGAGCTTCAGTTAATGTTCACATCAGCATGGGGAAAAATATGAACTCAGTGACTTTGACCATGGCATGATTTTTGCCAGATAGGCTGGTTCAAATATTGGTTCAAAAAACTGCTGATCTCCTGGAATTTTCATGCACAACCATCTACAGAGTTTACACAAAATGGTGCAAAAACAAACATACAGTGAGCAGCAGTTCTGTGGCCAGAGACGCCTGGTTGATAAGAGAGGTCAGAGGAGAATGGCCAGACAGGTTCTAGTTAACAGGACAACTGGCTGCAGTAACTCAAATAACCACTTTTTACAACTATGGTGAGCAGAAAAGCATCTGAGAATGCACAATATGCTGAAACTTGAGGCAGATGTGGTCTTCTGGTGTTGTTGCCCATCATGTTCCACTCCTGGCAGCCAATAACAGGGATCTACAGTGGGGACAGGTTCATGAAACTGGACACCTGAAGATTGGCTAAAGATTAGGCAACGTTTTTTCAATCTCCAACTGTTCAGTTTTGTTGAACCTGTGCCCAATATAGCCTCAGATTCCACATCAAGGTTCATGTTGTGCATTCTGAGATGCTTTTCTGCTCACCATGGTTGTAAATAGTGGTTATTTGAGTTACTGTAGATTTTCTGTCAGCTCTAACCAATCTAGCCATTCTCTTCCGGTCTCTCTCTCAAGGAGATTCCGATAATTGCATGAATGAGCATGTATACACATGTTCCTATTAAAGTGGCCAGAGAGTGTATGTAGTGTATGCATGTATTTTAGCTATGCTGACTGCTTATGTCATAAGTAGGTCTAAGAAACATAAGTTTCTTTTAATGGTTCTGCAGCAAAGTTCCCTCTCCTCAGTGCTTTTCTTTTTCCAGACACTTCTGGTATTTCACTGCAGTTCTGTTATTAAACAATTTTGAACATACTCCGTAATTCACAGCCCAGTTACACGGCTGGGGTCTGAGTTCACTTGTGGTGTGAACAAGTGGTCTGATGGTAAAATGTGCAGAAGGAAAATGAAGTCGCCTATCAAGGCCATTTGTGAAGCACTGAGTTCACTTTCGCCTAGATGCCTTTCATGTCCACTTCAACAGGACTGAGAAAAATAACTATGTAAACCCAGTGTTTTTTTATATAGTAAGAAATGAATGTTTTTGGACAGAACAATTCATTAATATATAGTGGGCTAACTACTTACTAATATCTAATGTATGTGTCCTGATGGTTATTAAAATTAATATGAAATTAACATATCGTGTGCTACATGTTACCAAATTTGTGTAAACTGACTGGTGTATCTTTGGTCTGTGTGTAGTGTGGTGGCTCTATAGTGAGAGTGGAAGATATTCAGCCCAATACTGTGCACATGGCGCTTCAGATCCCTCAGTATTTCCTCATCACTGCTGGAGAAGTGGTGTTCTCCGTCACCGGCCTGGAATTCTCGTACTCACAGGTACAACAGCAGATCACCCAAAACTTATTACACTTTTTTTTTGTTTAATAATAAATTAATGGATTCATGAAAAGATATAGGTGTCTAAATAAAACCTGTTCAAATGAGGTTATAATTAAAACATTTGGCACTAGTATGTAAATATACAGAACACATATTCTAACAATATCAGTGGAAAATTCAATTCATTTTGATTTGTATAGTGCTTATGAGAAGCCATTGCCACACAGTAGCTTTAGAGAAATCTGGATGTAAAAACATTATCCAATATAAGCTGAATGGGTTCCCTCGGTCTACAGGCCCCCAGCAACATGAAGGCAGTACTGCAGGCCGGCTGGCTCCTCACTGTGGCTGTGGGAAACTTTATTGTGCTGATTGTGGCAGAGCTGGCAAAGCTACCTGAAAAGGTACTGTATCCAGTAAAATAAATACTGTAACAATTAAATTACAACTACGTAATATTTAACATAAAACTGCTGCAAGTTATAATTTATAATTTAGTTTCTCACTTTTAAGACCATTTATTTAACACTGTGTGCATTTGTGTGTGTGTGTTTTGTGTGTTGCTTTTGCAGTGGGCGGAGTATGTGCTGTTTGCTTCTCTGTTAGTGGCAGTGTGTATAATCTTTTCAATAATGGCTTATTTCTACACCTACATCGACCCTGCTGAGATTGAAGCCAAGTTCAAGCAAAACAAAGAGCTGGAACCAGATGAGAAAGAAGCGAAAGAAAATAAAGCTATAGAGATGGAAACACATAAGACATTGCAAAACCAAGACGATGAAACCAAAATGACCAAAATCTGATTAAATTATTATTTAACCCACCATGTACCATCCAAAGACTAACAGGTGTCAATTTCTGATATCTTTAAACATGTACCAGTGTGCTTACAGACATTATGAGTGCCAGAAATAAATATCATGTGCATAGATTCAGAAGAAAAAGTTTATAGATAGAGCTGCTCAAAGTGAACAACCAAAATGAAAGTATGGTGAACTGTGAAGCAATATTATTATATATAGACTAATGTATCTTATAAATGTATATATACCAATTTGTTAAACTGTAGAAAACCCTGTGAAAACTGTGGGAAAAAAAAAACCTATATCACAATTACCGTAATGGCACAAGCTAGCACAAATTTAGATTTTTACAGTTGTTTCTAAAAGTGTTAGTGAACATGAAATCTTACGTTGACTCTGTTAAATACACTAAGCATCTGTTTTATGGATACAGTTCGACAAGTGAACTAATTTACACTGTTAATCATTTACACTGCTCATCACAGTAACAGTCATTTAAGTCCAGAACCTGCTTAATGAATCTCTAGAAGACCAACAATAAATGTGTTCCATTTGCAGAGATGCATAAATGAGCCTCTACTCAATTTTCATGGATAAACTCACTGGCCACTTTATTAGAAACAGCATACTAATACTGGGTAGACCCCCCATTTGCTCTCAGAACCGCCTCAATTCTTAATGGCCTGGATTCCACAAGGTATTGAGAACATTACTTTAACATTACCTGGCTGACAGGATTGCATCACATAGTTTGCGCTGCAAATTCCCCCTTCTACCACATCCCAAGTGTGCAGTACTGGATTCAGATCTGGTGACTAGGAAGGCCATTGAGGTACAGTGAACTCATTGTCATGGTCATGGCTCCATGTGTGCCAAGAAAACATTTTCCACACCATTACCACCACCAGCAGGCTGTGTCCATGGATTCTGACCCTACCATCTGCATGTCGCAGCAGAAATCTAGATTTCTTGAGACCAGGCCACGTTTTTCCAATCTTCAACTGTCCAGTTTTGGTGAGCCTGTGCCCACTATAGTCTGTTTGCGGCTGACAGGAGTAGAACCCAATGTGGTCTTCTGCTGTTGTAGCCCAGCTGCCCCAAGGTTCGATAAAAAGTAAAGAGTGGTAATTTTAGTTACTGTAGCCCTCCTGTCACCTCGAAACTATCTGGCCATTCTCCTCTGATCTCTCTTACACACATAATTGTGCATGAACTCTAGAGACTGTTGTGCATGAAAATCCCAAGAGATCACCAGTTTCTGAAATACACACTGAGATCACATTTTCCCCCATACTGATGTTTGATGTGAACATTAACTGAAGAGCTTGACCTGTATCACATGACTGTATGCGCTGAGCATGCTGCCACATGATTGGCTGATTGGATAATTGCATCAATGAGCAGGTTTATAGGTGTTTCTAATAAAATGGCCACTGAGTGTATATACTGTACATTTGACTTTCATGTTTATGTACTGTAGCCTGAACAGTGCACAGGCAAAACTAAAAGGCAAAAACTCATCAAATGTTAAATTGTGAACAAACACTAGTACTGAATGAGCTTTAGGTTTGTGCCAGTTCTACATGTGCAGTTTAAAGTTAGTGCCCCTCCATATACAGGACAGCCAAGCTAAAAGATGATGACTGTTGTTTTTAACATGCTTATAACAAAATCCACTGAGCTACAAATTCACAATTATCAAAGACGCCTCTAAATATATTAACGTACACCCGAGAGGTTTTAATATGTGAAGTTATTTCAGTTAACCCGCACTTTAGCAATGAACCACAATCCACTTCTGCTTTGAAGAGCGCAAACTAGACCTACTTCAAAGGCAAGCGCATGCGCTAGAGAGACAACGCCCACTTAGGCAGCGCGGGCCAGGGTTGAATTTTAAATGTAGTGCACTTAATAGGGTGCAAAAGCTACAATTCTATACCTTATTTAGTGCGCTTCTATAAGGATCCGGAAGCCAATTGGGATTCAGACAAAGGACCGGTCGTCAGACAGTTTTGGAGCTGTCGTCAAGGGGCGTGGTCAAAACTTATGACGGAAGGGCGATTGGTCCTGGCGACCCGTTTGGCTCCGCCTTGATATAATCAGCGGTTTCAATATGGCGGAAGGCTACGGCGGAAAATGAGGAGGACGATATCAGATCAGTGTGTTTGGTGAAATTTTTGCGTTCTTTTAGCCGTTTTGAATGTAGACACCAAGTTATCGTTTGTTAGACTTCGGATTTCAGATACTATAAGGAACCGTGCAATATTGGCAGCTGTTCTAAGCGGAAGTTGAAAGTTAGCTAACTAGCCTGCTGTCCGTCCACCGAACTTGTGCGGCAGTTGGCAAAAATACCATAATCCTCTCCAGTGCAGTGACTCTGACGGTTTATCGCACTTAATCATCTCAGCACTGTTGCTCGTGTCTGGAATCGTTTTATTCAGTGAAGAAGTGCTGAAGAGCGTTATTATGGATGTCGGACTGGTCGAGGTGTAATTTCTGCATCGAGCCTAGCTCGGTTGCTAGCAGAGCGAATCACACAGCTCCGGAGTCAGCGCTCAGCGTCTGGCTTATTAACTACGAGAAATCTTTCATTAGTTGGCTGCTCGCCGCGATATTACCTTTAATTACCATCATAACAGAAAACTGGTGATTTAGCTAAGCTAGCTAGCCAGCATTTGACCAGACTTCAACTTGGAACAAGGAGCGTTTCCGCTTTACAGTCGCCTGGACGTTACTGGACTGTTTTATTTGGTTTTTGTGTTATGATAAACCCAGCAAGCTGATATAACCACAGTGGTGGTCACGTCCACTTGGAGTTTTTAATTTTTTATTTTGGTCTTGTTTTGGCTGAGAGGCTTGGTGTGAATAAGAAGCCATGGCTCGTCACTCTCCTGTCCAGAGAGGACTTCCAGGCATACAGGTAACGCTAGCTGTGACTCTCAGCGACCTATTCCTCACTCAACAGCAGCTTACAGCAGAAATGAACCATACTGTCACAGAGAGCTTGTGTTTTGAAATGACAGCATGGAGTGGAGTGTGTGTGCTGTCTAGTAAATGTTTCACTTGAGCCTCTTTTGGGGTTTGGACAAATTCACCTGCTACACGATTGTTAACCTTGGGAGGGAGTTTGTTCTTCCACCAAGACATTTTGAAAATGTTTTTACTTTTCCATGGTTTTTGCAGTAACTTCTGATTTTGTAATAAACACAAGGTACACAGAATCAGGTTGATCTACTTCTATCTATCAATCTACTTGATACTTGTTCAGTTTCCTGGGGAGTTTCCTGAGCGCCTCAAGACACTAAACAACACCGGAAGTAATAGTTGCCACGGTGCTGTCTTCAGTTTGATTACTGAACTGTTTCATCCTCCATAGCAAGTGATTATATTGGAGCTTATTTAGGCCAGGGCAGGGGTATGGGTATGGGTATGACTGCAGGCTTGCATTCCAACCAAGCAAGTGCCACACCTGGTTTCGCTTGTTTAATCAGTCTATAGCCTCCAAACAGCCATCAAATGTGTCTCCTGTTAGGCTGTAATGACAGCCTACAGGCACACCTGACACTGATAAGATTGAAGACCCCTGGTTTAGGGAAACTCTGGGTTAAAGGAATAGCATTGTTGGTAGTGAAGTTGCATATCCTTGTCTGATCTCTCATGTAGCTGGACCATCAGGGATGAAACCTACTTTGACCCCTTTTACACAGTCATGCAACGGGGACTGAACACTGCTGAATCAATTCTTAATCCCATCATCTTCCGTCTAGTGACTAGAATGTGACCACGTTTTTTTTTTTTTCTTTTGCGACATGGTAAGTATCCCTGCCTCACGCACAGTGTTCCTGGGATACGCTCCGGTTCTACCATGACCCTGACCAGGATTAGTGGCTACTGAAAGTGAGTGAGAGCATAGCAAGTGACTGTGACAGATAAACAGAAACAGGGCCTAGTTTTATTGCTGTCTCTGAGGATCCCCACGTTGGAAGCTTCTGACACGTTTTGAAAACTCATATACAAACAACAATGAAATGATTAACAATGTAATAAACACAGTCTAAAATTTGATCCTAATTTATTTTGATCCTATCCGAGTGTAGACAAACGTAACATTCCTTTACAATGTTTGGGGGGGGGGGGGGAGTGAGATGAGGTTAGTTGTAGGTTTCCCTTAGAAAGCGTTTTATTTTGACAGGTAGTGGTGGGAGGTTTATCAGTAGAGAATTTCCAATACTGTTTCGACTGTAGAGTGGTGTGTTAATGGCTATGGGGAAAGCAGTGACATTTGTTCCTTGTTGTTACTTGTCCGTGTTCTGTGGCAGGGGTGCCCTTTCGCCCAGGACAAGTAGGTCATTGGGGTTACACTTTTTAGTCAGAATGTGTTTTTAGTTTAGTGACAATGCTGTATGGCCTAGTATGAAAGCAACACCACAGTATTGTCAGAAATGTTTCCAGCTCAGCAGGTTTTCATCTATATACCTACAGCAGGGCCGAGTCTTGGCTTTAGTCTTTTATTGTGTGGGTTCATTCACACAGCCCTGTTCTCTCTGCAGTCAGCATCCCAAGAGGAACATAGTCTCACATAAGTCATATGATTTACGATCAGCAGCTCTGATTTATGTGTTATTACATAAAGTAGTCACACTTGATACGTAACAGTGACATCATTACTATTCAGACCTGGAACATCCTGAGTTGTGTGTGAGTCCTGAGAACATGTCATGTCTTGTCGTATGACAGTCTGTCTATGTCGTGGTGAGAGTCTGAGCTTACCTGGCATTAGAAACTATGTCAGTAATGGTTGTGGTATGGCTCTGCAGGTCTGGTGCCGGATCAGATAGGCCTTTGAGGTCAAAACTCAAGCACAAGCAGCTGACTGAGTAAACATTATGTGGGTTACCATCACAGCAGCACTTTCCTTCCTGTCCTTTGTCTCAGTCACACAACTCAGTCATCACCTGGCTGTCCATTCTGGTGCTGTGACAGGTTTTAGACTGCTGTTTTTAATTCGTCATTATCTCTGCCGGCATGTCTCAGTATTCCTAAAACAGTTATGTATGATCTTACCCTGAAATTCAAATTTGTATTTGTTTATTGTGGCTGTAAAGTTAGTCATAGTTTCTCTCTTGTCATCAAAAGTACTTTCTGTTTTAAAGGGAAATGATATAACAGACAGACTTGCTGTCATAAACATGAATGCAGTTCACTCTGTATGCTGGGTAATAAACGAATGGACATATGAAAATCGACGAATCACAAGTAAACTTGTAGTTCTGGTTATCCCCAAAACTGAAAAAAAGGACATTCACATTTAAAGATTTCTGCTTAAAGGTGTCCTGTCTAATGCTACATTTATAACCTAAGAAGGTGGTGGTTCAGTGGTTAAAGACTTGGGCTCGAACAGAAGGCTGTGACAGAAGACTTGATTACTTGATTGACAGAAGACATTCACTGTGTGAGGACATCACACTTAGCTAGCAGGGCTTTAGACATCTTTAGACACACTAGCTAGCAGGGCTTTAGACATCTTTAAGCAGACTGACTATTTTATCTACCACGTTTGTTAAACTGGTTCCATAGCCGGTGTGAGATTTGCAGGCAGACAGCCAAGGTGAGATTGAAAGGTAGCCTAAATAAAACATTTCCACATCTTTTGGAAAATATGCTTATTTTCATGTCAGATGTCTCTGATGTCTAGATATCAGAGTATATTAAAGGCAGGAAAAACCCCATTTTAATCAAAACCCTTTGACTGATTTCCAGAATTCAGCCACAGCAACATTCAACAGGTTTTCCCACGTTACCGCACACACAATAATATCCAAATGCCTGGCTGTAAAAAAAAAAAAAAAAAAAATCAAAAACGTCTGTAAAGTCATCGTTACCAGTCTATAGTCAGAAAACATTCAGGCAACTCACTGAACAATCTGAATGAAACATGTCCAGATTAAGAGAACCCTAGCTCAGGACTGTTGAAATAAAAGCTTGTTGCCAGATTGTGGCTGTAAATCTTGCATTTTCCTTCTGATTAGCTGTGTAGGGCTCCGCTGGGCCCTTTAACACCATTCCATAAGATAGTGCACTCGTACATGCTTGATAAGTGTGTGTGATCAACGCCCTGTTTTACTGTCATAAAGTGTTTCCACCTGGCTGCCAGGGCCAGTGTGAGTAATGTTCAGCTGAAAGAAAAGAGCTCAAATGGAGTCTGTCTGGCAACAGGTAAATCTCTGCTCTTTGTCGTAACAAACTGATTTCTTTTTTCTTTTTTACTTTCTTAGCGTTGTTAGAGGCATGTTAATGACTTATAAGTGGGAATGGTAAGAGAGTATGGTTTGTGTGACAGAGATGTTCCAGGCCTTTTTGTGTGGTCTGTCCCTTGTATATCAAATCTTATTTATCTGGCCTGCAGATAATTAATGCTGTTCACACCTTTGTACTGTTACTGTTCGAATACATGCCTGGTTATGTTTTGGCCACATGAATAAAACAAGTATAATATGTGTAAAGACTCTGAGACCGTGTTGTATGCCATTAGTCGGGTCCCTGACCTGTAACTGAAGGTGTGAGGAAATACATACTGTGGCTCTGTATGTACAAAGCAACTCCAATTAATTTCATGAAAAATGTCCTGAAAACCTGGCATTATTTTTGATTCTGTTCATTTCTAACTTGAAACAAAATTAATGTTCCTTTCCTGATGTATTTTGAAACAATTAGTGAGCGACGCACTATGACGTCTGCTTTTGTACTTTGTCACAGGCTTTTATCAATATATAGTGTTAGAGGCCAAGTAGTAATGGGAGTTTAATGGGAGTTTTTTTTTAATTTATTTATTTATTTTAAATTCCACTTCAGTTGCTTGTTTGCTTTCTTTCCCATAACGCGCCACACGGAACCCATAAGTAGCTAACTGCTTTGCCATTGAGTGTCTAGTAAAATTCCTTTTTAACGATTTTAACGTATACCAGAAAACAATGAAAAGTGATCCCTCTGTGAACGGTGCCATTATCTTTGTGTTTTGTGCAGCTCAAACTCCTCAGTTTTCACTACCAGAGGCTCATTCATTCACTGGAATGTGGAACTTCATTTCAGTGCTTTCTTACTATGAATAAGTAAATACACTATATTACCAAAAGTATTCGGTCACCTGCCTTGACTCACATATGAACTTAAGTGCCATCCCATTCCT
>CM075007.1:17339562-17400202 GCA_037576675.1 Pangasius sanitwongsei | reverse complement strand
AGGCCAAGTGATTAGGACACCTGATTCTGATCATTTGGATGGGTGACCGAATACTTTTGGTAATATAGTGTATATACTACACAATTTCTTTAGTCCATCAAGTTATTATTAATGCGTTTCCATTGTACATAATAAACTAAAGTTTATTGGTAAGTGTAGTGGGTATAAATCATGTTTGGTAGGAGCATCTATTCAAAAAGAGGTAGTTATAAAGATTTTAACTTCTTTAACTCCATTACCTCATGTTTAAACACAACATGTCTAGTGAAAGTAAAGACACAATAGAGACAACACGGGCTGTGTTATACAGCACAAAGACTTTGCTGCTGTCAAGTTTGGTCATGGGCACAAACACATTAGGCTTTATAAAGTCCTTATCAGCCTCCTGCAGTTGAAGGCCTCACTGCTTTTGTCGAATAGTTGAGATGTACAAGACTTCATGTTCTACTTTCATGTAAATGACATGTCTTTCTATGGGACCATGACAAGGGAAAAAGCCTGGTGGAGTTACTCTATAAGTTTTCAGTGGGTTTAACTGAGCTGTCATTTTCATGTATTTTACTTCATTACATGTTAGTTTCATGTCACATGTGTCTAGAATGCTGACTATAAAAAGTTTCTCAAGTTTATATACAGCTTGATGTGCATTGCAAGGTGGAATCCGGGGTGTACAACCTTAGACCCAAAACAAGACATGGATTTGCTCATCAAGGAATTAGCAAAAGCTTGTGTAATTAAAGCTAACCATGTCCTAATGTTGCTTTCTTTCTTTGTTTAGAATATTAAAACCGACCCAGAAGAGCTGTTCACTAAGCTGGAGAAGATCGGGAAAGGCTCATTTGGAGAGGTGTTTAAAGGAATAGACAATCGTACACAGAAGGTCGTGGCCATTAAGATCATTGATCTGGAGGAAGCAGAAGACGAGATCGAGGACATTCAGCAGGAGATCACAGTGCTGAGCCAATGTGACAGCCCCTTCGTTACAAAGTATTATGGGTCATATCTGAAGGTAAGTGCATCATCACTAATAGTCAAAGAACATCTTGCACATCTTCTCACATTGTTTTTAAAGGTGTGCTTTGACTATTATAATAATAATAATAATCATCATCATCATCATCATCATCTTCATCATCACCACTAGTCAAAGCACACCTATGCACAATGTGAGATGATGTGTGTCTTATACTGGCCTGAATGGGAAAAATATTGAGGCTGATTCTCTTGCTTTATGTTACCATCATGTACCATTTTATAGATACTACAGGATAGCCCAAAGTTTCAGTGAGTGTTCTTTTTGATTGGGTTTGATTTTAAACGTGCCCTTATCCTGAAGACAACACCGTAAATGCTAGACTGTAAACCATACGCACAACAGAAAGACTTGTACTACTGGATGGACACTGAAGAGGGATACGTCAGATAGAAATGTGGTCAGAAAAAAGTTTAGAATGATGCAGATGTAGCTGGAAACAGGACAGTGTGTGTTCACACTTTCATGTGTGGGGATATCTACATACATAAACAGCTTATTTTAGACTGAAGAACAAAGCTCTTTCAGCCAATCATTCCCACTCACTGAACCGACTGCCAGTCAGTTGGATACAGATGGTGTGTGTGTTGGTGTGTGTGTTGGTGTGTGTGTTGGTGTGTGTGTGTGTTGGGGTGTGTGTGTGTTGGGGTGTGTGTGTGTGTGTTGGGGTGTGTGTGTGTGTGGGGGGGTGTGTGTGTGTGTGTGTGTGTGTGTGTGTTGGGGTGTGTGTGTGTGTGTGTGTTGGTGTGTGTGTGTTGCTTAAGTAAAAGCCCAAATATGATTGTCATTGGTTTTCTTTTTGGTTGTAAATCAAAGTTGCTCTCAGCATTGCTTTAAGTATGATAAGCTGATAAATATGATAATGATCTGTTGTTTTCCCAAATTATGTTGTTTTCCAGAAGTTCTTTTTGAAGACAATCTTGCAGATGTATACTGACGTCTGTCAGAACAGGAGTTATCTCTATTCTCTCAGATGATATAACCACTGTTATTTTCTGTGTAAACAGATTATGGTTTAAAGCTGCTATTTAAAGACAATGTGAAATGGAAAGTCAAACACATTTTTCTTCTGTGATGTGACATTTCTGAGTGAAACTGCATATTTGGTCAGATTTTGATAGGTTTATGAAAAATGGGCATTCCAAAACAAACATGCCAAAGTAGATGCTAGCCTAAAGTCAGTTGTGGAGGACTGGATGCTCACCTCCCGCAGCACCAGGTGTGCTTCAGGACTGGGATCCTGTGGGCCCTGTCAAAAAAGTCATGGAAGTGGGCAGTTTTTTATTATTTTGCAGGTGGGAGCGGGCAGTCAGATATGAAGCTTGCGGGATAAAGAAAGACCACTTTGAGAGTGTATAGGGTGCTTGCACAGTGCAATGTGACACATTTACTGCTTTCATTCATTCAGCTTTAATAAATACTTCATTCTGAACCGGGCACCATGGTTTAAATGTCTTATTTGTTTTGAGGAATAGAACCAACTAAGTTAGTCAGAAAATACCACCAGGAGATGCAGACTATAATAACAGCAGAAGTGGGCAGGATTGATCAGAATTCCTTTAGTGGGTGATAATGAGATTTGAAAACATTACCATTGTGAAATATTTAAACAAGCCCATCTGGCACCAGCAACCATGCCACGGTCAAAGTCACTTACATTTTTCCCCCCATTCTGCTGTTTGATGTGAACATTAACTGAAGCTCTGAACCTGCATCTGCATGATTTTATGCATTGTGCTGCTGCCGCATGATTGGCTGGTTAGATAATTTCATGAATGTGTAAAGGTGTTCCTAATAGAGAATAGTGTGTGTGTGCCCTTACCTCTTAAACAGAATGGTATGCTGTGGATATTTTATATTCAGGTTCACTTTAAGACAAGTGGTAACATCCTATTTATCATTATTATTTTTGTATCCAACTGCCTCCACACAGAGGTACAGAGAGCTTCCCCCTCTGATTTAAAAGAAAAGCCATGGCACATTTCTGCCTCTGATAATCTGACACACCTTTTACATCTGTCTAGAACAGACTTGCTTTCTTTTTCTGCCTTTCATTGTTGCTTATCATTTCCTCTCAGAGGCTGCTTTTTCATTTCCTGTCTGATTGAACTCTGTGGTCACTGGCAGCAGTATGCAGCAAGGATTTAATTTTTATCCTAGAAGAGCATGTAGCATATGAAATCAATAGTTAAGCATAATTCCTTACCATGAAGATGTGGGAAGTTGTTAGACTGCTGATTCTTTGCCATATTTTTCTATGTTTTATCTAGCTGGATGGACTTTCAGCTAAATACCTCCAAATTGTTTTCCTGCCTTAGAATGTCTCTCACTTGTTCTTCATAACTCAACCATATGGTCATGGTCACAGATCATTTGAGCTCTGATGTGGGTTTAGGTTATTTTCTGCGTGTGGCATAGCAGCTTCTGAGTTGTAACATAATGTCCTAATGTCTGTTGTTCTCTTGCTCTTTCTGTTTCAGGGAACAAAGTTATGGATCATAATGGAGTATTTAGGAGGAGGATCAGCATTAGATTTGGTGAGTAGTATGTAAAATTGATCATGACCATTTGATCGCTGTTCATAATGAGCAGTCATGCACAGTATACCAGAGTGCCTATACACGTAGCGTCCCTCACACTGTCCCCTCTGTCACAGCTGGAGCCAGGGCCACTGGACGAGTACCAGATCGCTACTATACTGAGGGAAATTCTCAAGGGGCTCGAGTACTTGCATTCAGAAAAGAAAATTCACAGAGACATTAAAGGTACCTTAATAATGCTGTGAATATATTCCATCTTGAAAGTGTATTGTGAATAAAACTGCGTTATCAGTTCTGACATGGAAATTCACCTCAAAGCTTAACGCGAGTGTACGTACCTCCACAGCTGCTAATGTGCTGCTGTCAGAGCAGGGTGATGTGAAGCTGGCTGACTTCGGCGTGGCAGGCCAGCTTACAGACACTCAGATCAAGAGGAACACGTTTGTGGGCACTCCATTCTGGATGGCACCCGAGGTCATAAAACAGTCAGCCTACGATTCAAAGGTCAGAACCCATCACAACCCATGACCAAATCAGACATGAAGCCAGCTAACATGCTGATGTAGGAATGTTAATGCCATTTTGAGCGTGTACTGATACAGTGTGACGGAAAGCCAGGTGATCAGATATGCCTTTCTTTATCTCTTCAGAAATGTTATACAATTTCCTTGTTTCAACATGTGTGACAAAGACAGAGTGCCTCTAAATTCAGATGATGTCCAAACTTCGTTACTGTGGTGACTCGCACTAAACTTCTTTATTGTTCTGAACAATCTATGAAACACAGTTCATACAGTGTTGTGTCATTCACTCATTTCATGTAAGAGATGACTTAGTGGATCATGTGACCTCAAGTAAGAGACTTGTTTTTTTTATTCTGTGACTATTAAGGAATTTGATTTGAGAGTTCTGTGTTTCTCTTCCAGACTTTATACACCTTATATATTCCACAGTATTCTATGTCAGTGTTTTTTCTTTTCTTGCATTTGCTGTTTGAATTTCACTGTAAACAGTCTGCAGCTTTGTATTGTTTTGAATTGTGCCGTGCCTATTTATGCCTCCACCACTAGGTGGTGCATTGTGTTTTTGGTTTGTCAGGAACTTGAGACCTATTTTCTGGCTGTCTGCAATTTTTGCCGTCGGTCTGACCGTCCTTCTGTCCGTCAATCCGAGATTCTCGTTAGCACAGTATCTCAAGAATGAGTGGTTGAATGTTTGTAGTATCTTTGGCAGCGAGTTTGGTGTGCAGAGATTACTCTTTAGTTCTGCTAAACAACATAACAGCTATTACATGGGAGTAATGTCCACAAGTAATACGTTACCCCCTCACACCCACTTTTTAAATAAAAATAGTGCTTCATCTTGCCTCGATTACTAAGTCTGATTAAGTCTTTTAGGGTGGGATGTCGGGTGACAAAGGTACACAAACTAGATTAGGACAGGGTAAATATATATATTTTTATTTATGGTCATAGTATGAGATTTGAGACACAAGTTATGACAAATGAGCAGAGTTTTTAAAGAGAAGCTAAGAAGAGCTTGCGTTTGTGTGACCGCTCCCTGCCACTCCATGATCATAAATCTATGTTCCAGTGTAGCTGTGAAGTCTCTGACATTTTACAAGTTGATATGGACCATGTCAGCCAAGGAGGTGTGAGCTTTGAACTGCCCTCCAGTGTACATCACATTTAATCATCCAATCCTTGTTCAGTGTCCTTTCTCATGGGAAAGAGTGTATTAGAGTAAAAGCATGCATGTACGTGAGTGTTGGTGAACTGTGCTGTGCTTGTGTGTTTCAGGCAGATATCTGGTCGTTGGGTATAACTGCGATAGAGTTGGCCAAGGGAGAGCCTCCCCACTCTGAACTGCACCCCATGAAGGTGTTATTCCTCATCCCAAAGAACAACCCGCCAACTCTGGAAGGAAACTACAGCAAACCGCTAAAAGAGTTTGTAGAAGCCTGTCTCAACAAGGATCCAGGCTTTGTAAGCATTCAGTACTTCAATTCTGTTACATCTACATGAGCAAAACTATGTGCTGTTTCTAAACTGCCATTTTATTCAAAAGCTTTAACTCATACTTATAGGACTTAAGGTATATCATTCTCTGGAGTTTTTTTTTTAGCTGGTTGCCAATGTTGTATCTATCTCTCTGCAGAGACCTACAGCCAAAGAGCTGCTGAAACATAAGCTTATTGTACGTTACGCTAAAAAGACCTCGTACCTCACAGAGCTCATTGACCGGTACAAGAGGTGGAAGTCTGAGCAGAGTCGAGACGATTCCAGCTCCGACGAGTCTGACTCGTAAGCACAGGCTGAGTTGCTTTTTTTTTTTTTTTTTTTTTTTTTCCCCCCTCCTTCTTTACTTCCCACCTCTTGGTACACATTGGTTCAAACCAAAATTGAACAAAGGTACACAAACTACATGTGTGTATTCAAAATGAGTAGAGTAGCATACTGATTCAATACACTTGGTTCAATTTTAACTGGTAAACTGACAGTAAAACACAATTTTAGTTTACAACACATGCTATATATATTGTCTGGTCATTATTTTGAGTATGTTAAGTTATTGTCTACATGATCATAATTTTTAATTAGGATTATTTCAGGTAACATGCCATGCTTGGCATTATCAGAATTTCCTAAGCTTTACCAGATTGGAATGCTTAAATTAATCATGCCTATGAACTTCATTGTAATAATATGTATTATTGGTAAACATTATAGATGGTACTCTTCTGCCTTTTTTTTGGCAATTCCAGTTGAAATCAGTCTCTGTGTCTCTACTCAGTGAACAGGATGGACAGGCCTCAGGTGGGAACGACTCGGGAAATGATGAGTGGATCTTTACCATCAGAGAAAAAGACCCCAAAAAAATCCAAAATGGAATCATGCAGTCATCGGCGCTGGGCCACAGCGAGGTGAAGGGGAGAGAGAAACTATCAGCCTTATACATGTGCACAGGGGTCCATTAGGTGTAGGAGCTCAGTGTCCTTAAGTGTAGGGGCACTTGGAGAATCTGTACTAAAAATTAATAAGCATTTTCAAGACATTGGGAGGGGGAGTGCAGAGAGTGCTTTTTGTACTAGGCCCAGAAATATGTGGGTCATTCCTATGTACAATCAGGAAATGCCATTATTCCAACAGTGTTTATTATAAAACTTTGTTGAAATTACTGAATCAAAACAATGTCAGATTAATGACTGCAGTAGTGGTTCCCTTTGTGTTCATTTGAGGTGTGAGGCATTACATTGTCTCTGATAGAATACTAGCTGATTTTTTTAACGTCTTTGTGCAAAGATGCTATAGTGTTAGTTTGTTCTTTAAATCGCCATGACTGACCAAAGCCTACATTCATGTGTAGATTGTAAACCTCCACATACAGCATCTTTGTCAGAATTCAATGCTGATATAAATATGTATATGTATATGTATATATGTGTCTCTCCCTCTCTCTCTCTCTCTCATGCTGCTGCTGTTCTCCCTCCCACAGGTACAGAGCAGTGCACAAAGGCCTTTGTCCCAGAGCTTGTCAACTATTATATCTCCGTTGTTTGCAGAAGTAAGAACTTAATCACACATTTATTTACAATGCACCTATTAAACTTGGGCTACTTTAGTTATATTACTGAACATTTTTTAGTGTATTTAAAAAAAAAAAAAAAAAAATCACCCATAGCAGGCTCAGTCAGCATCATCTGCTTTCATGCATTGACTCAAAATACAGAGCTGTGTGTATAAATAAAAACACAAGCCAGTGCTGCTATAATGATAATAATAGGCTGACATATTGCTGTGCAGTGCAAAGCAGCAGTCTTCTCTTGGCTTGCGTATGTGGGTCAAGTAAACAGTTTGAGTACAAGGCCTGTTGCTGCTGAGTACCACATGAGATTTAACAGTTTACCAGTTGCTGCTCTCTCTTGCACCTCCAGCTGAAGCAGAAGGGTGAGGCGAGTAATGGAAAGCCGGAGGCAGTGGAGGAGCTGAGGGAGGCCATATTCCTGGCAGAAGAGGCATGCCCAGGCATCTCGGACTCCATGGTCACAGAGCTAGTACAGAGACTGCAGAGGTATGATTTAAGGATTAAAGTTCTCCAGCACCTCCAAAGATTTCTGTCATAGTCATCTTATAGAGTTAATTGTTGAGCTCAACAAAGTTTACATTAAATTAGAGCCTCTTAATTACAAAGCTTCTTAATTGCAGCCATTTAAAAAAAATAAATACATTGATCAGTTCTACTACAGAACTCAAGTCTGGGTCTACATCTGAACCGTAGAATGCCAATTGTCACCCTTGCTCTAGGGAATGCTTGAGGTCTGGCCATTCATAGTAATAAAGGTATTTAGGATTAGACCTTCCTCTCTCCATGTCTTTCTGACTAACCACAGGTATGTTTTGTCTGGCAGGTTTGCGGTACCCCGGGCCTCATCTCACTGACTGCTTGCTGTGGATTCTCCTCTCTTTGCCTCCTAGTGCAGCCTCTCTCCCTCTCTCTCTCTCTCACACACACACACACACACACACACACACACACACACACACACACACACACTCAGCCTGTACCTAGCACACTTATTTTTTATTTTTTTCATTTTTTTTATTTTTTGGGTTTACATATCAGGTGAATGAGTAGTGTTGTGGAGGCCAGGCTGGGCTTAGACTCCGATTCCGACTCAGACTCAGACTCAGACACACCCCTTCTGAGAGCAGTGCACCTTATTCCGCACACACGGGGCAGAGCAGCAGGTGGTTGCACCAGCCATGTGCAGGTTCTTTCCAAACTGCATGTGTAAAGCAATTTGCGTCTTAATGACACAGTTTTATTCTTAACCATCTAGCGAGTGATGATTCAGTTGCAACATGAGAATAAATCATTTGTCATGTCAGTTACACTGATTCATTAATCCCTTTCACCCTCTAGCTAAAAGAGATGGCTAGTTAACATTTCAGTAGAGAATGTACGTCAGAACTTAGTTGAAATGCAAGGAGTAGTTGTTATATGGTAGCTGTACGTGAGTATTTTATTATTATAATTTTTATTACTGTTTTTTGTTCAGTAGTTATTAGCTGGTCAGTTTTAGTTTTACCCTGTTTTACACTTGTCCCTTCACTAGTGTAAGTATTACACTATGGTGCATTTATTACAAGCTCTGTAAAGTAGGCAGTCAGTTTCGTTAGAACTTGGATAGTTGGTGCAAACCAGTCATTGAATGTGCAGTATTTGAGATATTGAGTGTGTGTGAATGAGTGCTGTATGGTCCCAGCAGTGAAGTTGTGATGATCCTTTTTCTTTCTTTTTTTTTCTTTTTTTTTTTTTTTTTTTTAACTCAGGTATCCTGCTCTCAGTAACGAGTCTTCTGAGACGCAGACTGAGCATGCTCAGCTGGGTGTGTAAATGTGTGTGTGTGTGTGTGTGTGTGTGTACATAGGCTTACAAACATGTTATGGAGGTACGCTAATGAAAACACTGTGTTAAAAATGGCCAACTGCTCCTGTAGATACTGTTCATGAAGGCATATATGTACACTGGCCATCACTGAGATTGCCTTGTCTTTTAGTTTGCTTTTTTTTTTTTTTTTAATCATTTGATTAAATTTTTTCATGGATTGAACTGAACGCTGCCATTGGATCCATTATCACACACCTTTGTTCTTCTCTACCTTCACAGTGCCATTCATACTCTCCTATTGTTTCCATCTACCCTCAGTTCTTGAGTCCAACACTTATAAAATATATTTATAAAAGTTCCAAGCCCATTTTTTTTTTCTGATCATTTCAGTCATGGAAAAATAATGCTGTATAATGCTTTTTTTTTTCTCTTTCTCTTTCTCTTTAAAAGCTCCAGACTATTTCACCAAACTCTAGTCCTTTTGATTTGCTGTAAACTTGTCATATGCCGCTAAATCCTCACGTCTTCCTGGAAATTGAAACGGTACAGGGCGTACCAACAGCTTGAATTGCACTTAGATAACTGCCTTCTTATGATACATGAATTAGCCATAAGACATAAGCATGAGACTTGTACAGTGCATTTCACCTCATACATATAGGACTGCTGTGAGTGTGAGCACCATCTATGACGTCCATGAAGTTTAGTGTGTTAATACACATCTCACTGGTGCATTTGAAATCTGTTCGTTGCTCACGTACATTTAGTATCTGTAGTGAAAAGCTAGCATTAACAAATGTGTTGTGGTAGAACTGCACTTGAGCTAACCCTCAATCTTGTTTTAACCTGTAACTGGGCAATGATGCATTTATTCACCAGTTTTTAAAATGTTACTCCAGTGATTAAAGCCGTAGCTTAAACATAGCATGGGAATCTGAGCGCAAAGCAATTCTAGATAAATCTCTTTTCTAACTGTTTTTGGACATGGATGCTATCACAAGCATGATGCGTATGCATGTGTGTGGCAAGTGTTTAAAATCCTGAAATCCAACCGTTTAAATTGATTTTAAAAGGCTTTATGCTAACATTACTAAAATTTGAATTTTAGTGCTTTTAAATTGCACACTTTGTGTTCTAAATACAGTTTGGGAAATGTCAAGCTTTTCTTCAAGACTGGAAATTTTAACAATGTAATCACAGTAGAGCATTTCTAATACCCAGCTGTAATGTCTGTCTGAGTAAGTTGGACACTGGGATTTAGAAGAGATGCATGAACAAGACAATGACACTGACCATGAAACCACTAAAAGCATGTTCAGAGAGTACAATGAGGAGTGACGTTTGTTTCATGTACTCAGGTGGAAAGTAACTTTTGCTTAGTTATCGTCTTAGTTAATAATAAAATTAGAATATGCTTATAATACGCCATAAAATTCTACCGATGTAGAGTTGAATTTAAACTCAAGTTTAATCTCACAACTAGTTTGGAATTATACATTTAAAAACAAAGAACAGAACTCTCCGTTACACGCTTTAAAAAAGACTGGCTAATGATGAGGCTATTAACATGCTCGAAGAAACAATTACTGAAAGACTAAACGAAACGGAATTTTCTGCAAGTGAAGCTGTTCATTCCTGGTTTAATGTTTAAGTTGTTCTGTCTCCAAAACCCATAGATGGCATTTTAATAGAGGCAGAAATCTGCACTCACATTCAAACTCTGTCCTGTTGATCAGCCTGTCTGTTTACCACAAAGTGCTTCCCTTTTTTTTTTTTTTTTTTCTTCTTTTCTTCTCTTACTATTGATATTTGCACCTTTTCCATTTAGAGTCTGTAAGCTGTAATTTTAATGAGATCACGGTTTGTCTTGTTTATCTTTGCGACTGAACTTTCTTGAGTATGGCAATAAATTAGGCTGTCAGGTTTCTCAGCACAGATATATTCTATGGAACAAAATTCAATATTTTTATAAGTGTAAAGTGCAGTATTATCTCTCGAATGAATTACACCATATGCTATCTAACTGATTTTCAAACAATGTAATTTTCTGTAACATTGCTGAGTGTATAGTCTTGTACATAATTCTTGCTTTTGTCATCAAATACCAAGGTACTGAATTCCTTGCAAGCTTTCAAGTGATTTTAAGAAAAATAAAACAATGATAGTTTGATTTGCCTGCTGTTTTAAATGTGCTAGTGGAAATAAGACATTTATTTTGTTTTTTTTTCTGAGCAGAAAAAGTGTTTGTATCCATTCATTTCCAGCCAGAATAACAGAAATTGCCATTTGCTTCTCAGAAGTAGGTATTACATGCTATTCTTTGGTTCAGGGCTGGATTTTGTCTAACAGTCCAATGATGTTATAACATAATAGCAAGAAGATTTTGGTCTCTTCTGTTTAATAAGCACTACCATGAGTTCGACACAGCAAGTTTTATTCATACATCAAAAAACAAAGATCAAATTTTCTCACACTATATACAGGTATTACATACAATGTTTATACACATATTACATATTTTATACAAGAAAAATATACATAAAAATGTAAACTTTTGTATACAAAAAATACCTTAGACATAAAACAAGGACCAATAACAAAAGGTGACTAGATTATTAGCTCATCCTATCATTTAAAAACAGTTATACAGTACATTCACTGAGTATAGGAATTTGTCAGCCATTGTTCAGCTTTTAAGCGGTTTCAAGTGCCAGTGGAGCCCTGAAGATGGCTTGCTTTAGAGGGTGGACTTAAGTTGACTGTGCAGTAAATCTCAATGCAACTTATATCCGGGGGTTAGGACAGCTGCAGGGATATGACACGATGGCGTAGTATTGAAAAACTCAGAATATTTCTTACAAGACCCATTTTTGAATCAACAAAAAGGCAATACTCCTGTTTGCAGCCTTGATTTATAAGAACAAATTAAAAGATGAAAATCACTGATGCTAAAGCATGATCACACTTTTAAACTGATCCACGGGAGTTAAAAATCAAATTACATTTGAAGCTTTAATTTTGATTTGTTAAAAAAAAAAAAAAAAAGATTCAGTATGCCCATCACCACACTGGCATTCCTACGAATCGTTCTCTTTGGATGCAAGCTTCCGTGTTAATCCAGTTAACTCACAATATGGGCCATTTGTGGTTATATTCATGCAAACACCAAACTTTCCACTATTACTGTAGCTGGATTTTAATAGCTATCAAAAATACTGCTGAACATGATCACAGTCTTTTTGCCCAAAGAAATGACAAGAAAACACAAACGACATTCATTCAACTGGAAATAATCAATCACTAGGATTTTGATAGCCATTAAAACTAGTGACAGGTACACCACAAAACTAGAACCCCATCTGGTATCCTCCAAATAATATTTTATTCTTTTTCTTCAAATAATTTTGTAGTCGCTTCACTGCCACTCAGTTAAACTCACCAATAAAACCCAATTACTTCCAATTCAATTACTACTCTATAAATATGTTACATATGACAATATATGTGATAGCCATCCTGTCTAAAAATCTATCAAAACCATTGATTTACTGCCAGAACCGACAGTGTATTAAAAACAGGCCAGAATTAGGTGAAGGTTGCTGCCTCTCAGGGGGGGAAGAGTCTGAGTGATAAAGACCTCGCCACAGTTTACGGGCCATGCAGCCAGTCTAAGTGTGGAGTTTAAACCTGGTTTACTGTGGAAGTCTGAGGAGGAGAAGTGTGTGAACAGTCCTGCTCCATAGAAATTGCACCAAAGGTCCCAGCACAGCAAAGATAGGGTAATTTAATGACCATTCAGCCATGCATTCCTCATGTCAACCCCTATTCAAAGACTGCTCTGCTTTAAAGAGAAACCTCACTAAGCCATTTTATGCTAAACTTAGTAAGCACCATAGACAGGAACATTTTGAATCCTTATATTTGGTGAAAAATCAATATATATATTTTTTCTTTCATCATAAAAGCTATTTATTTTCTGTACGAGCTCTGTCGGTGTTTTGTAAATGAGAATAACACAGTCTAGCTCTAAGCTCTGTATTAAGCAGAAGAGTTCATTCTCAGTTTTAAGTGAGACAGAATTTTTTTTTTTTTCACAGATCCACATTGATCAAGCAGTCTGGCTGCTATGAGGTACACAACTGAAACTGACACATGATTTAAATACTGTAATGATACAATATGCTGATGTGCTTTATTGCTTTGAGTAACCAGGTTTCTACCTTCAGGTGCCTGTGAGGTCTCTGAACAGGAAAGTTTACAGGCCAGGATAGGTCCACTGAGTAAGCTTCATCTGAGTGTCTGCATAAAAGGTTTAATATGTACAGTGCAAGATAAAATCTTCTGGATAAAAGCTGTTTGGCGGATATTCTCGGTGTTTTGACACCCTCACTGTGATCGGATTTTCTATATAAATGTGCACTCGTAAACAGCACAGACACATCTACTGCTGTCTGCTTAATGAAGCCTTGAATGAGAGACGGCGGGGTCAGTGAGTGATGTGATGACGTAGGAGAGGCAGTAACATAGTGACCGCTGTTCTGGCTTAAACCAGGCCTCCAACTGAAACACAAACTCGGCACAACAAGAAAACATCATAATGATACCCCCTCCCCTTTCAACTGCTTTAACTGAACCCTGCAAAAGGCTAAGATGTGTGTGTGTGTACATGCCTGCCTTTCCTTTCACTTGCTCTGCTGGAAAGTAGGTGCAGCACTGTTGGCACCTGCAGCAGTGGCACCAGCACTTGTGAATCCCGTAGGGGGCGCTGTGGAACTGTGGCTGGGCTGTACGTCTTTCGGGATGCCGCTGTGAGAGGCAAGCTGATGACCAAAGGCCGCGCTGAATTGTGGGAGCTGCAGTTTGGGCTGGCTAGTGCTGAGCAGGTCACGGGGGGAGTTTGGAGGAGAGGAGGAGGGAGCAGAGGGTGGGTGTGTGATGGAGGGAGGAGTGGACAGAGAGGTGGAGAGGAGATGAGTGTCCGGTGTCAAGAGGTTCCCAAACTGCATTGGTTCTGTGAGGGAGAGGGCAAGATTGCTCCAGGAGGAGCGAGGAGCGCCTGGTAATCCACTGAGAGGCACCTCCAGTAGGAGAGGAGGCTCAGTCTGGTACGATGCAGAGTGTGGGGAGGAGATATGGTCACTGTAAGGAGACGGCACATGGTCACTGCTATAATGGCTGCCTGGAGGAGAGGAGGGCAGTGCGGGCTCGGGTTTAGAAAGAGCCGAGTGAGGGAACGTTCGCTCGTTCAGTGCACGGTTCGAGCCAGCAGCAGGCACTGAGGCAGTGGCTGGTGGTGGCTGAGGAGACAGGGATGGAGGGAAATGCTCATCTGCTGAGTGATGGAGGAGATTGTCCTCCAGCTCCAGGCTCGGGAAGTTGTCCGATGCTATTCGGCCGTTTAGGAGGTCGCCCATGGCCGTCACCGTGACCCCGGAGCCAGAGAAGACGCTCATGGCGCGATGGTCATCAGCTGGGGCCAGTTCACCCATGGAGTTTAAACAAACCAGCGTGTCAGGATATGAGCCCATCGCCTGCAGAGCACGAACCAGCTCCTCTGCCTCTTCCGTGGTGGGAAGCAACTCTCCATTCTTACCTAAATATGAATATTTTACATTTTACTCCACAAGAAGAAGAGGTGTGGAGATACACAATATCACACAATTACAACAGAAAGGACACACTGACAGTCTAATTCTAAATGGTAAGCATGCACAGAAACTCCACACCGACAGCAACACCGGTGCACCATGGCACTTACATTGATGTCTTCTACCAAATGGTATAAATGACTTTTCTTTGTCTTCTACATTTTATTCTATGGTTATGTAAACTATTGTACTCAACTGTTCTAATAAAAAAAAAAAAGGAGTGTGAATGAATGTGTGCGTTTGTGTGCAATTACCCTCAAACAGGTCAAAGTCCTGCAGGTCATCAGGCAATCTGGGCAGCACGTCAGAAAAGTCCTCCTGATTCAACTCCAAGTCATTTGGAATGTCTGCTATGTCAGTGGTGATGTCATCAGGAAGTTCATCTGCACTGAGGTCAGGTGTAGAGGGGCTTCTGACAAGAGTGTGTGTGTGTGTGTGTGTTTGTTAAAACAAAGGCAAGATGTTGAAAATCGAAAGCAAAAATAAACATTTAAACAAAAATCAATGAAGTACTAGAGATCTGTGTGTGTGTGTGTGTATATATATATAGAGATCTGTGTGTGTGTGTGTGTGTGTGTGTGTGTGTGTATATATACATATTTGTATTCCCTCATTACATCACTGTTCCACCTGACTGCGGTAATGCACAGTACAGTTACTAATTCAAAACTAAAACCCTGGTCGAGTACCTGTGGAGTTCTGTGGAGCAGGGGTTTTCCAGAGAACTCTGGACCCAGCGGACCCATGGAATTTACACCCTCCAAACATATTCATTTTAAACTATTAAGCTCATTATTCATACACAGGGTTCCTGCAGGTTTTATGAAGGTAAATTTAAGACTTTTTAAGACCCACAGAAACCCTGATAACATGTGTAATAATATTCTGGTTATTTATTCAAGCCATAGTGCTTTTTATTCCTGAATTTTCCATGTAGCGAACACATTAGGTCCAAGTTGACATTATTTATAAGCCTTGTTTCTGAGTTACCGAGGATTGAACAAATTCAATTCAGCTGACCTGTCAAACTGGCTGATAACTATATACGAGCTCAATAATAAATATAACTTTTATAATCATGGGCTATGATCACCAGTGTAACAAAATTTTTTTACAAAATCATGGACCCCCTGGCTAGGCTGCACACACCCCTTTGAGAAGCAAAACCGCTCTGGAAGATATAGTGTTGTGAGATAACCTAAACCTAGAGAAGCTGAAAGCAGTACTGGATGAAGTTATTAGACACTATTACTGACTGCTGTGCTGTATGGTCTGGGGGGAAAAGCAATTCTGGATAGCTAGTATTTTTTTTTTTTTGGGTGACCCGACACAAGCACTGACTCACAACAATTCTGTGATAATGTATTCAAGCAATTATCTACACTATTTCTAGCACCACCCTTATATCCCTGTAGAATTATCTTGGTACTCAAGCAAGAAAGGTAACAAAAGTCACATGTTATGTAGTTACAGTACAGGTCACATGGAAATGGAAATAAATGTGGGATGTACTGTACTGTACCATTCTGTCAGGTAGAAAAGTACTACGCTATGTGAGGCTGATGTGGTGTGTGGGTATACGTACCTGATACTGGCATGGTGGGTGGGCAGTGCCAATGTGGGGGGCATGGGCAGGTTGCCCTGTGGTAGGGCAGGAGGAATGGGTTTCTGGGGACGCCGCACTACTTTCCTCCTCTTTTTCTTGTGTTTCTTTGTCAGTGCTGGTGGTTTGGTCTTTTTACGCGGCCGTCTCTGCTGCTGCTGTTGCACCCGCCTGTTACTATCCCCACGGAGGAAATTATCCTGCAGAAATCAAACACACACTTTTAGTTTATTAAACAAACCAGGCCTGTCAATAAAATCCTTTAACATAGAATCCAACAATGGAATAAAATGTATTTACTCTGTAGTAAGTGCTCCGCAGCCTGGTTTCATGGCTGGTTATAATACTAACCCTGCTTTCACACTCACTGTTAACATCACATGCACTTCTGTTTCAAATAACACAGCACTGTCAAAGTACTTGTTATTGAGTTATCAAAGGATTTTGACACATTTGACCCTTACTTGGTGTTTAATCAACTGTCAAATTGGTTTTGATGAAAAAAATGTGTTAGATTTCCTGGAAAAAAGGTCTGCAATGATCTCACCTTTTTGGTTTTTTATTGTGAAGCAAAATAACTATCGTTTACTTTTCTACTAGTTAGAACTGGACCTAATTTCAGGTTCAAAATGGCCTCATGCAACTACAAAGGTACGAGCAGTTCAATGATATCACCATCTCAAATTAAGGTTGAATAGTGTAAAGTCAAACAGAGGGTCCCCGGAGGACTAGCGGCCCGGGTTCAATTCCCCGCCAGGGAACCGACCCCAGTGGCTGGGGTTGCACAAGACGGTGCACTCCCAGTGCCGGTCCCAAGTCCGGATAAAACTGGGGAGGGTTGCGTCAGGAAGTGCATGCAGCGTAAAAACTGTGCCAAATCGAATATGCGGACCAATGATTCACTGTGGCGACCCCTAACAGGAGCAGCCAAAAGAAGAACAACGGTGCAAAATCAAACATGTTCGGTGAAACTTTAGCTGAAAACAGTATTTATCTGTTAGCTTGATAACTACTGTTCTGGCCAGACTACGTTCAGTCAGTCATGTCCCTCTGCAGAGAGCATGGGTTATGGCTCAGCTATATAGTGAAAAGCAGTTATGCTTTCCACTATATAGCTATGGGTAGTTATGCACTACTCATAACATTGATCCTACAGCAGAACACTAAAATAGACCCAGGCAAGGTATAAGATTACATGCTTTCTGTTCTTACTCTATGATGCATATAATAGCACCGATATAGACTGCTGGAAAACATTACGTCAGCAGCGACATTAGCAGTTTTAATCAGGCCTGAAATTATGCAAGCAACCTGATGACATTCTGTTCGAGCCAACCCGTGTATTAAAATGGAGCTGATTGATGGCGCAATTGGAAATCTCTGATGGGGATCATGTTGTCAAAGTCAGGATATTATTATAATGATGAGTAGTAAACACTATATAAGAAAATTTGCTACATACCTACCAGTGTCATTAATCATATTTAATTATTCTTGTAGCAGGGCTTGTAATATTAAGGTGCTTAATATTAATTTATCAATCTTACTTTAGAACTTAATTTAGCATCTCTCAAACAAAACACCAAAACCATGTGAACCATTTCTGTAAAAACAACGTGTGAATTTTTCGTCCTACCAATTGGTCAAAACTTTCTTTAAGCTGTCATTTATGTTAAGGTCAGTGTTGCACTGCTTTGCCTATTTTATTGAGAGCCTTTGTATTACTTTTGTTATCTTGTGTTATCTCAATTTTGCTAATATGTTAATATACTTCATCTTTTATTATTGGTTTTGTGGTTCAGCTTCATAAATATTAACTACAGTAATATTCATAACTATAATTTAGGTGACAGGCACCCCTGAACAAAAAAAACAAAAAAAAAAACAAGAACAATTACTTTATATATAAGCACATTGTCTTGTAATAAGTCTGGAGTATCATGTTTTTTTTTTTGTAATGGTTAGGCATAATACCTTAATATCGTCCCTCTATATTTTCTAACTGGTGGTAAATAAACCACACTCATTATTGAGTCTTGTATAGGGAATATAACCCAAGTGTAAGACGAATAACTACTGGTACTTGTAAATTTATTATGCCATTCTACATACATTGCTTCTGTAAATCAGATGTTTACTGCACTGGAAACTCATGCCTTTATTCTGATCTGGGGGAAGAAATTAAATAAAAACTTTTAAAATACCATTTTCTTGGCATGTTCATCACACAGAGGTGTCTGATGTGTGATGTCGAAGACGGGGACGGAGCACTGCTGCCCATCAGCAAATCGCGCCGTGCAGCTGGAGAAGAGCTGCTGTGAGCGGTTCAGCAGGATATCTACAAAACAACACTGTCAAGGAATAGTACAGACCAAAACACACCTCTACATAAGATATAGCAAGAATTCCACTAGAAAACACACAGATGTGATGGTGATCATTTGTAACAGGTAATTGGTACACTGGAGTATGTGTGAACATATGACAGAAGGATACGTTGGAAGCAGTGGCGTGTAAAAGGCAGAGATGGGTTGCTGCAGGGTTGACCCTTGGTGCTACCAGTGCACACGGATTTTTCCACTTCCTGTTGTACTGCACGCCTAGAAAACATGAAACATCTTTTAACATACAATTTCAACCACTCTAAATCCTACTTTCCCTCTTACACACATACACATACACCCTCAGATCCTATACCTGCTGGAGGTGTGTGATGTTCTGCTGAGCTGCTGGATGAGTTCTCCTGTGCAGTCAGGGTCCTTGCTGGCTGCATGGAGCAGAGCTTTCCTAAAAGCGTATTTGTATCTGGTGTGGCGTGTGGCAGCTCTCTCTTGCCTACACAGGTGCTTGTAGCGCTCCTGCAAATACGTACAGAGCTGAGCTAGACGAGACTGCCGAGGCTCCTCACGTTCACCAATGGAACTGGGGGGGGGGGGACAGAACAAATATAAGAAGTGGTAGAAAATGTTACATTAAAAATTCACAGGCCATATTTACAGACAGCTACTGCTGATATATGTTTCATCTTACAAGCCAGGTGACATGGTCTACCAGTTTTTCCATATCCAAGCAGAAGTCACACGTCAGCATATTCACATACGTTTTTGCAATTTCAAAGGCATTCCTTACTGGTGGTGAGGACTCCGTTCCGGCAGTCTCCAGGCCTGAGGCAATGAAGGAATTCTCTCTTCTGCTTCTTCATCTTCATCAGCACTTTCATCAGACCAGTCCAGCCCTGAATAAACGGTCATAAAGATTAGTAAAACTCCATGAATACATATCATCACTTATTGCAAACAGCCATTAAAATATCACTTCACATGAAAAATCTAATTACAGGTGGATGTTTTAGTTATAATAGAGTTAATATTAAAAAAAAAAAAAAAAAAAAAAAAAAAAAGTATGTCTGCAGCTTGTCACTGTATTTAAGTTAGTGAGGCATGTCTGCATTACACAGTTTATTGGTGCTCTATCTCTGTGAGGTTGGTAAAACACATTAAAACTGTGTGTTTAATGAGCTATTAATACCAAGATGCGGGAAGAGGTCTCCGTGCTCTCTGTGTCTGTGTGCACAGAGCTGCACAAGATGCTGTAGCCTTGACAGGCAGGCAGGAGGTGCTGTGAAGGCAGTGGGTCGCATAGCGATGGTGCGGCTCTGTGGACACTCCCGAGCACCAGCTGGTGGGTGACTGGCGGCAGTGAGGAAGGTTTTCCGGTACTGTTGGCCTGCTGAGGGGGGCGTGGCGGGCACCAGAGAGGCTCCAGTAGGAGCTGGGTCTGGCGTACATAGCAGAGCCTGTGATGCCCCCTGCTGGATGAAGGAAGGGTGACCAGCATGCTGGGAAGGTGGGGGAGGTGCAGGTGGTGCTGCTGGTGTTGGAGGTGGTATGTTTGGCGATCTGGGCAGTGTGCAGGCCACTGTGACTGGTGTCAACTGCTCTGATGTGGGGGAAGGAAAGTCAGCGTCATGGCGTGGCCCTTGCTGACTGAGCACTAGCCGACTAGCAGGCTTCCTCTTAAGTACAGAGTTCTTGCGTGTGGTGCTCTCCACTCCATCCACGTCCTCCTCGTAAAAGGCAAAGGGGTCAAGAAGATGCGTGTCGGACAGGGCAAGGGGGGGCAGACGGGTACATGGCGGAGACGGAGGCAAACCATCTAAGCCATTGGGAGCTTTGAGAGCTAGAGAGGGCACGGTGATGTTCAGCGCTACAGAATCCAGCGCATCATGTTTTTTCTTACGCTCCTTCTTGGGGATGAAGCCCAGCACTTGCAGGTGGCTGTTACAGTATCTAAAATAGAAAACACTGTACCATTAAACAGTGATAAAACAATGGTTACGAGCATCAACTTTAACAGGTGTAAAACCAGTGTCATCTGCTGCAGGTACATCTAACTAAACTGTATTATCTTTCCTCTTACTGCATTTACATTTCAAGCAGCAAATAGCACAATGGATACTGCAACATATATAACAATAAGAATACTGTAAATAAATTAATCATTAATTAATTCTACTCATCTACTTTGCCAATTAAATAGTTTTTTTTAAACAAGTTACATTATTTGATCACTACCACATTGCTACTGTAATTATTACTTGTAGCAATACCACTAAGACAAATTCAATGAAGTGACGCATGTAGTTTTATGCCATTTGTAATCATCAGATGATTTCGTACATGTAAATAAACACTATATAATCTGTGACAAGCTTTGAAAACGTAGACGTGAAAATGTTTCTGTAAAGATGGAGGATCATCAGTCTTTAGTTAGCTACTCAGTGGAAGTAATAAAGGGCTGTCATTGCCTCATTACTCTCTTTTTTATTCTACTGTAGAAAAGCAGCCAACTGCTCTGTACAGATGCAATAAGATGATGAGGAATAATGCTTTCTGAAACTGAAATCGATACTGTAGAAGTAAACAAACCCCTCTGTATAAGACCATTGGTTATGCTATCATTGCTTTGAGCGCATCATGTTGTTGAACAAGTCAAGAGCTATAATTCTGTAACTTTGCCAAAGTAAGCTTTATAGGCTGTTCTATAATAACACAGCGACTCCGTCACCGGACACGGACAATTCTGAAATTATGCTGTGAAAGAACTCTGCAGTATAACGTTTTATGTTTTGAATCTTGGGAAAGCACCTTAATCACCTGTGTACACCTGAAATTTTTGTGATTCGTGGATAATAAAGCTCAAATCTGAAGCGCCTGTCAGGTTTGCATAAATTGCAAGTAGGTACAAAGTAAAACGACAACAACTCACCTGCGGTCCTCAGCTTTAGGAATGGGATTTGTGCATCGTTGGCTGTTGTACTTGGCCACATATTCACACTGTTTAAAGGGAGCAGTCTTGTCCTCTAAAACGTGCCGTATGCAGAAGGCGTATCCATTGAGTCTGCGCTGCTTGCAGAGTTTAGGGCTGTATGAGCACAAAGGCTTATTGTCCACCTCCGAGAAGTGTATGTGTTTCCCCTCATACATCACGTGACTCTATTCCTTGAAAACATCAGCTGACAAGAAAAAGTCAAAAAAGACTAAGTTTAAATTGATCAACTCTGCATTCAACAGTCACAACTCACATAACAGTATGGCATTTAGGAAATAATTATTAAGATGTGTACATCGCAATTAACCTTAAATGTTATCAGATCAAATAAATTTGCTCTAAAATTGTTTGACTCATTACTATACAGAATCAGATGTAAAATGTGGTCTACTGACACCAGGGATTGACAAATCATAAATGCATTAGCTGGCAGCTCCAGTGTGCTGCCCAATACCATGTTTAGGATGCCTGGAAGCTGACTTAGCAAAAAAAAAAAAAAAAAATTTGGAGTATCACATAATAGAATATTGTATGGAGAGCTAGTTTGCTAGTTAAGTGCATTAATACAGACTAAGGAAAATAAACAAGTATACAATTATTATCCTCATCTAACAAAGTTTCTAATGTACTACATCATGTTTGTGCAGGTGATAAAATGTTAGTAGGTTGTTTCAGCTATGAGCTGTGGTGTTCTCTCCTTTCACAGCATGTGCAAGATATTATTCATGTCTGGATAATCTTTTCTGTCGATATGTTTAAGCATGAGCTGAATATGTGTGTAGAAATCAGGACAGTTATATGATTCAGATTCAGGATTCAGGATTCAGAACAAGTAGCTCACACTACACTTTCAACATTAAGGTGCGTCACACCGCAGGGAAGCACATTATGTTTAAATAGACACATCACATAAAAACGTCTGTTTTGCAAAATCAATAATGGGTAGGTTTTCTTCTTTTGGAACTATGAAGAAAGAAGAAGAAGAAAAAAAAAAAAAAAAACACCTAATAGCCTGGACACAAAATCTGCTTGTCCCAAGAACCTGGGTTACTAATTTGTCCACTCATTTTGTATCTGAAAAAGAGAACTGAGAGGTTAGAGACATAAGCCTGTTCCTCAAAGGTGGATCTGAATCAAACAGAGTTGTTGTTTCCACATGTTCAGCAGGAAGATTTTTACAAGGTATCGGAGTAATTTTGGACGTAATATGGCAATGCTGTCAAAGAAGGAGACCAATTTTATGATATATTTAAGGTAAGATATTGATTTGTATAGGGTGGCAGGATGCAACCCCGTTACATATGGGAGTGGTCACAGTGGTCAAGTGTCAGGTGAGGAGAGTGACACTAGTCAAACAGGTCTGTCACTTATCAGTGCAAACACACTGAGGTCACTGAGGACACTGAAGCACACAGCCAGTCAGACTTATAAAAAAAAAAAAAAAAAAAACGTGGGCTTACAACAGACTAATATTAATCATCTCATCATTATTATCAAATGCCTAAATATGAGCGTGACACAAATAATAAACTGTTAAGGGTTTAACTTGATACTGTTACAGTCTGAACATCATTCCCGTTTTGTTTTGTTTTTTTAAAAGGAGCACAGTCATAAGTTTTTGGTTTGCTTTTTACTTTCAGTTTGTGCTTTCTCACACACGATGAGTAAAAGTCATGCATCTTAACACCAGATCAAATTGCGACTACTTTCTGAACGATAACAGAGCTGCTGTGAAATAACACGGGAGCCAACGACGCTGCAGAGTCGTAGCTTGCCAGTTAAACTTATAACGTAAATAGAGCTTTAAATAAATGATAAATATACGTAGGTGGGTTAGCTATATGAGGTGATTTTTTTAAGATGTTGCTACCATGTTAATATAATTAATCCGTGTATAACTAGGTAGCTACCGTCGGTTCAGTTACAATGTTAAATTTGAAGTAATGTTAACTAGCTAAGCAACTGTCAATATAAACGATCATAGGCGAACATTAAAAGCGACATCGCAAAATTACAAACAGGGACAAATGTATTTTTCCATTTCATATAACTAGTGTTAGCCAGTAGCTAGATACATTTACCAGCCAGCACTAGTTAGCTTAGCCAGTATATTTAAAATACACAGCGTTAGCTGGAGAACTAGCTAATAGTGCTAAAAACAAAGCCGCCGTATCCAGGAAACGCAGACACATTAACACGGTTCTAGCTTATTTTCTAACTCCCTAAGCTGTTATATAAATACATACTATTTTATACAGATTTTTTTGTATTCCTCGTTATTTAAATAGTATGGACTATGTTCATTAATCGCACTTATTTTTGTTACAAAGAAAGCCGAAGCCAGGCGCACAGGCCTCTTCACTCAGGCCCACAAAAACAGAACTGCTAAGGTTAGCCAGTTCCGCAGCATGCTAGCTAACGTTACTTTTAAAAACCATATACATTAACGCAGGCGTAAAAGAGGAAAAAAAAGAAATTTATGTGTGCCAGGATAAATAATGACCTGTTTTAACTGTATTTTACCATGTTTAACATAACTAAAGATAGTAAAAAAAAAAAAGAGGATGAAAACAGCGGCCCACAGAAAGCTCGAAATCCCCGACCCTCGAGTGACAAACATAGCACATTAGAGCGCTGAAAGGCGGCGGCGCCAATAAGAGAGCGGCCGGCTGTAACATAGTTAGGCTTACCTTCAATTAGTACAGGCTCTACGGGATATTCACTCCGGGTACGCTGTGGAAATGCCTAATATAATCAGCTGGACCAGTTAGGCATCTTTACTCGATATGCTACAGAAAATATTCCTTTTTGAAGCCGTGCGCCAGTAATTACAGAGTAATGGTGCAATAAAATGTATATTACCCTCGGCTAACATTGGAAGTGCTAGGCTGCTGGGTTTTTTTTAGTTCAGTCCTCGGTAGACTCCTCACAGCACCACTATCGGCACTGCGGGGACATGACAACACCGTAAAGCTCGACAACAACCTCTTCTACCATATTGGAAGTTGGGCTAGGTATTAACTACAGGCGAAATGCCGAATCATTATGCACTTCCATTTCACTAAACTGTCACAGGTTTGTGGGACAGAGGATGTCCTGAAATGTCCGGCAGGTAGAAAGTTTGAGTGTGTTCTGTAAAGCATTTTGTCAGGCTGACTACACGTCCTCCCTGATGTCGAGCTAAGTTGTGTGTGTGTGAGTGTGTGAGTGTGTGTCTGTGTATTACTCACTGCATGACAGAACAGCTCCGCTCTGTCTTATTGACCAGGAGCACTTTTCCTCAAACACATGAGAGCTGCAAACATTACACATCCACTGTGGCCTTAGAGTAGCTGCCTTCTTAAGTTGTTATAAACTTAAAACCTCTGCTCTGTAATGCACAGTGTAAATGCAGATATTTGTCAATATCACAAAAGTAGCAATAATACTAACTTTAAAATATTTAGGGGTCTTAAATCCTATTCTTTATTGCATCCGCAAGTATGCATGTAGTTACTTAATTAACTGACCATTTATAGTTGTGTTGGAGTTAGTTCTAATCTGTCATATGTTTAAAAAAAAAAAAAAAAAAAAAAAAAACCTGCAGATCACCACAGTTAATTATTGTTGGAATTGTTTCTAAGCTTTTTTTTTTGCCTCCAAATTTTAGTACCTAATTTTACATCATTTTTGTTCACATAATATGGTGATGTAATGGAATATGACTAGGTTAAATTATAGCTTCTATTTATCTTTGACTTTTTCAATAAGTTATCTTTACAAATTATTAGATTTTTTTTTCAAGGATATACACAACTTTCCAGCTATTGAAATTTGTTGTTTAAAGAACAGCACTTTACTACCTCTTAGTTTGATTATGTCGAAGTATACAAAAATAAGTGTAGGCTTCTTTGACATCTTTGGAAGAATATCCTGTAAAAAAGCTGACAGTTAGACGTAATTCATATACTGCAATGGCACTGTGAACGTATTGACAAGCTGTCAAAATGCATCAATGTGCTTGTCTGTCTGCATGTGCAGAAACAACCAGGGTGAGAAGAGAGAGAGAAAAAAAAGCTTGTCTTCATCTTGGGTCAAAATAAAGACAGTTCAAAAAAGTCTGCACAAATTTGCAGCCATAAAACGAAAAACAAATATCGAGAGCACATTTGTCATGTTAAGAGCCTGTAACTTTACATCAATTATGCTTCTAACCAACCAGGAAAAAATGTATAACCTGATGGATTAAAAATATAGCTTGTGTATTTTAAAGTAATGAAACTTTATCAAGTTATTGACAAAATGATTCAGTTGTCAGATTATTTTTTTTACTTTAAATTAACTGAACCTTCAACTTTTAGTTTTCTATCAGAAAGTAAGTATTCTATCAAAGGCTGCTTTTCTGTGGTTGAGCCTCTCATGATTGGGTTGCAGTGTTCAGCAGCCAATGATGCAAAATTTGTTTGACAAGAGGGAGTGTGACGATAGAAATAAAGGTGGAAAATGGTGGTAAAGCACATAAGCAAATGCACATACAGTACTGTGCAAAAGTCTTAGGCAAAGTCTTAGCCTCTCTGGCAGTAAAATATTATTGCAAGCTACTTGCAGAAGAGCTCTGTTCTCCACCTCTTGGATTAATCCAATGGCTTCAAATACTCGCATTCAGAAACAATTCAGGACCTTGTCCAAAAACACATAGTGTGCACTAAGTAGGATGCCTAAATATTAATATTAATTTTAAATAATAATTATTTATTTATTATTCATTTAATGGTGCTTAGTATGGTAGTATGGGAGGGAAGTGGTAGCTCAGTGGTTAAGACGTTGGACTCCTGATTGGAAAGTTGAGCGTTTAAGTCCCCGCACCGCCAAGCTGCCACTGCTGGGCCCTTGAGCAAGGCCCTTAACCCTCAAATGCTCAGTTGTATAAATGAGATAATTGTAAGTCACTCTGGATAAGGGCGTCTGCCAAATGCCCTAAATGTAAATGGAACACTCCAAGTAATCTCAACTCTGGGAATATAATTATATTATTTTTCCCCAATTTTATAGAATTGTGATTAAAAACTTTGTTGTGCACATTGGCGTGACTGTTACTGGGTACCATATAAAAGAGTAAAACACCATGGTTTCTTCTTTGTAGTCTCACATTGCGCTGCTGGTTAAAAGCATCTCAGATGCGGGTAGACACAACAAACTTATGCCTTACTGCGTCAGAACAAAAAGTTTTTTTTCAGTCTCTGATAGAGGTATGTGACTGCCCATCCCTCCTGAGAGCAGAAACCACCCACACAGCTTTTTTGTTGGGTCCAGCAGGATCCCAGTCCCAACATCTCTACTCTGACTTCATCTCACAATCTTTCTCTCTCCTGGCTACCTATCTCAGTGAAGTCAGACTTCTTTCTTGCCTGAAATTAGGGCGTGATGATCTGCGTTATCTGAGGTGGTGCAAACAGATTTCCCACCAAGTCCAGGAACTGACTAGGAATCATTATGTCTGACAGAAGTGCCTAACTACATATTCAGAACAAAATGGTCTATAAAAGAATATATATGAATCCAGGGACTAACTGTAGTGTAGTAATTGTAGATTTTAGTGAAAGCTGACAAAGATTTCAGAGAAACAGGATGTTCTGGACAAAAGTCCTAAACATTTTACAATTTGTTGTTATTTCTGCTAGGCATCATCATCAGCTGAGCAGCTTGCAAGTAGACAGTGTAGTTTCTGCCTGTTTGATCCATGTTTTTTTTCTTCTTCTTGTGAAGTGTGTTTCCTTCAAATGAGGATTTCCTGTATTTTTACGATGGACTTTTATGATAGACTTGATAGATAGATAGAGAACCTGATAGATAATAAAAATCCTTAGGAAGCTGTCAGTCCTGGGCAGGAAGAACACTCTGGGTGGGTTTTTTCCTGCTAACAGATCCAAGGCCAGCCAATCCAAGCACATTTTATAAACTGTATTTTACAGTAATTTTGCAGATTTGGGATTATAGGCTTATGCAGACCGTTGTTTTATTCAAAGATAATTAATGTATTTGAAGGGATACAGACCAACATGTTGCAGGCTAGGATGTACCTGTGAAGAATTACAGACCATACGACTGTCCAGTCATGTACCACCATAAAGGTTCTTATGTTATTCTTATCACTCTCACTGGAACCTGTAAATGTTCTATGTAGAACCCTACAGCAGAGGGCTTCCCTTTCTGAAAATATTTCAAGTAGAACCCATTCAGAACCCAATATCCATTAATTACACAAAGAACTCTTGAACAGCTCTTTTTTCTAAGAGCATATGGCAGCACTATCTTCCATTTGCAGAGAAACATGGAACACGTTTCAGCTGGACCTGAAAGAGCAAACAAAAAATAGTTATAGGCTAACTTTTAAAACACTGACTGACACAAACATTCACCAAACATTTTAATAAGAACACTTGTAGACCTGCTAATTTATGCAGTTATCCAATCAGACAATCATGTGGCAGCAGCAGAATACATAAAATCATACATGGTTTGAGTATTTCAGAAACTGCTGATCTCCCGTGCTTTTCATACACAACAGTCTCTAGAGTTTACACAGAAAGGTGTGAAAAACAAAACAAAAAAAAAACATCCTTTGAGCAGAGGATCTGCAATCTGAAACATCTTGCTGATGATAGAGATCAGAGGAGAATGACCAGACTGGTCTGAGCTGACAAGAAGTCTTTAGTAACTCAAATAATCACTCTCTACAAGTGTGGTGAGCAGAAAAGTATCTCAGAATCCACAACACATAAATCTTTGAGGTGAATGGGTTACAACAGCAGAAGATCACATGACCACAAGTTCCACTACTGTCAGCCAAGAACAAGAATTTGAGGCTATCATGGGCACAGACCAAACTGGAGAGTTGAAACTTAAAATAAAAATCACCTGGTCTTTTTCCAGTGTTCAACTGTCCAGTTTTGGAGTCTGTGCCCAGATAGCCTCGGATTCCTGTTCTTGGCTGACAGGAGTGGAACCTGATGTGGTCCTCTGTCGTTGTAGCTCATACACCTCAAGGTTCAATGTTTCATGCAGGCTGAGATGCTTTTCTGCTCACCATAGTTGTAAAGAATGATTATATGAGTTACTATATCCTTCCTGGCAGCTCGAACCAATCTGGCTGTTTTCCTCTGACCTCTCTTATCAACAAGGCGTTTCCACCCACAGAACTGTAGCTCAATCAATATCTTTTTGTTTTTCACACCATTCTGTGTAAACTCTAGAGACTATTGTGTATGAAAATCCCAGGAGATACTCAAACTAGGCCATCTGCCACCAACAACCAGTCCACGGTTAAAGTCATTGAGATCACATTTTTGTGGACTGTGAGTGTATATCTTTCTGATACACAAATAGAAGGAACTGGAGTAAGCTGACAGAATAGAGAAAGAGGCTTTGCATTGACAGGTTAATTTCTGCTTAAAGGTCATTAAAATATTTTCTTGTTAAAAATAACTGAGTTTTAGCTCAATAAACCTGTGCCCGGTGCAAGCATCATTCTTGGAGCATTTTGATAAGTCTGTTTTACACACACTCGTTACTTCTTTTGGCTCTTGTAGCACACGGAACATCTGACTCTTCTATGACTCATCTGTCAGGCAATCAGCAACTGTGTAAATAAATAAGAGGAAATAGTAACTATTGAAATCATACATTAATCAGAAGAGCAAGAGAAGTCAATCTGGACAGCAGACACGTTATTGCTGCAGCCACATGTGGAACACACTGATCTTTGTGATTTTTGGAACATGACAAACAAATAAATGTGCTCCAGTCATTAGAATATATTTAGTAGTATATTTATTAAGACAAAGCAAATCAGCAGGTACATATCCAGAAATATGTCAAGAAATTTTCTTGCCTTCTGCTTCATAACCCTCTCACAGTTCTCTCCAGTGTAAAAATATTTTGTAAAAAAATGTTATGAAATATTATGAGTCCCTTATGAATAAACTTTTCTTTACAAATATCTAAAGCACACAGTCCAAATCTGGAAGTGTGAGCAATATGCAGTGTAGCTGTTATAATACTTGTTATTTAGCTTGTTACTCGGATTCAGTAAATAATAATAATAATAATAATAATAATTTTTAATTTTAATGCACTATGACTGCAGCTTGCAAAGAACAATCATGGTATCGTCAGCGATAATATATTGGTCCAGTATATCCAAATATTGGTTCAATTAAAAGACAAAAACAAGGGAATACTTTTTTCTGTTTGTCATTCACCGCATCTAACCTGACAGGCAAAAAGCATACACAGCATGCTGGGGAGTAACATAAAGTATTTTTAAAGTCAATATTAAATAAATTGATCTAAAAATAACCAAAGGTATATGAAGTAGAAATGCTGCCATTTCTGTCAAGTAAACAAATATTATTTTCGGTTTCCACTTTCACCAAGTCTGAGAGATGTGGTTGGGACAAACTTGCTCATGTTTTCCACTCTGAGAAATTTATTTTCATTATTCTCTGGCACCCAAACAAAGCCAGCTCCAGAGAAAGCTAATTATAAAATTTCCCTGGTATTAGCCTTGTATGAAATAAAAGAGAAGTTCTAAGTTCCTTATGTTTTTTAACTTGTGCAAAAATTGATTACATATAAAATTAAGATTCTTCTACATGTTCAGATTTCGAAAGCATACTACATACATATGTAAAATACAAATCTTATCACAACTGCTGAAGAAGTTAGCAAGTTTGTTTACTGATGTGCTAGAGCTCATCCTTCAGACACTAGTGTAGGCAGAGGGTTCTTCAGGTGAGCAGCTGGGTGGAAGCGAAGCTGTCTCAGTGGCAGATAGGTTGTGGCTGAGCTCTCTCAGTGAATTCTTAGTGAGGCTTATGCAGGAACCCTTGACAATCGCCCGCACATTCTTACTGAACAGCCCATAGAGTATGGGGTTGATGCAGCTGTTGAAGAAAGCCAGGCTGGTGGCCAGAGGGAAGCCCACAGTCAGGACATGACCCAGCGAGAATGAGTGGTGCAAAGTGAGCTCCATTAGGCTGAAGGTGTGGAACGGCGCCCAGCACAGGAAGAAAGCCACGATGACTGCTGAGATCATTTTGGAGAAGCCGGAGAAGCGTATACTGCCGAACTTCTTCATCTTTCTAGCCAATAATATGGCAGTCACACTGATGGTGAGGAACGGCAGGAGGAAGCCAACTACGGTGCGGAGAGTCACCATAGAAATGTGTCTCACCTTACTAACATGTGCATCCTCATCATGGAAGTTGTTGAAACACACAACCTTTCTGTGATATTGTAGTGTTTCTCTAAATATTAGAGCTGGACTGCTTAGGAGGCTGGACATGACCCAGGTCAACGCACAGACACCCCAGGCCCGCTGCACCGTACGGAACCTTTGGTACCAACTAAGGTGCACGAGAGAAATGTAGCGGTCCAGACTGAGCACAGTGAGGAACAGCACACTAGCGAACATGTTCATTGTACACACAAAAGAGTTCAGCTTGCACATTGCCCAGCCAAAGATCCAATTAAAGTCACGCAGCACATAGTCAATGGACAAAGGCAGGAAAAGGACGAACACAAAATCAGCAATAGCAAGGTTCTGCAGCCACACACTGTTAACTGTCCGTTTGATTTTGAAAGCAGTGACCCAGATCACAATGCCGTTCCCAGTTACACCAATCACAAACGCTAAGGAATAGATGACCACAGAAATAATATGCAGAGTTTCCTTCTGGACATAAGTCTCTCCTTTCATCTCCTCAAAGTCCCCGTACTCCATATATTCATAAGAGACATTGCCATAATCAGTTTCCTCCAGGTCCATCATTGTAGAGAAGAGATTATATGACAGTCGCTGTGGAGAAAAAAAAAGTCACAAATGTTTTCACGGAAATGCTGCTATAATTTCAGTAAAAATATCACACAGTTTGAAAGCATTCTGAAACTAAATATCAGCGACCTTGTAACAATCAGCAATCAGTAACTCTAAAGTGCAGTAAGGTCTGGTATTTGCTCTCATAAGTGAAAAGTGATACAGCTGTAAGAATCAAACGTAAATTGTTACGCAGTTCTTAATTAAAACTCTACTTGAGACAGATCTCAGAACTGAGTCTTACCGTGTGCGTAGTAGCTCGACAGTTCTGCACTAATCCACAGTTCTGATCCACTCCTGGGTTTAAATAGTTCTGCAGATTTTCCCTCCCTGCTGGGTGTTACCGCTTCTCTCCACAAAAACAGTCTCAGCCACAGAGTCAACTCTGTGAAAGTGAGTGCGACAGACAGACAGGCAGGCAGGCAGGCAGACGGGCAAACAGACAGACATAAAAGGGGTAAGCATGGGGTTGGTTAAAATGGAGGTACTCTCCCATACCTTGTATATCAGCGCAGTATTCACACACAGTGACCCTTTGCTAATCATCCCCACATCCTGTCTTCCTGTCTCCTCCTATTGTGCCACTCGTATGAGTTTCATGAATGTTTATGTCAGTCAGCTCACCCCCCCTCCCCACAGTCAGGAAGAATCTCTGCCCACAGGTCACCCACACAGGCAATACATTCTCCCCTCCCAGCTCATGACTAACCCTTATTCAGACATCATGCATGCATCATGACACCGTCATTCAATTTAAACACTTTCATGCATGTGTGTTTTTTTGTGAATGTGTTCTTACGGTGGACTCGAGCACTTGCTGTTATCAATATTGTTAAATGTGTAGTCTATTTATTTATACTGAATGGGGAAGTGGCCTTGCTGACTTGCTGCATGATTTTTTGTAAATTGGGTAACACAACAGCTGTGTGCTGACCATGTGAGATGGACCAACAAATTAAAAAATAATTCAGCCTGAAACATTGAACACAGTATAGTGGAAGCTTGTAATATTGAGGGTTGCAATTAAGCAAAGACCATTAAGATGGAAATACAGAAAATATTACTCAAGTTCATTTTTAGATTCATAGATTATTCTTTTTTAAATAATTTCATTGGTTCATACTATGAGACAATCCATTACTGATAATAAATACAGTATTTCTATGCTTTTATTACAACTCCATTAACTACACAGACACTATTTTGTTATGTTTTTCATTTTTCAGTAGTTTAACAGGAATTAAACGGCATTATATTGAATCACACTGAAATTAGAAAGCTTATTTCATAACATAGTGTTTTCTAGTGCATGCACAGGAATTTCCTTAGATGTTGTGCAATGATTATATTTTCATACACTTTTCACACACTGAGTTTAAGCCTTAAAGTCAGACACTGACAAAGTTTTTTTTTTTTTTTTTTTTTAAATATATTGGGCTGCATATTTAATATATATTAATCCTAAAGCATATTTCATGTCTATTATCTATATTTGCATAATCTAATTCATTTTTTGAAAGAAAATACATAGTAAAATATTGCACTGAGCAACAGGTTATCTGATTGTCCCCTAAGTACTGTACCCTAAGTTTTTAGGGTGTGGTGCTTGGCCTTACAAAAACATCATATACGTACTGTATAAAATATACTACTGTATAATAACTCAGTAAGCCTGCAGCATGGATCATTCAGGCTTGCTATGGCTGTTTCACTACAACAGTAAGGTGAATGGTGAAGCGTGTGAACGAGCCCGTTATCTCTTGTTTACACAGAGCCAGGGGATTACAGGAGGGAGACACAGGTCTCCTACATATAAAAGGGGGGGGTAAACCCTCGTATTATACAAACACCCAACACTTACCGTTCAGCTCGTCCACCACCAGCTTGTGCAGGCTGCGATGAGGCTAGACGTGTTGGAAATCTCGCTTCCGCTTTTGTTGTAGCTGTTGTGTTAAACAGCAAGAGTTGGATTAGGATGCGCTCCGAGCGCTAGCGGTGCAAGAAGAGTGTTCGTGTGAGTGTGTGTGTGTGTGTGAGTGGGTCAGTGCGCAGATCCTGCTTCAGTCCAGGCGCCAGTGCGACACGTCACACACTGCGGCTGCAGTGGAATGAAGAGAGGAATGCAAAAAAAAAAAAGAGGTCGGGAAAAAAAACAAAACAAAACCCGAACCAAACCAGAAAAAAGCCAAATCTCCGAAACTACAGTGCAGTCCATAAACAGACGTAATCATCATCATCATCATTGTTATTATTATTATTATTATTATTATTAATCATCATCATCGTCATCATAATAATAATAATAATAATAATAATAATAATAATAATAATAATAATAGGGAGCATGGTGGCTTAGTGGTTAGCACTGTTGCCTCGCACCTCCGGGGTTGGGGGTTCAAATTCCGCCTCTGCCCTGCTTCGGGGGTTTCCTCTGGGTACTCAGGCTGATAGGCGTTTCCAAACTTGTGTGTGAATGGGTGTGTGAGCGTGCCCTGCAATGGGTTGGCACCCCATCCAGGGTGTCTCCAGCCTTGTGCCCTGAGTCCCCTGGGATAGGCTACAGGCTACCCCGCGACCCTGTGTAGGATAAGCGAGATAGAAAATGGGTGGATGAAGAATAATGTGTTGTGCAACAGGTAGGGTTGCCACCTCATAGTTCCAGGATCCCTGGTTCAATCCTGAGCTATTGTTACTGTCTGTGTGGAGTTTAGCATGGTCGCTTTGTGTCCATGTGGGTGTCCTTTAGGTTTTCTCCGGTTTTCTCCAACCTTCCAAAACATGCCAGTATGTTGACTGTCTACTCTAAATTGCCTCTAGTTGTGAATGAATGTGTGTGTGTGCAGGCTGCTCTGCAGTGGACCAGCATCCTATCCTAGGTGTATTCCCACATTGCACTCAGTGTTCCCAAGTGTTCTTACACTCAAGAATACTTTACAGCAAAGCAAAGAGAAGGAGAAGTCATAGTGTTAGGAAAAGGTATGTTTTCATCTGCAAAACGGTGGAGAAGAATAGTGTTGGAGATACTATGGGGTGGAGTTTCAGAGTCTGGAGCCCAGTCTGAATAGAGTGATAACAGAACGACTGTTACTAGAATTCATTAAAATGCAAGCTGAATGAAGTTGCAGATTATTAAGGGTTTTGTCAAACAATTAACTGCAGTTATCTAAGCCAGAGGTTATCCAAGCATGCAATCAAATGAGACACCTTTCTGACTAATTTGAGCACCAAGTTGGACAAAAAAGAAAACTATAAGGAAAAACACTTTTAGTAAATGGCCTCACATGCGGTTCATAAGGCAGGGCAGAGTCAAAAAATAATGTTACTATCAATGAAAAATTCTGAGGGCTTGGGAAGCAGGGTTTGGGGAATTCAAATTTCATTTAAGAAACATAAAGTCAAACCATAAGTTTATATCCTTGATGCAATGCAGTGTATGATGTAGGAGACAGACTTGTGGTGGGCCTGACTTACCTCTGAGTGTCACCTGCATAACAGTGGGAATTAAAACTGTTCATCCATTTATCTGTCCAAAGTGAAGAATATATGAAGGACCAAGAATTGCACAGCACAGTCAAGATAAATACATCAAACATCCTGGTTCATATGTTTGGATAGTCATTTCCACTGGGGAATTAAAGCACCTTTGTTATGTGTCTTTCACTTTGATCCTTCCAAAAGCAGCATTCATGTTGGTGCCATCTTACGATACAAAACAACTGCTGATATATGTCTTTAATTTCTTTTTAAATATGTGTTCGGAGTTGGGAGGAAATAACTGGGCCCTGGTCGGCATTTTATCTAAGGCCTATCTGTGTGCATGTGTGTGTGGGTGTGTGTGTCAGGGGTGGATCAGAGTTAAAAAACAAAATTTATCCCAGCCTGGCTATAGTCCACTCCACACACACACACACACACACATAGGCTCAGCACATAGTCTGGCTTCAGCTTGTGCCTTAGTGAGAGCTGATGATAGAAATAAGAATGTAATCTACTTAAGTTTGTATGCTATACAGATTTGTTTGATGTGACAACACCAAGTAAGATATTTAACAAAATATTTTTACACATTTCAATAAGCTACAGGGCACATGTTTTAGGAAAAAGGTTTACAAAAGTATAAATGAAACTGGAATCATTTAAAATTGCTGAGACAGATCAAATACAAAACAGAGATATAGCTAAAGAGTAAAAAGACTCTTTTCATCCCACAATGCTGCATTTCCCAGCTTTGCTCATTGCCATTTCAAGAAATACCTGGATACTTAGCTATTCTAAAACAGCAACACAGAAACACTGTCAGTGTCCTCAGAGTGTGTAGGCATGTATCCAAACATGTGCTCTTTTGCCATGAGAAAGAGAATGTCAAGGACCTTACAGATATTATGTACACAATAGTATGCTTAAAGCTGATATCATTGTAAAAATTACTGCTAGACTCTTGATATCTTGTAACGGAGTGTCTTCCTGCCTAAATATACTGTATCTTTTCTCTGTGCTTAATTTTAAAAAGCATGAACATACCTTTGTTTAGAAACTTGTGCTTCTGAGTGGCACAGCAGAGATGTGTTGGCCTTGTCATTTGGAGATTATAAGTTTGAATCCTGACAATGGCACAGCCATCCATGGTCAGGTGTCAAGAGAGCAAAATTTAAGATATGGTTTACCGAGGTTGATTTGGAAGAACCTGGACTGCATACAGCCCTGACCTCGACCCAACTGAACACCAACTGCCAAGCCTTCTTGGGGGCTGTTATAGCAGCAAACGGGGTAGGGGGCGGCAATGGTCAGGTGTCAACATATTTTTGGCCACATATTGAATGTGGAAGAGAGCAATAGTGCTTTTTCCTCTGGGTGTGTTGCAGCCCTGTGTCACAAAGTGAGCAGAAAAGCTGCAGAGGTTGTCTTAGTTAGCTAGTGGTTGGGAAATGGCAAGACCAAATTGGGGAGTAAAGCTAACAGAATTTATGAAAATGTCATTTAATTAATATCATTTAACTAGTACTAAGAACAGATGTGTCATCTGCATGCTGATGGGAAAAAAAATCTATTTTTATTCATTATACCAGCTAGTGGAAGCATAGAGAGGTAAAATTATTAAAAGGTGTGAAACTGAGCCTTGTGGAATTTGACACTGCCTGATGCTTGGAAACATATATAACCGAGTGAAACATAGCATTCATGACTCTTGAACATAAGACTATGCTAGTGGGGTCTAGCCACTTAAGTACATGGACACATGCACGTTGCATGAGCTGAAAGTTTGTTTTAGTATGCAAGTAGGTAAAAGGTCATGAAGGAGGCTAGCTGTGTGTTTCTATCGTGCCAAAATGTGGTACTTCATTGTGCTACAGTGCAATGGTAAAAGTCTGAAGTGAACTCTCACTGTTTTCTCTCATGAATGCTACAAACTCTTTGCATTTAACAGGCGGAAAAACTTAAAATGAGTTATAAGAAGAGAAAAGGGGACTTTTTGATTGTCACTCAAGCTTGAGAAGTTAGCTTTCCAGACAAGCTACAAGTCAGTAAGAAAGCGCTTTCAATATTTTTGCACATAACATCATGAACTGAAATCTTTGTGTGTCTATTGCCTTTCTGCTTCTCTTTATAGTCTAATTTAATAATAGTAGGTCTATTCCTCTATGGGCTTTAACCTGTCCTGTGACAGTCTTACATTTCAGTGGGGCAGCAGTATAAATAGATTCAGTGAATGTGGAATTAGTTCTCAACTACAGGAATCAAAAAGGCATGAGATGAGGGCCATTATATCAGTATAGTTTACAGAGAATCAGCAGTAAGCAAACGCTTGGTTAGGATGGCAACAGTCCTCTTACTGCTTGTTGTGTTAAACCGATGATTAAACACATAATAGTGTTAAATTCCAACATTTACTAATTATGTTATGAATGGTACAGGACAGCATAAAAACAACTAGTAACCACTGATCTGTCTGCCACTTAAACCCACTATACTGTTAACTCTAACTGCAAATTTTTATCATTGTTTCTGATTGGATTTTTTTTTGTGGAATTTTTATATTGTAGAGAAATATTAGTAATATTAGTTATTATACTTATATTGAAATACCATACATGAATAATGTTGCAGGTATATATCGAATAATACAATGGGTATGAACAGAACGTAGACAAATGTCTACCAGGCACTGCACAAAATAAAAAATAAAAAAAAAAAACAGATGTTACACAGCTGCTAACCCACAATGTCCGGGAATTCGTTAGTCACGCTCTTTCTTGCCACATCATTCCAGAAAACTTTAAAGTACCACAAAGCATGTAATTTTACATCTTTAAAATAATTTAGATATGAAAATCAATTGTTTAATGCTCAAGAAACTATTAACTATTGCCTAACAGCAACTATACACTTTTATTCTTTTACTTAATACTCAGATCTACTAGGATTTCCCGTAATTCCATATAGTAATTCCATATTTACTGGCTAACTACTACTGACCTGGTCACATATAGACACAGGTGGGATTTCAGTATTTAGGTGCTGATTTTCTGCATTTTATTTAATAGTAATCAGGCCTGTCAAAACACAACCTCCAGTATTTTGTTACTTAGCTGCTAGTTAACTGCTGGCAATTTATAGCTTGCGTAAATGTGATGCAATAAAATTTAATGGAAAATTGCCAAAATGGAAATTCTGGTTTTATGCCATGTCCCTTTCCGTTAAACATTATGTGTAGATAATTAGACGAATAGTAATAGAATAGGTATGGATCAGGATTAATATGACTGGGCTTTGGAATATTTTCATACAGTATATTCTGTATTTATCATTATTTCTGTTATTACAAAATTTCACATCCAGTACATTATATAGTCATTTGTTTTTAAACTGCACTCTTAGGAAAAGAGTTCTTCAAGGCTTCTTCAAGGGATTCTCTGTATAGGGTTAACTTTCTAAAAGGTTCCCTTGTGATAGGGAAACAGTCTGTTGTATGTTTCTGCATCGTTCACAACAGAAAAATCTTCAAGGGATGTAGAGTTGCCTTTTTGAAGAGTGTAGGCCAAAGCTCTTCTTAGAACGCTGATTGTAGAGGTACAATTATAAAGTTTCAAAGCTAAATATAAGTCAGCACAAATTTGTTAACACATTGCTACATATTTCCATTTACAACATACTGAGTACTTTTTTTTTTTTTTTTTGCAATACTAGGGGCTAGTTAGCTAGCTATCCATCTTTTTCAATTAATTTTAGGACAGAATTTTGTTTGTAATGGCATATTTTTTCAAGTTTATCTACTGTTAAATAAATTCTGACATGTAATGGCACTCGGCACCCAGACAATCTGGTACATCTGTTCTGTTTTTCTGAATATTTTTGCTGTTTGTTTTTTAAACCTGCACACAAAATGAACTAATAACTCTTTTGGAGCAGTCTAGAATTTGATAGAGTTCTTAAAAGGTCATAGAATGTTGTTTCTGAGAAACATACAGCTACAGCACCTGCACAAACATGTTTTTAGAAACACAGCACAACGAACACAAATTTTCACTTTCAAACTATATGGTGAGCCATCATTATGTAGGGTTTTCAATCTGTTGACACTGCCCTTACATTTTTGTTTTGTCATATTTTTGTTAATAATCATTTCAAATTAAAAGTCATGGTGCTGCTTTTTTTGTCTAGTTTTCATATTATTGACAAAATAACAAACATAATAACATGTTTTTGTTTTTTTTTTTATAACAGGAGCAGCACTAGTATAAATGGGCTAGCAGGGCTAAGCCTCATGCCAAAATATAAAAAGACATCAATATAAGTTTTTATTTTTGACATCTACAACAGATTACATGCTGTTAAAATGTCTTAAGGCGGATTAGTCTGGACTTGAAAGTGAGTCTAGCATGGTAAATTTTCCTGCGTTGTGTTCAGTGTTCCTAGGACAGGCTCCGGATCCATCACAACCCTGACCAGGATAAAGCAGTTACTTAAAATGAATGAATAAACCAATGAATGTCTGGTATTTGTAGGAAACACGTCATGAGCCCAGTAGGTCATTACAGATTGAAACTCTTTAAAACATTAGATATCATCCAGATGATTCACTTGAAGCTGCTACACAGACTTTCTTTAACACCACTGAAACGTTTCCATATGTACTTCCACGTTCCACAAATGTTCCCATCTCCCAGCTGCAATCTGTGCGCCTGAGGGGTGGGATTGCCCAGCTCTTGTTATATTCTAGAGACAGCTTACTAGTGACGTTTCATCCATGCTGGAAAAGAATATTACGCTAACGCCAGATTTTTTTTTTTCCTAAAGGATTTTTCAAATCTTTTTCTGTGACCCTGGCAGAGGAATCTACTTCTTTCTGCTTTCACAGCTGCAAAAAATGATTAATTAATCACTGGAACCCCTACACATAGAATGTGTAGGCGTATGTGGGCCCCCAGTTTAATGTCTGTTATCTTATTGGAACTCTCAATGGCTCGCATATGTGGTGCTAGGGATGGAGGGCTGCATTTGATTAAGTAAGATCATTCATTTCTGCCTGCTAATGAGAAATTTGAATTTCTATAAGTTAAAATGTTTATTCATTTAATTTTTTCCTCACTAGGTCTTTTTTCCCCTTTCCCTTCCTTCCTCTTTCTCTCTATATACACTGCTTTCATCTGTACTAGTCTACTTTGGGCTGGGTGGGAATTGGGATAGTGGCGGGTTGATTCGATTTTGTTTGTGTATATTGTACTTTGGTTATTATTTACACAACCCAATAAAATACCTTAAATGTGTGTGTGTGATAGTTTGCCCCACAGCATTCTTATTGTCATTGATGAAAGGTTGTGATATAATGCATTGCTCAGCTCTAACAGTTTCATTGTTGAGCTATTGATATATATTAGATTTTAGGCCTCCCATTTAATATCACGCCCAGCTGTCATGGCTAGTGGTACAATGTTGTTTAAGGTTGTTGCAGCACTTATGAACAATAAGTCTAGAAAATCTCACTCTATAATATATGTTTTTGTTTTTTGTTTTTTTGTTTTTTTTTACCGGTAAATGGTACTTCTTTTTAAAAACAAAAAGCTACCTACTGCCGCTTTAAATCAAAATCCCTAATCAGACGGTCAGTAGACTACAGATGAGACAAACGCTCTGCGCAAGTGTGGCGCAGTCGGTGCCCTCATGAGCGCGCCCATGCTCACAGAGCAGCAGTACTTGCATGCAGCTGGCCACCGCCTCGCACTGCGCTGCGCTTCAGCTCGCCGCAGGGACTATGTAGACCTGCTCACACTGATGGCACTGTGATGGCTACTCGCCGCATGCACGCGCTGACATAACACTATTCATACCGACAGCTATGAATCATGCATCTGACGCTTCTCTTCATTTTGTTCGTGAGCATCCTTGTTTCCAGCTTGCAGTCGCCTGGAAGGACAGCGTCGCGCGGTACGTTCCTCAACCTTAACTACAAGTGATTGCTGTCACTAACTCACACAGTTACGGCTTGCTGAACTCTCTCTCTCTGTGTGTGTGTGTGTGTGTGTGGACCATGTGTAGTTTTATTTTGGGTTGGGTTAGGGCAAGGACGTCCTGTGTGTGGATGTTGAGGACAGTACAGCAGTACAGGAGCAAAGTGTCCTAAGTGGAGAAGGGAGGGAGACTTGATGCTTATCACAGCCACAATGCGTTTTTCTAGTGTATGCAGCATGCATAGGCTATGTTCTGCAAGAATATACATCTTCTGAATCCACAGTTTCACAATTTCACACACAAATGTTCAGATATTTGGCATGCCATTTGTAAAATCTATAACATAAATGTAACTGTTTTTACTGCAAAGAGATAATAAAATTAGTAAATGTCATATTAATACTACCATTGCATTATTATTATTATTATTATTATTATTATTATTATTATGGTACATGCTGCCATCCACGTTTTGATAACTGAATCTCTACACTAAAGTACATTGATTATGCTGTCTTTGTGAATGTGTTAAATAATTTTTGGTTGTTATATTGCTATATACAATATTACTGTCTGTGGCAATTTATCAGCTACTGTAAGCAGCAGGATTAATGGTGTGATCTTTGCTTTGTGTGTGTGTGTGTGTGTGTGTCAGTGGAGAATGAGTCTGTTGGGGATGCTGTTTCAGTGCGGGTGGAGCAGGATGCCACTGCACCACCTTCCACACACAATGGGAGCACCCAGGAGGCCGAACACACCATCACATACCCATCTCGCCTCATTTACTACCTGAACGAGGAATCCGAGAGCACTTACCATAACCTGAACACTCAGGCCAAGATCCCGGGCAAGCAGGGCCAGGTGAGTGTGTGCATTATTGGATCAGTTAAAATAATTGATGCAAATTTAATTATAGCGCATTTTGATATCAATGTAATAGCCTTACTAAGGATGTCAAGGTAAGAGATATTGGGCTAGAGATACTGAGCTTTGAAGACTGCAGTATTTTTTTCCTCTTGGGGGAATCTGCCTTTTGTCTGGCAGCAGCTAGTCTTCTTGGCAAGCTGCATGATGCAAAGCTCAGTTTACTGCAACACTGTAATGCCAAAAGAGTGACTGCATTATGTTTATGTGACTCATGATTTTGTGTTTCACTTGCTGTGTTTGTTACTTTTATCAGATAGAGTTCTTAAATAAAAACTTACTTTTAACTGCTCTCTTCATTAGGTAGTCCATTTGGCTCAGGCCAGTTTTCAGCTTGAGGCTTTTGGATCCAGATTCATACTAGACCTCATATTAAACAAGTGAGTATTAGCTTGTATAGATCTTTATTCTCAACTTACCTTTAAATCCTTGTTTCTAGGTACAGCAGTGTTATGGTGTATTTCAGAGCGTAGCACATAGATCTTGTTATATGTGTTGTTTCATTCACTGCACACATGTACACATGCATGAGACATAGTCTATTAGGTTTCACATGATCACAGCCTGGTCAATACTAGACTGTTGATGTGTTGTGGCTCCACAGTTAAAAGACATGGTTATAGTACAGATGCACTGTGTCATAGGAAGTGGCTTTCAGATATCTCTGCACAATGTAATGTTTGTTAATCTTTATTGCAGTTTTAGGCTGCCCACTAACAAACACTTTTGTTCTGAGTCAGATGTTCCAGATACATTTTCTGTGAGTCGTTTCATATGGCAATAGGAAAAGTTATTCTGTTATTAAAAAAATGTATTGTTTATTAAAAAAGGGGCAGAATTTAGCTATATAATTGCAATATTTTCTTTAGTCCATATTGTGAAGTTCTGCCTACTAAGCAATACGCTTCTTCCTACAGAATCTTTAATGTGTAGATCGAGGAATATGTCTCAGTTAAGACAAATCTCTTAGATTTCATTATGTCTACATAGCCACAGCGTTTACTGATTTACTCTTTAAGTGCTTGGATGACATTCAGTGCTGAGTTGATACTAAATCACTGAATGTTGTAGTGTGTTAAGTGTTAAGTGTTGCAGTTAATCAAGAGGCAAATGCAGTGGGTGCAGGAAAAGATTTAACCCTCAGTTGGCAGGTCCAGATTTGCATTCCTCACTTTACTAACTATGTACTGTATAATATGCTTTAAGATGAATAACTAATTAATAAGCTGGGACTTTACTAGGGTAAAAATCCAGTACAGGATCAATATGCAGCTGAATATCTGCCAGGCATGAATGATGACTGTTGTTCTTTCTTTAATTAAATATCACTCATATCCCATGCCCCTCTTATTGTCAGAGCAGCACTGTTATAGAGAGAGCTGCTATCTGCTGGTTTGGGGACTGCTGGCTCATGTCCTGAGTAACTTTGATTACTACAATTGAATAGAGAATAAATCATGTCCCTGGCAGTCCTCTGACTTAATTGATATGCAGAAGAGATGCTCTTTGTAAAGGACTGAGTGCATGTTAACTCTATGGATTCTTTTTCTCTCATGCTTTCTTGCATCTATCTTACTTACACACATCTAAAGGGACTTGTTTCTCTTTTGCTGAATTTACAAAATACTTGGGTTAGATGTGAATAAGTGATACAGTGATTCAGGCATATACAATAGCATTAATTGTGATTTTTTGGCTTAATGTTTGGAGTATAATATTGCAGATTGTAGCACTTAGTGTATGACATCAAAATGTTCGTGGGTGTGTGTGTATGGTTTCTGAACACACTGCAGCTGGCATTGTGGCTGTGCAGCAGCAATGATCTGATCTAAATATAGAAATGTCTCTGCATGCAGCCAGTGACTCCTGCTCTTATATTGCTGCTCTGGCCTCCTCCTTTCACTGCACCTGTGCTGCACAATTCTGCTTAGTTCTCCACGTCGTGCCGCAGAAGCGCTCAGCCGCTTCTGGGCTCTCCTCTGCGGAGGACCAGAGGGACTTATAGACCTGTTAGTCTGAGGGTGTGTAATTGGGTCTTTGTTGATCCCTGTCTAGTCAATGGGGAGATTTATTTAGGGTTAGAAGTGTGTTTGGGTTGTGAAATTGAAGTGGAAGAGTTTTTACTGGCAACTGATCCATTAATGCAGTTTTTATGCACGTTTGTTGTCGTGATTCAAAATTTTTAACATAGACATGCCACAATAATTGTGCACATACTGTCCCATTTAAGCCATTTTAAACCATTTAAGAAAACACAGACGAACGGTAGCATCTCATTCTGTCTTGTGCTTTCTCTCTCTTTTTACACTCGCACACATGTGCACACTCACCCGCAGCCTGCCACATAACCAGCCCCTCCACACCAGCTCCCAAACCTTAAAAATTACTCTTAATCTGATCTGAATTGTCTAACACACTCTACACTGGGTACTCTTTATTTAAAGCCCACGATGTGTGAGGTCTCACACACACACACACACACACACAAGAGCATGGAAGCATCTTTGTGATGAAAATGTTTCTGCCCTGAAAACATTTACACAAGGTTGAAGAAAAATGTATCTGGGCCGGAAAGCGCAAGTGAGAAGAAAGAGCTATTTTGTGTGTGAGTGTGTGTGTGTGTGTGTGTGTTTGTGCTCGCTGAGTCAGACTCAGAAGCCTGGGAGGGTGTTAGAGGACATAAAAGCTGAAGGTGAATCCAGCACACAGCAGTCTCTTACTATGACCATCATTACTGTATACCAGATGCAGCATAGATTGTTAATTCTCTGCCGCCTCTGATGACTTCCAAACACTTCCAGTTTAATTGATGAGTTCCTATCAGTCCCAGTTTAATCAATGTTGTAATGCTGTTACTGTAAACTCACACTTCTCCAAGAGATGTTCTGGATCAATCATTGTAACACCATTTTGATGTGTTGGATGTGCTGAGATTCAGAAGATTAGAATGTCATCAATGTAGGCGATGACGAATTTTCCAAGCATGTTTCTGAGTACATCAATAATGAGTGCCTGGAAGACAGAAGGAATATTGACCGTTACATATGGCATTACCAAGTATTCATAGTGACCGGAGGTCATACTGAAAGCCTTTTTCCATCCATTACCTTCTCTTATTTGATCTAGGTTCTAACCACTGTAAAGATGGAGAAGATCGTGCCTGTATGAGCTGTTGAGATTGAGGGAGTGGGTATCTGTGTTTTACAGTGACTTGACTCAGGCTATCTATGCATGGCCACAGAGCCACTCTGCTGGAGAGATGGAGGGTCTGAGATATTCAGAGATATTCTTCCATGGCATTCTTTTTTGTGGAAGTTAGCAGGTATGAGGTGGGGATGATACGGGCAGGTCTGATGATAGTGAGAAGGTCAGTCTTCTAATTCATCCTGTAATATTCTGGGGTTTTGATGTTGGAGCCACCACTGTCTAATTTGTCCCGCAACAGTTTCATAATGAACCAAAAATATTTTACACTTCTCATAATAACATAAAAGATCGCCGTTTTGCGCCGTTGCTTTGGCAAAGCATCTCTCACTCCAAGTCAGTCAGACCCCCCCTCAGTCTTTAATGGCTCAAATGTATGCTCCAGTCGATTTTGTGTTTTGACCATTTGTGAGCCATGTTAAACTCCGTCTTGTTTACCATGCTTTGTAGGTGTGACTTTTTTGCCATGTCATCACCATTCATATCTGTACAACCAATGTGTTTATGGTTCAATTACTACTAGAGCACAAAATTGTTTAGAAGAGCAAGTTCTTCATAGATCTAGTCTTTTAATTTTGCTCTCAAAGTGCACCAGATTGATGCATTTAACTTTAAATTGTACAAAATCTCCTTATCGGGGAGAATACCCCTGGACCCCTCTAAAGGGTCAGAGGTCCACCCATTACAGTCTCACAGAATTCTGTGATTGTGATCCTTGTTTTAGGGACATGAGATGTTCTCTTGTTCCTTTGTCATCAGGTGAGTCATGGAACACATTGCATTTATCCAGATAGTGTCCCAGTAAAACACCTTCCCAGTGAGCGGTGAGATGAGCTGGACTACTTTGTTTTTGCCAGACTTGATCACTCAAAAAGAAAAGTACAGTGAACACTGTAGTTGGAAACTTTGACACTTGGAGACATCTGTCATACTTGTCGGGCTGGGCAATGAGAGGGCTATTATGTAACATGGGTGCTTTCTAATGTAGTATGGGTGGCGGAATTTAGCTGTTTGCCGAATACATGGCCTTGAGCAGAGGGTTTGCCGGAATTTACTGAAGTCTGCTGCTTCTATATTTTCTTCAGGCGAAGTCTTCTGTCATAATGCGGATAGACGGATGCAAGTAGGTTTTCTGGTTTCATTAAAACTGCTGTAGCAGACAAACCAAAGAGCTAGGGAATGCTTAGAAACCTAAGGCAGACAAACGGTCAAGCAATAAGCAAACAGGCATAAACTTTTTATACCCTATTTTCTACCAATTTAGTCATTGCAGGTTCCCACCCACTAAGTAGTTCTCCCCTATCACACTCGATCCACTGTATTTTTATTATTTTTTTTACTGTTGCTCATACAACATCATTAGGTAGTCACTCTTTCAGGAGAGCACTAACTTCTTTTAATATTAGCTAAAAGACCACTATGATTGGTTTAGAGTTATTAACATTTACAACATTTTATCATTTCAAGGATTGTGGCACTGCAACATAGATTGGAATAAACTATGTAGATGTCTATGTTTAAAGATTATTGGAATGTCAATTGTACAGTAACTATGGTTTCAGTATAACTGGTCTTGGATTAAAAAAGACTGCAGACATTTAGGGTCTATGGGAATTTAAAGTTTTGTGTAGTCTTTATATACAGTACACCTATTAGATAATAAATCAGTTATACCATTAATGTCCAGGATACATTTAACCATCTCCATAAAATATGCATGTTTAATGTTCTGCATATGTTGCATATGTGTGCAAAGTGATATACTGTTTTTGCTGCTGTCTGCTGTTTTATTTATTATCTCAAAATCTGTCTCTTGGCTGTATGTTTCCGAAAACTACAAGTGACCCGTTCAATGATAAAGGGGATTATGACAATGCTTTATTGTTAATGTACATGAACAAAAAACCCAGTGCTGTCTAACCTCACCTCTGCAGTGTTTCTTGTATTGTCTTGTACTGGAAATGCTCATATTGTGCTCTGCAATATCGTAGCTCAGCAGAGGAAACCCACAGCTGTAGGAAGTCATAATATTTGTTTTCTGTCTGTGTTACAGTGACCTACTATCCTCCGATTATGTGGAGATTCACTATGAGGAAGGAAAACCCATCATGTCTAAGGTACTGCTTTATTCTTACAGCCTGCTGATTTCAGTTTGCTGAAAAAGTCTGCAGCTTTTTTTGCACAGACAACCAGTTTGCTATTTAAAGTTATTATGTTATATTATAATGTTATTAAGCCTGGTTTTGAAATCAGGAGGTCTGGAACAGAGAGTGGAAAATGCAAAAAAACAAAAAAACAAAAATCAATACTGTTGAGCTAGAGAGAGAGAGAGAGAGAGAGAGAGCGAGAGCAAGAGAGAAGAAAGTATTCAAATATATTAAATAGAGACTGAAGGCTCTGTTTTGTGAACATGGCCCAAACACAAAAATAAGACATTCGATTGCAGCCTTACATATTCTTGGAATTTTGGGGACCATCAGCACAGGCATTAGTGGTATAATTGCAAAAATGGGTTTGGTTAGAATGAAGGAAGAGCTTAGTGTTTTGCTCCTATGTCCAATCAAATTAACTCTTCTCATTCCCTTTAAAAAGCCCAGTGTTCCCAAGTGGCTCTGCAAAGGGAAGATTCTATGTCACTGTTGTAAAAATAACTAACTAACTGACCAAATTTATGACTAATGTGTTTTCTATCTTGTTGTACACTTTTATTTATGGTGTAATATGGGCTGATTATGATGGCAGTAAATTGAGCAAGTCTGCTACTTAATTAATTATTTAACTAGGCATATTTATCAAGGTTTGAAAAAAAAAATTATATGATGTTCTATGTCTAATGAAAGCTGGTTGGTTTACATTTAGTACCCATCACGTGTGGAGTTATAAATATAGTACGTTCACAAAACCAGGCTGTATGAATTGTATGTTGTCAGGACAACGCTGTTCTTGTGTTGCATATGTAGTAATACTGGTCTCGGCAGGTAGTAATGCAAGTGTTAGTGATTCTTTCCGACCACAAAAATAGCAACTAAATGCAAGCGAATAAGAAATTGGCTCTTGCTCAACCAGTTAAGACCTAAGGCTGTAATGTATTACTCTGACTGGTTAAGACAAATAACTGAGAGGCTAAAACAAAGCTCAGAGAGAAACTGCATTAGAAAGAATGATAGAGAGAAAAAGCGCTGTGTGAGATGAGAACTAAATGACTAGTCACTGATTCAGCAGTGCTGCAGCTCAGATCACGTGACTGTCAGACATTACTCTGCAGGAGTAATGCAGTCTGGGAAATCTGGTAGTGTGAGAGTGGAGAGAATAAGAGAATGAGTGGGAAAGAGTGACCCAAAGAAGAACAGTGGGGGAGAGTGTTACCCAGAGGTGAGAGAGAAGGTGACTGTAATGTCAAATAAACATATCCAATACTTGCTTCTTTATGTGCAGGAAATATTACCTTTACCTAATTATCAGTGTAAGATGACAACATTGCTCTGTCTATATTACCTGACGATCAGGCATTTACGTCTCAGGACGTCAGTAGCAACTGTGACATGTATTGCTGAAGAAACACTTTAGAAAAATTGTATTGTTGTATTATGGAATATTGTAGAAGGTGGATAGAACCTGCAGCCTTTATTCAGATAATCTAATTTTCTTAGTCTTTATACTACTCAAATATGCTACTTATTGTGATTATATTACACTCACTATTTCAGGGCTGTGAGTATTTTAACCATACATATTCTTTTGACTGTGAATTCCCTGTTCTATCCTCATTCCACTTGTCCTTGGCTCTGCAGTTTTGCTATGATGGCTTAGGACTACAATTGCCATGAACTCAAGTCTCCATCAGTGAACGTCAACAAAATAGGCTTCATGTGAAAACTGTAATGAATTTCATGGTTACACAACTGCAATTTTTGACCATGTAGTACACAGTTATAGAAGGGAATTGTTTATATCCAGTGTCACCCAGATGAGGATGGGTTCCCTTTTGAGTCTGGTTCCTCTGAAGGGTTCTTTCTCGTATCATCTCAGGGAGTCTTTCCTTGGCACCGCCGCCTCTGGCTTGCTCATTAGCGATTTATATATTTCTGTAAAGCTGCTTTGTGACAATGTCAATTGTTAAAAGCGCTATACAAATAAAACTGAATTGAACTGAACTTTGTTATTGTGGCCTCTCTGCTGAATCTGCTGGTTAAAACCCAGCTCATAAATCTGCTCTACAGAACAATGGTCCAGAGAGGAATAAAGCAGCTCCACTTTCTACTGGAGACTCTCTAATCACTGTACTGTTTCCTGCTATTTTTACACAGCTGCTCTGCCTGCCTCAATGAAGCACTAACAGATGATATGAACTACAGCTTGATTTGAGCAGTTTTATGATTTTTGTGTAAGAGTTATAATCTATGTAAGATTGTGATGTAAGGTTTTAAGGTGCAGTAAGACGTGTGATTTTGTGTGTGTGTGTGTTCTCAGGGTGGAGAGCACTGTTATTACCGTGGGCAGGTGAGAGGGAACGAGGCGTCTCGTGTAGCCCTATCAACTTGTGATGGCTTGCAGTGAGTATAAAAACAACAGTTAGTCTTTGTTAGAATCACACTTCATAAAAACACTTCAAAAAAGTGCTTTTACTGCCTCTCAGTACTATTTTTCTTTTCTCTTTCTGTGGCTGCCAGTGGCATGTTTGATGATGGCGTTTATGTGTATTTTATTGAGCCTTTGAAACACTCAATTGTAAGTACTTTCTATAACCACTGACATTCTCAGAGAACTATGTAAGCATCTATTACTACTGCTGTTTCCATTATGTATTTATCTTGACTAATGGTCTGAACTGTTTTATTCCTCTTATACCACAGCAATTTTTTTATTAATTAGAAAAAAATACTCCATACTTTTTATCAGTTTAGAGTAACTTTTAAAGTGTGAAATGTCCATGAATCAAGTTAATTCCTGTTATCATTTACATTATAAACCGTGCCCCCCCCCATAGTCCTCTGTTGTGAGGTCTCTCCCATGGCAGAAAACATACTGACCATTACGAAGTGCAAGGAGAATGCTAAAACCACAGCATATCAAAACTTCAACATATCAACGAGTATATGTTTTTGTTTGTTACCAAATAAGAGAAAGTTATTAAATCCGTTTATTATTAGTCTTAGATTATGTAAAGCATCTGCCATACAAGTTCCTGTGAGTGAGATGAGAAAAAATAGCATATTAGAATCAGTTTATTATTTAAAACCTGTGATTTGCCTTACAAACCAGAATGACTGAGCTGATGTGATAGAACTTTAAACAGCACCTCCTGACCAATCAGAACTGAGAATTCAACAGCGCTGTGTTATAAATTTTACTACTTAAAGAAGGAATTGTAGTATTCTTTGTAGAAAGACAATCTGTGCATTATCTGTCCAAATTGCAATGTCTGTGTTTTAGGATGGAGCGGCTAGACCTCACAGACTGCACAGGATGGCCAGCTTTCTAAGCTCTCAAGACCCCAAGGATGCAGGTACACTCTAAACACTTTTTTGGCCTACTTTTAGGGTTCAGGTTAATTACAGCATATTCCTCTATGCACATCAAACTATTGCAGATGGGAGATGCGTCATGCATTTACGTAGTTGTGACCAAGCTCCAAATACATAACTGTACTTTCCTATACTGTACTGTAATTTCCTATTGTCATTTGCTTTTTTGCTATGTTGTATTGCAATTAACAGCAAAAAAGAATTAGAAGAAAGACTATCCCTGTCCATCAAACAGAAAGATGGAAATATGGTAGTGTGCATCAGAAAGTAGTGATTTGCTTCAAAAAATGCTTGTAAGAGTAGATAAAATTAGACAAAAACAGCCTCATACACATGAAAACAATTGTACAAATACGCATACCAATGAATATCAGGTATCAGTAGTAAGAACGTCATCTTTTGGGTGTGGTCAAGTATCCACAGGGTCTCACAAACAGTGTATTTAGTAATACTGCACAGTACTGTATGTGCTGAGATGGACTGGCCCTTTGTGCCCACTGTTCTCAGGATAGGGTCTGGATCCAGCGCAGCCCTGACCAGGATGAAGCAGTTACTGAAGATGAATGAATTATGTATGTGTGCTCAACCTAAATGGGTAGCATTTGTTGGTTTACATGTTACTTAGTTACTTACACAGCACCCCACCAATGAGTCACTGAATTTGTGGGAAACGGATCAGATTAAAAATAAAGATTGAAATAAAGATGGCAACAACAGAGCACATATTGTGCTTAGTGACTACAAAATAAAACACATGTTTGTGATAATGTCTGTGTGTGTAGATGAGGAGGGCCAGCTGGATGACATGGCCTGGCTGCGGCGCAGGAAAAAGCGTGCTGTAAGTCTGGGTGGGGCCTCCCCCACAGCACGAGCTCACATACACACAGCAGAACTGTAGTCAGCAACACACAGTGTGTAGAATTCCCGAAAGAAGACTGACTTTATCATGAACAGATCAAAACAGCCAGCAGATATCAGTCACTTGATATTCTACACATCTCTCCACAAGGCTCTAATGTGGGTTATGGATTAATGCTCAAGCCTCCTTTCAGCAGTACTTTTACCTGAGCTAAATGGAAACAGTCCATTTTTAGAGATTTTAAATCTCAGGGAACACAGTCTGAAAAATGATAAATGACTTAAACATCCAGCAAAGTTTGAATACAAACCAAGAAATCTGATCACACCCTGCTCAATGACTCGCCTTAATAGACTGCTCTAATAACTGTGTGGCCTAATATTCTAATGAGCGTGCTTGATTGACAGCTTTCTGTCTTAGAATATCAGTATGTTGCTTAAGCAGAACTATACACAATGCTGTTGGGAGAATCAGAATTGGTCAACCTTAACTGTGCAAATCTAGCAAATTATAGAATTGTGTGAAGAATGTTAGACTACACTTGCTAGATTTGTTTTCTCTTACTTGAAGAGAATTTTTATAAAAGCTATGTAAGTGGGACAAATAACATCAGCCTTGCCTAATGATTAGAGCTTGGGTAAAGCTTTACCTGAGATTAGCACCACCCAGAGTACATAGAAATTCTGGCAAAATATGTGCAGACACTGGCTATTCATCATTTATTTATACTGGGTTCTACATATTGTCGCACAGAAGACCAACAACAACTAAATGAGAGCACATATCCCTGTGGACTAGAGAAATATTTCATAACTGCATTAGTGTTTGTTTGTTTTTTTTGCTTTCATAGTGTTGAAATGTGGCTCTGCTCTGGTTCGTTGCATTGAATCGCTTTCTTTTTCAGATGCCAAGGAATGTGTTTGAAGAGATGAAGTATATCGAGCTGATGATTGTCAGCGACCACAATATGGTGTGTGTTTATGTCTGTGTGTTTTCGTGGGTGGATGGCTGGCTTTGTGTGTTTGTGTGTGTAGGTGGATAAAGTTGGATGTGTAAGTAGTCACACATTTGCGATTTACTCTCCAAGGAAACGTGATCAAGTTTATTACAACCACAGCCATCTGACTGGAATTCCTTCAGTATGAGAGAAGTTTCTAGGTTTGGGCTTTGGTGTAGACACATGGAGTTTGTGGGTTGATAGTGTAAGGCACAGTGAAAGCAGTGGCCACAGGAGGGCACTCTTACCACTTTGTCAGATACATCTCACAGTTAGGGAAGCATTCAGCTTAACCTCTCATATTTGGAATTTTCCAAATACACCCTAAAGGTTCTTTGGTTTGTCTGCCTGAGGGAACCTTTAACGGTTTTATACATAACCCTACAACAGTGTTTTCCATTCAGTGAGGGTTAATAAGCTATAACTATTTAACATCTAAAGAGGCCTTGGGGAACCCTTTTTCCCTAAAGTTTTAAGTTTTTAAATCATCGAGTGCAGTCCATCCCAGTGGAGAAAGTCCAAGAAATGAGCAGTGTGCTTCAGTTTTATCCCTCTAGGAGAACTCTTGAAGCTTCTATGTAGAAGCCTACAACAGGATTTTGCCTTTTAGAAACAGAAAGAATCCTTAAATAACCCCTTTTCTCTAAAAGTGCATCTTTCATTATACATAAGCTGCACTCTATTAGAAGTTTTTTTTTAAAAGAAGCCCTTTTTTTTTTTTTGTAAAAATGATAAATTATTTTTCATGTCTTTACTTTGCTTTTTTACATTTGTACTTCATACTAAATATCTTTTACTTTTCATATTCTTCTAATTGCTCTTCCCATTTATCCTGATCTGCACTTATTTAAAGCACTAAATTAACATAAAATACTATATACGTACAGTTATTATTTATTTAATTATTATTGCTGTTGCTGCTTCTGCTGTTGTTGTTGATGCTGTTGTTATTATTGTTAGACAGGTTTCTAATATTTTTCTCTTTTTTTAACTGATATGGTTGGTGCAGTTTAAAAGACAGAAGACCAAGCAGCAAACACGTAACTTTGCAAAGTCTGTGGTCAATCTGGTGGATGCTGTAAGTTACTAGAACTGTTTTTAAAATACACTGTTGAGTTTCTATTATGCAGCATGCTTAAAATAACATTATAATTATAATACTTGTGTATATATATTACTCGTCATCCTATTTTCCTTTTCATTACCTGGCTTTTTCTCTGTCTACAGGTCTTTACAGAACAATTAAACACACGTGTGGTCCTGGTTGCTATGGAAATATGGACAGATAAGGACCATATTCCAATCGGTGTGATGCCACTGGACATGCTGCGAGACTTCGCCAAATACCGACAGCATCACATAAGACAGCATGCAGATGCAGTGCACCTATTCTCGTGAGTCCACCCCTTCTCCACTCTTCTACATGTCTTTATTAAAGGGAACTAGTCACACAGTCAAATAGTTTCATGTTCAATTGTCCAGACCATTTAAACATAGGTTTAGGGATTAGGGACTACAGTGTATTACATTGTACACCACTTTAGGGGGGAATGGCTATGAAAACCTTTAAACTCCTTACTTCCTGCCTGCTTGAAATTATACTGTCAGACTGACACTAGCATATTCCTCAACATCTGGAGTCTCTGAGCACATATATTTGCATACTCTTGGTAGACTGTCGTTTAAGATGAACGCAGCACTGTGATATTGAATATTGCGAAGAACGCAGGTCCTAAAGGTGATCAGTTCAAGCTATTACGTTCTGTCATTCAGCACAATAACTCTGGAGGATGTGTTCTTTCACACCTTCTTTGATCTCTATTAACTAATGGACTCGCTAATTAAAAAACAGCTCAGCCAAGCATTTTAAATATGCTGATCACACCACCGTCATAGGTCTGATTTCAGGACATGATGAATCGGCATACCAACAGGAGGTGGCCAGGTACTGTAACATGACCTTACAGAACTAATCGTAGACTGTTCGGAAGCCATAAATAAAACCAGTCAATAATTTAAATACAACCCCATTAAAATTCTCAGTACCGCGTGTCAGCAATACCATTAAATAGCAAAATCAGCAAAAGGCATCTAAGACTGGAGAGGTATAGAGTAAAAAAGCAGCTGCTGATACAAGTCTAGTCAGCAATTATCCGAAGCTTTTTGAGGCTGCATATCACTGTCTGTACAGAGGTATAGCCGCTGATCATTGTACTCTCTGTAAATCAAGTACATCCAAGTAAACCACATCTGAGTAAACCACAAAAGTCAACTATGACCCTTCCCACTCAGCACACATCAAATTTTATACTCCTACCTTCTGCCAGACGATACTGATGATCAATACAAGACACTTGAGCAACAATTCCATTCCTCCAGCCATAACTGCACTTACAGTCAACTTCAGAATTATTGTCACTCTTAAACCCATGAACTACAGGATGGCTACATTCTCATACTGGAACAGACCACTCCCATTTAGGATAAGGTCATATCCATCAGAATAATTTTGGAATGAATTGTAGTGAAGGGGAAGAGTGGATCCAGACCAGCAAGATATCTCCCATAGTATGTAGTCGTACATTGCCATAGACTGAGTCTTTTTTTGTGTATCTACAGTAATGTGACATTTCACTACCGTCAGAGCAGCGCTGCATTCTTCGGAGGCATGTGTTCCCTCAGCCGTGGAGTTGGAGTGAACGAGGTGAGAAAGTCAAACAGGATTTCAGTTATGGATTAATTCAAAACTACAGTTTTTGGGCTCTCTTATATATGATTGATAGTAGAGTGCAATAATTCAGTACAGTATACATAATTGTGCTTGAAACAGGTGTGGTTATAAAGTATGTAATATAATGAATTTTTCTTGTATGTTTATGTATAACTTGTAGTATGGATCTGCATGGACTGTGGCTGTCTCACTGTCCCAGAGTCTGGCTCAGAACTTAGGCATTCAGTGGGATCCTGCATCCAGCAAGAATAGTATGTACACACATGCATAAAGATTTTTAAGTTGTAAAATCATACTTTGTAGATTTTTACTTAGTCATATTTCATATTATGGTTCTGCCACTGTGTGTGTTGCGTGTGTTTTTCTGTCTCAGAGGAGTGTGGCTGTGTTGACTCATGGGTGGGTTGCATCATGGAGGACACAGGGTGAGAGTTTAATCTACTGCTGCACACACATACACACATTTTCACACCTGGGGTTATAATGACAGGGTGTGGTGTCAGAGGGGGTTAATAAACACCATTGTTGTTATTTAGATACATCGTAATTATTTAGATATGCCACAACGTGTTTATCGCTTTTCCCCAATGCATAATTGCCTGTGGGTATTCTGTGATGACAGGGTTTGATTGTTTAACCAGGTGGTTCAGAGACCATCAGCATGTTTAGCATCAGAAAGTAGGTGTCAAAGCATGATAAATCTCACTGTGCTAACAGTTTTAACAGCCCTGCTAATGATGTGGTACACTCCAAATAATATCTCTCAGACTATTGGTTTCACATTTACACAATTTTGCCTTTTATTTGGTTTTTGACGCTGGCTCTCAATCTCCCGCTCTCCTCTACTGTAGAGTGCAGCACCCGCGAAGGTTTTCTAAGTGTAGTATTTCAGACTATAAAGAGTTTCTTCTGAAAGGTGGAGGATCATGCCTCTTCAACAGGCCCAACAAGGTACGAGCTGTTCACTCAGCCAGCTGCTTTCAATGTATCTTCATTCCAACTGTAGTGAGTGTGTGCATGAAGAGTTTTACCACAGCTAACCAAGTAATGTTTTTTGTGTACATAAACAGCTATCATGCTTTAAAAAGCTGGTATTACACACATTATCACAGGTATCACGGTACATTAAAATGGCAGTGAATCATTTGCCTCGCCAACAGTAGCCCTTTTTGGGAGCATGTGACTCATATAAATGCAAATGCTGCTGTCCAGAGTTGTGAACGAAACAGAGGTTCAAATAGGCTAGCTGTATTGTAGCTTTTGGTTATGTACTATATACACTTATTTATACATACCGTGTATGTACATTTCCAAAGAGTAATGGAAAACTCAGTACAGTTATTATTAATCTTCAAAGTTGTACTTCGTTGATTTCAGCATGTAGCTTTACACTAAGCATAACACCACATTTTTAACAATTTGTATGTGGGGTGGAACAGTGTGTTGGGGTGCCAGCTCACAGCTCTAGGATTCAGTCCCAGTTCAATCCTGAACTCGGTTTAATCTCTGGTTACTGCAAATATAGGGTTTTGCATGTTCTCTCCATATCTGTTTCCTCCCACATAGGTGGATTGGCGACTCTCAATTGCCTCTAAGTGTGAATAGACTGGCGACTGACTGGCGTGTCATTCAGGGTGTACTCCCAGTGATCCCGGGATAGGATCCATCATGACCCTGACCAGGATAAAGCACTTACTGAAATAATAAATCAAGATGATTGTGTGCAGCCCGGCAACATTCACTTCTTATTCGCATCAAGTTGAAAAATTCTCTACTTCTTTCCTCTCTCCTCTCACTGCCTGCTTGCTTCCTCATTTCTCTGAGCATGATAGGTAATGATTGAGAAGTGAGATGAAAACCAGCAAAACAAATGCACCATCAGATATTGCCGTTTTTAAAGTGATCAGAGGAAGATGCGCAGGCTGAGCGCTTACATTTATATTTGGAAACATTCTAATTACACAGAAAACACAGATGTGAGGCTTTGACCATCCCCCAAATCACCCTAAACCATACCCTAACCTGCTACAAACAAATTTTTTCCCCAAAAATGTTAGGAAATGTTTTGAATAATCAAAAGACATGAGCTTCGGCCTGGAAACGCAGATTTATGAAGAAATGAGCAGATCTTTACAAATTAAAGTTCTGCATTCCTTCTTCATTGTGATATGAAGTTGTAATATGTGGCTTTTTCCTGTGCAGCTGGTCGAGCCGACAGAGTGTGGGAATGGCTACGTGGAGGTGGGAGAGGAGTGTGACTGCGGTGTAAGAGCTGTGAGTCATTGCTTTGCCATTGTGGTGAAAAAAAAAACTATTGCTTTTTCAGGTAAAAGTGAGTGTTACACTGTTATCCAGATATGAAGCTATTTATTCACTGCCTGTAGGGGAAATGCTGTGATAAAATGAAGCGGTTTATTTGTGAACCCTGTCTTGATGATAGACTTGTTCCTCTTTTTTTTGTGTGTGTGTATTGTAGGAATGCTATAAGGAATGCTGCAAGAAGTGTTCTTTGTCAAATGGAGCACACTGTAGTGATGGGCCTTGCTGCAACAGCACCTGTCTGGTGAGTGTGTTTAACAACAGACTCATGTAATCATACAACTGATTCTTCATTGTTTAGGGAAGATTCATTGTCTGCTCCATTTGTGTCTTTGTCTGGGTGTTGAAAAGAATATTCTGATGAATAGGATGCTCTTAAGGTAACAATCCTATCTATCTTTTACTCTCTCTGCATCTTCGTTCCCTCTCTCTTACAGTTTTACCCAAGAGGCTTCAGCTGTCGCTATGCAGTGAATGACTGTGATATTTCCGAGACCTGCTCAGGAGACTCTGGACAGGTTAGGGACAACATGCCACATTCAGTGATGTCTTCTTTTGTACCCCTTATGTCATCGGTTCCAGTAGTAGCTGCTATGAATATTAACATCCACAAAATAGAATAACAACATAATATTTGAATGTTGATTTTACTGCATAGATGACATAACATTACATGATCTAATATTAACCTTTTCAACTGCCAACACTACCCAACATGCTGCATAATACTACTCCAGCAGGAACATTGTAAGACAGTTAATAAACTTTACATATGCACATGCAAGACAGAGTGCTAAACTTCCACCTCCATCAATATGGCTTGTTCACATTTCATGCAGCTGCACTTTTTTTCAGTTTTATTGACTGAGGCTGATGTGTCTTTCTGTCTGCAGTGCCCTCTTAACCTCCACAAACAGGATGGCTCATTATGCCATCTTGATCAGGTATGACGAGCTGTAGCATGTAAAAAATGTTTCTTACTATATTTAATTACTTTAAATATTTATAACTATGTTGACTATGAATTATTGATGAATACATTTGTGGCTAATGGTAATTTTTTTTATTCACACACAGGGACGCTGCTATAGCGGAGAGTGTAAGACCAGGGAAAACCAATGCAAATATGTGTGGGGTCCAAGTGAGTGATGTGTTTAAGATAATTAATTCATAGTTCTTCCTTTTTAACTTCATGTATATTGTATTGCGGTGTCTTACATAATCCAGAAAGCGTGCTGCTATTTCCTTGACACACAAGACAGACACACTCACTCACTCACTTTCTGTCTGATTTCTATGTCTGGGTAGAGTCTGGAGGGTCAGAGAAGTTCTGCTATGAGAAGTTGAACACAGAAGGATCTGAGAAAGGGAACTGTGGGGAAGATGGAGAGAAATGGATCCAGTGCGGAAAGCAGTGAGTGACTTCTAAAGTTCAGCCATTTACACTTTCATCGTCAAACGTGTCTTAGTGGAAAAGGGTGCACAGTCCACCCAGTCTTGGGAAACCTGATCATTAATGGTTGTATTTGTAATGTATTTTTGTTTGTTCTCTCTGAGCCATATGCAGAGTTGGCAACTAAGGTGCATAACTTTATCCATGTTGTCCTCCAGATAAACAGTGTCTCTGATTAAGATGCTGTCTTAACCTTTTTGTGGACTTTTAAGGGATAATACAATAAATAAATGAATAATGTCATATTTATGTAATTAATGTTGGCCTAAAATGCTATGCCATAGTTTGTTTTAGTGTATATACAGCCCAAAACATACATTTCAGTGTGACATATTATGGCTACATCAAACTGTCAGACAGTGGCACTGGATTTAATACTGTTGAGCTGATGTCGCACAACAAAAATAGGCTCACATCCAAGGTCATACTTGTACATAATTGAGACACACCTTGTGTTCTTACGTCCTGTGCAGCTGGATTAAGTCTGTGATTAAGTCTGTTGTTACTGCTAGGGTCTGAATACCACATTTTTGCGGTATTAGATTTTCCCCACATGTGCTTAACTCATCTCTGAATATGGCCCTCTGTGACTGCAAATGTACCCTCTTATTGTAGATTAATCTGCATTGGTGCTGAAGTAATCTGCATTTGCTGCATTGGCTGTATTTGTTCTGTCTGTATCCTGTAGTCGTTGTACATCTCTCTGCTTACAGCGATGTGTTCTGTGGGTATCTGCTGTGCACTAATGTTGGGCCAGTGCCCCGCATTGGAAGAATAAAGGGAGAGATCACGCCCACATCTTTTAACCACCAGGGCCGACTGATTGAATGCAGGTGAGAGGAGCATGCATCTAGGCTTGACCCTCAGCCTTACTGGATGAACTGGATGTTTGAATTTGCTCCTTTGTTCTGCATCTCAGTGGTGGTCATGTGTTATTGGATGATGACACTGATCTGGGTTACGTGGAGGATGGGACGCCATGTGGGCCGTCCATGATGTGCCTTGACCGTAAGTGTCTGCCCATCCAATTCCTCAACATGAGTGCCTGTCCTACCGGACCCAATGGCCACATCTGCTCAAACCATGGGGTAAGCACTCACATTGTCTATTCAACAAATTACACTCACTGATGTATAGTACTGTGCAAAAGTCTTAGGCACCCTAATTTATTTATTTTCAAATAAAAAATTATTTAGATTTTTAAATTTTGTTATAGATGTTTATTTTATGACTTATACACTGAGTCAGTACAAAAACATTTTATATTTCCAAACATTACTTTTCCAACACAAAATTAAATGTTACAGAAAAATGTTTGTATGTCAGTAAAGAAAGCAATATATTACGTAACAGACCACTTTTCAGACAAAAAAAAAAAAAAAAACGTAATGAAGGCTGCTGTGTTTTACATGAAAAATTAAGTAAGTGCACAAGTCACAAGTCTCCAGAAGAACTGTGGCAGATTCTCCATAATGCTCAGTAAAACTTACTCTTACCCTAATTTCCTTGTAAAACTGTAAAAAAAAATTGTACCTGAGACTACTAGTTGTTTTTTAAAAAAGCTATAGTTTATTAATATTTACTGTACTTTATAGTATATTTTTATGTAGAAATGTTTAATTATTTTTGAAGGCATCTTTGCTTTACAGCTTTTTTGCACAGTACTGTATATAATATACTGTACATACAGTCAGGTCCGGATGTATTTGGACAATGACAGAGTTTTTGTGATTTTGCCTTTATACACCACCACAATGGATTTGAAATAAAACAATCAAG
>CM075007.1:17311024-17329572 GCA_037576675.1 Pangasius sanitwongsei | reverse complement strand
TGTTCGTTTCATTTGAAATCCATTGTGGTGGTGTATAGAGCCAAAAATGTTAGAATTGTGTCGATGTCCCAATATTTTTGGACCTGACTGTATATATTGTGCCACAATACAGACAAACAGACAAATTTTAAGGAATCTTTACTCAATTTTGATGCCACTCAGCTCAGTGCCTCATTATGTGATGGTTGTAGTTTGTTGTTCTGGAAGGGTGGGCGGAAAGGGCCCCAGGGAACTGCAGACTTTACTGAAGTAACCTGTGTGAAAGCAGATAGCTATTCAGAGTGTGCTTTTCCAGAGGATGACAAATAAAATCAGGAGTTTAAGCAGAGTGAGGCTATGACTGGAGGCCAGGGAGGCGAGTATATCTTGAATGGAGGGGAAAATACGTTTTCCTGGCATCAGGAAGCGCGTCCGAGAAAATATTGTGTTACTCATGAAAGGCAATGAGGTGAATGGCTTACAATTACAATGCACTTCTGCAACAGCTTCACACATTCCCATATCATTACTCAAATAGCCCAGCTTTCATTAACCAGTATACATGAGCACCCATACTCTTTAAATTAGCCACATGGCCACTGGTTTCGCATTCACAGAGGCAGGATTTGAATGGAGTGCAGTCCTTACTTTGCTGGCTAAGAGCTATACACTGTTCTTAACTTACTTGTAAATGCACACCACATACACCACACACAAAACACACTCCCTCAGCCCAGGCCCCACATCCCACTTCAGCCTGGCTCCTGGCTTTACCCATGACTATCCACAGAGTCATGGGGTGGTTCTATCTAATAACAAGTTTTGTTTTTTTTGTCTTTGCACCTAAACTAAGTGTAAGTTCACAGCATGCAGAAAGTGAAATTTTAAGGGATTTCTGTGGGGTTCTATGCGGCAAAGGACCTGCGCTTTTAACGCAGCTGGTGTAATAATAATAATAATAATAATAATAATAATAATTAAACAAGGACACTGTAAAGATACACCTCACACCTCAGTTTACAGGAATTTATATAACCACGAAAACAGAAATGCAAACTAAAATATAGAGGGCACAGTAAGACCCATGCGTATGAATCATTAGGTGGGTGGAAAAGCAAAGTGGGCTTTAGCTGTGTTTTAAAGTGGGGAAAGGAGGTGCAACGCAGGGATGGAGAGGAAGAGTCCTCCATAGTTTTGGGGCATCCACACTAAAAGCTCTATCTCCCGGGGCGGAGTCGAGAGGAATGGACAGAAAGCAGAAGACAGGAGAGAGCTGGTGAGTATGCAAGAAGGAGGCTAGATAAGTAGGCAGGGCCAGACCATGAAGCGGAAATGGAAGAGTAATTGCAGCGTGTGACGTGTCTTGTGAATTGGCCTTAATAGAGCCAGAAGATGAGATGCCTCCGAAAAAAATACTCAGACATATACTAACAAACTACACCATCACCACTTGAAGCACTGATCCCACACACATCAAAACCCTGAAACTGAAAAGAAGACCAGTGAAAAGTGAAAGGAGTGTGTGGATTTTTCTGTACAAGTCAATTTTCTCCTTTATCTATTCTGTTTTTTTTCCATTGCTGAACTACACAATATTTGGAGATTATCATTTTTTTTTTTTTTAAATAATCTTAAAAATTTAAAATAATTTTGGCATATTTGTTCCTTTTGCCAAATTTACCATTTCCCCCATGGTCCTCACCCAACATTTTGGCTATAGCTTTTTTGGTGGCAATTGTTCCTCTCTCTGAAGATCATCATTATTTAAAAGTACATTCATATGGACCTGTTTTTACCAGATGGCAATGTCAGACTTAGATTAAAATTAAAACCTACAACTCCAAGTGAATATACCTGATTATACTGTCTAATATGAATATCTGCAAATGCAACTGTAGCTATTCTGCAATGACTTTTACAAAATGCAAAAAAGACAAAATGCCAGTCTTGTGCCATTTTCAAAAACAATGTAAAAGCTGAGATTATATACTGTGGATCTTTATTCTTGTCTTTTGTGTTTTTTCTTTTTAAATTGACATGAAACTGGTTTTGTCTGTTCCCTCTAGAGTCTTTTGTGCAAGAGTCGCAGAACCATTTTTCGAAGTTAAAGGAGTTTACTCGGGCCCAGTTTCAAATTCAGGTGCAGCAGGATGGACCACGCAGCTTGCACAGTGATGCTTATCCAAAAACCCAGGCTTCAAAGAAAATCTCACATTTTTAATCATGAAGAAAAATGAAGATACATTTTTTTTTTTACCTATGGCAACTTTTTTCCTGTTTAATAAAATAATTCGCACCACTTCTTTAGCCTAAGCCTTTTTAGTTTTTATTTTGATTGAGTGAGTGTTTTGAGCCAGACTAAGCCCATCAAACACTGGCTCGTAAATGGGCAAGCTGCAGGCAGTGTGGGCGTGGGCTATCTCGTACAAAACCCAAAAATGTTGTGAGTTAGCCAACATTAGGCCAACACCCTTTTTCCCAGCAGCGGCTCATGCCCATAGATTTTCGTCGCGCAGGATGACATTAATAATGACATAGCCTCAAACAAAATTAAGTCGAGTGTCTATCACACTTTACTTATGCTACGGACTAATATCTAGTGATTTATAGAGTAACCTTTGTTTAACTGTTTTTCATTAACCAGGGTTGACAGGTTTCAAAATCTCCAGCCCAACTACAGCTCAAAAAACACATAAAAGACCTGAAATTAGCACAAAAAAAGTTTGGGCATCAGAAAAGGGAGACATTTTTCTTCTTTTTTCACACCTTTCTTAGCCATTTTTCTTCTTTTTCTCAGCCCAGCATTCTTCTGAAGTATGGACATTATCCACTCTATAATCCCCTGTCCCTCTCCCAATCTTCATGATATATCTTACAACAGAAATATTCTGTGCATCATAGACACAGTATGGATGTATTTTCTATAAAACAAGATCTTGGCAGCCACAGGGTAGTTTTAAAATAGCCGGCATGAATCCTGCCCAAATGAACCTCTAATAGCACTAACAGCACCTAAAATAGGTACTTGGTATTTCAACATAATTTAATATGTATTGACTGAATGAGGACTTTATGACGTATACAGTATGATTAACTGTTGATATAAATGGTGGGGCTTTGCCCCCACCTGCCCCTATGGACGAGCCACCACTGCTTTTTCCCCTCTTCATATGGATTTTATGAGGCCACTTTTTTCTGATAGGTTTCACTGTAATAGTGTGGCCCACCACACAAAATCCACAATATTATTGCAGGAAATACATGTGAACATGGCAGGAGTTTCAGGACAATTAAAACAGCCTAGGAGGAGGTGGATTAGGTCTGACCCTGTCCCCTGCACTTTCAGTTCTCTCACAGTGCTCAATGTGACTGTTAAGCTAAACTTTATGTTAAAAGTAGTTTAGACAGTTAATACTCATATCATTTGTTGAATATCCACAATGAATATCTATCAAATATCCTAAAATCTTGTCAGAATATTGTCTTACATTCCTGATGAAATCAAAGAAGATTTTTCACCAACAGTGAAAACTCACTGGAACACACTGGAAGTTGAACATGGATAACAGAAAAGGTAACAAGTACTGTAAATTTATACTGTAAAATATTTTAAGTTCATCTTTTAGCATTAATGTACTGAACTATGTAAGAAAATATAAGCAGTTATCACCTCAAGTAATGTAAAGTGAAATGCTTTAGCTACTGTGTCTCTAGTAATTCTATAGAAATACATAGGTTTATTGAAATAGTATGCTGATATGTGCCCTCAAAGATCACCTCCAACTCAATGGCTACTTGTTTCATTCGACCCATGTGAGCTTGCAAAAATATTCACTGATTATATAAAATTCATTGACTGACTGCATATGCCAAAATGTGTCCTCTAGGGTAGAGACCATGCTGCTGTATGTAATATAAATCCTTTGGTGCTTCATTGAGCTGCAGACTCAACAGCAGATGAGTAGGACAGAGGAGCTGCTCTGCCTCAAACGCACTGGTGTAAAAGAGCCTAAAAGGATAAGGCCTGTCATAGCATTCCAAACCAACTGGAGCTGGGTATTCAGACCTACATTAACTAGTGCACTTTCTGTGTTCCCCACAGCAGATGTAGCCGTCTCCTATGATGAAATTGTTCTGCAGTATATTTAACAGCATTTTACAGTGGACAGACTGTATCTCTTTGTAACCCATTAAAAATAGTACACTAAACTGTAAAGATTGCTCTGATGGAGCAGACTACTCAGTATTCATCTTTGCATTGTGACGGACACAAATAATATATATATTTTTTTACAGAATAATTAAAATATGTAGTACTGTTTTACCCCCCCATCTGCCAGAGGTGGTGTTTCAACACCTGGACTTCTACTTAAGTGCATGCGCACACATGCTGAGACCTTTAACACAAAGTCATGTGGCAACCATATGATACCAAATAAAAATGCCATCAGCAATGGCCAATGTCTTCTCGCCTTGTACACGTCAAGTGTTTTTCTTCAGCTATTTGTGTAATAGCTCGTCACCCCAATGTGTGGCAGACTTTATCGTGCCTTACCAGTTCAAATTGCTGGGATGACTGGACTGGACTGGTGACCACAGCTGCAGCAGTAACTCTCAAGGGCGGTTGGGATTAAGGAAATCTTAATATATGAAGTGAAGTGAAGTGTGGCCAAGTATGGTGACCCATACTCGGAATTTGTGCTCTGCATTTAACCCATCCAAGTGCACACACACAGTAGTGAACACACACCCGGAGCAGTGAGCAGCCTTTTTTTTTGCTGCGGCGCCCGGGGAGCAGTTGGGGAATCGGTGCCTATTGTGGTATTGGTATTGTGGTATATTCTTGTCTCACTGAGAATGGACAGATGCTCCAATTCTCTGGAAGCATGGGATTTTTCCCCAGAATGAAAAAAAGAAGGCACATTAGTTTAGGGCTGGTTTGCTCTCAAATCCTTCCTATCCTATTTTGTGACACTGTCATATCTTGAACCATTCCAACAATATGGTGACTGTCAGGACAGCAGGAGATTAAAGAAAGTTTTCTGTCTTTCACTGAGCCTCCACAAGTAGGATCTCCAAAGGTTATCCACGCAGAGTCACTTACCGAATGCAATGACACACTTTCAAGGAAGTGTATACACCCAGGGGAGTGGTGCTTGCATAATACAGCAGACCTAGGAATTCCCCAGACACACCCTTTTTTTGAATATGGTCCTCCCTTGTGGAGCCAGACAGCCCTCTGTGACAAGCAACAGTTGCTCACAACTGACCTAACGGCCTATGGTATTAGTTCCCAGTCACTGACTCTGCCCATGCCACACAGCATTCGGCAACAAAACTACAGTGGTCTATGTGAGGCCCCAAAAGAATGAACACAGCCCTGGTTTCCACTAGTGCTCTCGTTACTGGTTAGAACATACTGGGAATCTTTCCACAGGGAGATTCATTGTCACAGATGAGAGGACAGATGGGCACCCTCAGACAGGATATCTGCACCCATGGGTTTGGCCGTTTGATACAGTGGGCAGTCTAATGGCTATGCCATAGCCATCAGGAGTGCTAGACCCCAAGCATAACAACCTTGTACACTGGGAGGTTTTAGGCTTATAGCAGTGCTTCTGAAAGGAGCTAGGCATCCTTCATTCACCATGTTCCCCAGCAGTCAGATGGGAGATCTTCCCCTTTGTGTTCTAGTCCCTTAATACCATTCTGTACAGATGCAGACAGGATGCTCTTCTGGAAGGAATATTACTATAAACAGCCTTTTTTGGCTGATGATCACCTCAGCAGAGGGCGGAGAGAACTGCCTCGGTGATGAGCTTCCCCTGCATTGCAGTGACAAATGAATGGTTCCGGGGAGACCGTGTGACCAAACGCAGGGTTCCAACCTATGGTTTAGTGTCACAAACCTAAGAACCTGGGCATTGATTCAGCGTGCTATAAGGATAATTCCTAGTACAGTGCTATGTGAGCCATACAACAGATAATTGGTCAAAAAAGCAGTTACTCATCTGGTACTAGTACTGGTCTGTCTAAACAGTGAATTGTGCTGCAGGGTGATTGGTCATCACCATGGCCTAGAAGCACAGTACTATAGTGATGGGCCACATGACAGGGAATGTTTCATTCACATGGACTTTACTGAAAGGCATGCCACTCCAGGAGGTCTGCACTGCTGCTAATTCACCATGCACCTTTTCCAGATTTTATAAGATTAACGCTGTTTCCCAACGGAGCGAGTGCAGTGAGCATATCCAAATGCCCTTCTAGTCAGTCTGAGGGCGAGTCGATTCCTCTTGACCTACTTGTATAGGTAATCCAGGTGTTGGCACTTGGTGGTTAGGAGGTTTGAACTAGAACATTAGGTTACATACTTAACCTTGTTCTATGAACACCAGATAACCCCCAGGGTTCCCGGTCACTCGGAACCTAAGCTGAACTTGGTGAGAAGGTTCCAAAGGGAATGTCAGCCATTACTGATGGTGTTTTATAGTATGATATTGTCACCAAGTGACTTTGTGTTAATGGTCTCTGCATTTGTGTGCATCCGCACAAGAAGGTATCCAGGTGTTGAAACACTGCCCCTGGCGGTTAACCTGTGTTCATAGGACAGGGTTACATACAATTGAGGCCAAAAGTTTACATACACTTAGGCTAAAGACATTTCAATAAAAACATTTTTTTTCCACATGAAAAATGAGATTGAATATCTTTAGCCTAAGTGTACGTAACCTCATGTTAAATGTAAGCCCCAGCTTTTATGTTGGCTTGACAGAGCCACCATAGTGTACGTCATAATCTTCTTCTTCTATTTGAAAATTTGTACCATTTCAAGGGTCAGAGTTTTTGATGTGGAATATGGTGTGCAACAGCTTTCAGCTATTCTTTACAGGCTTTATGATTGTTTTATTTAAGTATAAATCAACTGGAAAGAAATACAAAATTGCATATTGCATTAAACAATTTATTTACTGATTAATAAAATGTTAAATGTTAAAATGTGTAGTTTATTGGTGGTGTAAGGAATGCAAAGGGTGAGGGGTCTGTCCCCTCCATGACAATCTACGATGGGGAGAAAGAAAGATATGTGATGTTACTACAAGTGTCTGATATAAAGACTTTTTTTTCATGAATATACAGTATGAAGCACAGTAAGTTTTATACAGACATCATTTTCATGTTACTATGAAGTTTTATATACACACACACACAATTGAAAACTCTTTCTAAAATGTAATTTCTAGAATGTAGCTCTGCACAATTTGCCCCCTGCTACTCCTCCATCCATTAATGGACACATCATATCCATCAAGAAACACACATCAGTGTCACTGTCCCCTAACTAAGATCTGCTCAGTGGTATTCCTGATTCCTTAAGTTATCACTCATCCAAATGAAACCCCTATTCTGTACTATTAAATACAGTGTGTAGATACCTAACTATTCTGAAATTAGACAACTAGTTATGATAATACCACTGCTATTATATTAACATTAATTAGCCACAATAAATTAAATGCAACTAAGTAAACTATTTTATATTGTTACATGTGTCTTTAGACATAGGCACCAATAACAGGATCACAATTAGCTAAGGTCTAATTCGCTCTAGCCAACATTCAAAGAAGGCAGCTAACTTAGATGTTGTAGTTAGTTAGCGCTATTCCGTACTAGTTTGATTATAAATACATATTTGGATACAAATTACAAAGACACCATGGAGCTTAGTGTTTATGAGATCGCTATTGCTTTTAATGACTGCCGTTTACACTCAGTACTTTCCACATATACTCAAATTGCGTTAGTATCGCTACAAACTTAGCAATATGTCGAGTACAGACCAGTAACACCTGATTCACACATTGTCCTTTTACCATATTTCAATAATATTTACCTGATAACTGTATTCAGTCGCGTATTTAGTGAAAATTATAACGTAATCATGTTATAATTCACTGTAGGTTCCACGCTAGGCCGCGGCTAATGGCGGCCATGTTTGTTGTGGCACTTGCTGTGTATGGAAGCCGCATTCCCATAGTGCCATGCGAGGAAGCTTTAGCATTTAGCTCTCAGCTTATCCCAGAAAGAGAGCACACTCTTATTGTTGTTGGCAGCTTTTATTTACAGTTGCTTCTCTCTTTTTAAAATGTGTTTTCAGAGTTGACTTTTTTTTTAATTGACTACTTTATTTAAAGTTGATTTCTTTTTATTTAAAGTAGTTGACTATTTTTATTTAAAGTTGACTCTTTATTTAACGTTGACTTCTTTTTGTTTAAAGTTGACTATTTTTATTTAAAGTTGACTTCTTTTTGTTTAAAGTTGACTATTTTTTATTTAAAGTTGACTTCTTTTTGTTTAAAGTTGACTCTTTATTTAAAGTTGATTTCTTTTTATTTCTTTAGTTATTTATTGTTCAGGTGCCTTGACCTTCTGGGCCACCGTACACTACTCTCCTCCTTCTGAAGTCCTAGTTTCATTTTTACTTGAGAAAAAATCGCAGCGTCATGAGTGAGTCAGAATCAGTCATTTTTCTTCTAAATGTGGCGAGAGTTGCGGTATTTACAGCCGGTTAAAACATGAAGAAAGCCGAGAGCCGTCCTCCTGATTAGATTAGAGCTGAGCAGAGAGAGATCTTCCACCATGGAGGAGCAGGTAAGTGTGGAATAACTCCTTATCCGGCTCTTTCACACACATCCAGCCGTCCTTCTGACACAAGCGAGCTTCCGATCAGCGAAACCCTGAAAACAAGTCACTTACTTCACATATCACGATTCAAAGATATTAGAAGTGACTTAGTTGTAGTTTTATTCTGCCTTTGTAGGGAAAAAGGCCAGCGGTTCTGCAGTGTTAAGCTTTAACTCAGTAATATTAAGCCTTTAAAGAGTAAAGAACGGCAAACTGAAGTGTCATTTCCCCTTCCCCCTCTTAAGTGTTTACCGAAAAAAAATAGAGAATTTCTAAAAATTAAATAAAAAAAAATGATTATAATTTTTGATAAAATATTATTTTGACAATATATTATAAAATAATAATTTTTGAAAGGGTTTTGAAACTTTTTTTCCCCTCATCTCCACTCCTGGGCAAAAAAATGGGCCAATCCTACACTGGCAAAATATTAAGCTTTTAATGGTCTTAACAACAAATCCTTGGTCAGGAAATGAGCAAGAATTAAACACATAGATAAATGAAGTTATTTTGGGATAGCTTTTCCCTCTGATTTCTTTAAATGTTTAAGCCTTGTGGCCCTTGATGGGCTGCCTCAGGTGTGGCAGATAACCAAATAATGTCAGAAGATATTTTTGGACTATTTTGTACACCCAGACATGCGTTAATTAGAATTTTACATCAAACATTTTAATCATTATCATGATTTTACCTTTGCATACAAGAAGACTCTATAAATGAATTTCCCTCTTTCTAGCTTTTCCCCAAACAAACAGTTCACTGCAGCAAAAGCAAACTGCTTTAAAAGCTTGAAACGAGCAAACTGTGGCACAGGAGCTCTCAGGAGTGCATTTGTTTAATTCATGCTAATTGCCTGACCAGTGATTTGTTGTTAGGATCATTAAAAGCTTAATATTTGCCATTTAGGGCAATTTAAGGCAATTTTTTTTTTAACCCAGGTGTGTATATACTGTACATGTTAAGGTTAATAATGGTAAGGTTGAATTGCTAGACTGGTAATTTCTCAGGGATGCATGCTGAAATATACACTGAATTGTCTTGTCATGTACTGTGTTGTTTTTCTGAGTAGGTGCTGAAGTTCCAGGAGATTCTGGTGCAGGTTCAGGACTCCTTGAGCCAGGATGAGGTGCTGGGCCTCGTGTTCCTCTGCTCTGATATGCTCAGGAAAGATCTCAGCAGTGTGGTCACAGCCAGAGATCTGTTTTCTCTGCTGCAGAATCATGACCTGCTATCATTTGAAGATTCGTCTCTGCTTGTTGAGCTGCTGAAGATCATCAAACGTGACAGACTTATCCGAGACCTGCAATTGAATCCACAACTCTCAGGAAGTCGTGTCTCCCCCTACAGGTCAGGGCAGCACTTTGGTGGTACATTTTTTTGGTACTTCCTTGTCAAATAATGTACATGCTGCTCTGTACTTCTCACTGGTTAATGAATAGAAGCAGCTTAAAAGAGACTTTTAAAATATTCATTGTGTAAATATTAATCTAATCTAATATGCGTCTTTAGCTATTTGTAGGTTTTTATTTAGGTTTCCTTTTTGAAAACAAAATGCTGATTTCTGAAAATCACTTATCTCTTTAAAATTTAGGCAGATGCTATTTGAATTGTCAGAGAACATTCCAGAAGATGAACTAAAGACTATTAAATTTATGCTGGGCAAGACTTTACCCCGCAAGAAACTACAGCAAGATGTGGTGAGAGTGTACCAATGTAAACTCACACTAACTCAGATACAGTACCGTAATTATATTGTATTTAATCAATACTCTCACACTACAATATTTTTAGAGTACTGACATCAATACAGATCAATAAAGTAAAAAAAAAAAAGATGAATAATTAAAGGCACCATATTATTATATTATGTTATAACATTATTGATATAATGACACATTTACAGACAATACTGCAGTTGTTTATGGAACTGGAGAAGGGAGGCTGCATGGGTGCTGATAACCTTGGCATTTTAGAAAGAATCATTGGATGTGTATGCCCTCTTTTAAAGAAAATAATCAGTTCATATCAAATGGAGACCGGTGAGTAACATAATTGCATAATATTGTATGCATTTTACAATGCAGTGCTGAAAGTAGTTCAGTGTTAAACAATGCATAAAAGAATTTAGCATTGATTTTTGACTGATTCCAGCTACTTTGGTAAGAACAAAAGCTGGATTAGATCTACTTCTTGAATGTTCTTGCGTAGTTGCTTCAATGTGTCATTACAATACACAAGTTACCACACCGCAACATACTGCAGATCTGTGGGATTCTTCTGCACTGAGGAAGTACATGACGTAAGGCATTTGTCACACGTAACATCGCAAAACAGAAACTCAGAACCTAGGAAGGACTACTCATATGCGTGCACACTCATACGCCTACAGTCACACACACAAAATTAGACGTATAGCATGGAATTTAAAAAAACAGTGATAAATGAATGTAACAGAGTTTAAAAGTGACATACACTTGAAATACTGTCATAACAGTGTGTTTGTTGTGGCAGGCTTGTGCCACTATTTAGACAGTAATTACAATGAAAGTAAGTCTTTCTTTTCTGTCACATAGGAACTCCTTGTCTCAGCTTTCACAACATTTAGCATTAACCACATTGTAGGTTTCAACTCTATAATTTAAAAGACAGTCTCTTCTAACCTTAAGTGTGTTTGTCTGACAAAGGCTGAGGGGAAAATCATGCCCCCCCTGCACTACTTTCCTGAGCAGTACTGCTACTAAACTGTCTACACAGTTCACTACTTGTGCACTCCTTGAAAAAAAACGTTCTTTAAATGCTCTTCAAAAGGTTATTTGTGTTGTTAAGGCTTCTTAGCATCTTAAAAAGGTTCCTGGAAAAAAAGGAGCCTGTTCTGATAGGGCAACTGTTCTGTTCTAGGGTTATACACAGAATCTTGAAAAGTTCACCCAGAGGGACAACCGAAGAAGCCTTAATTATTTTATATTATAGCATGTAGGCTACTGTAAATGTAAATAATAACCACAGGGCTGTAAATTATGAACTCTTGACTATTTTACTTTAGCTGTTACCCACCCAAATAGGGTGATGGCACCTGTATGACCACAAAATAATTGCACGTGCCAAATAAGATAGCATAATATGAACATTTAAGAATGACGTGTTAGGTGACAGAGTTTATGTAATGTAACTGTACAGTAAGCAAGCTGCCTTTCAGGTTCCACTGCAGAGCCTTCAGTCCAGATCCTTTCACCATGTTAGTTTTTGAATAGCTAAGAGTCGGAGAACTTGCTGCTCCAAATTCCATCGTACATCTTTATTTAAGCCCCACCCACCAATGAATAATGGGCCAAAAAGACAAAGTAAGGATTTTAGAAGCAAAAAATGAAAAGAATTTCTAGACCCAAAACTATCACAGACTAAATTTAAATCCAGTTGCTTTCTGTTATTGTAAATTCTCTTAGTGAGATCAAGGCTTAACCATTGTGATCTAACTGCTAAATTAATTGTTAAAATTGCTATACAAATAAAACTGAATTGAATTAACTACTTTAGATAGTAAGATAGTCCAGGGGGGAGTCCAGTATCCAGTCCTTTGTTCACATCGCTCTTATCTTCTTAACTATTTTTGAGTATCTCATCTACCTTAAAGTCTAACCCCTGATTTGTTGGCTATTCATTTTGTAGGTGCTAGTGTTCCTGAAGAAGTGAGGGACAAGTCGGATTCTCAGGATGTCTCAGTAACCACCAGACCAATTCCGGTATTATATAAGAAACTAGGCATCATTATTCTCACATCAAACTTTATGCATGTTTATTTTTTGTAGACCAAGTTAACTGTTTTTAAAAAAAAAAAAAAAAAAAAAAAAAAAAAGGAAAGAAAACCTTTACTGTTGACTATGTGATCCCTGTTTTTTTTTTGAGAAGTGTCTCTTTATGTGTTCCTAATTTTATCTTGTTTTATTTCAATGTTTAATGCCATTAGCCTGAGGACATTGTAGGGGCTACATACAACCAAGGTACAGTTTCAGACTAAGCTCTACAATATTATATTATGTTGCCGAGCTTTATCTGATATTAATGAGATTCTTGTTTTAGATTTGGTGTCTACTGAAGAGCTGCTGCCCCCCTCATATTTTAGTCAGCAGCAGTCCACAGAGGTTGGTTAACACACTGCTGTCTTTTTGGAGGAGACTACCTTAGAATTTCCCTTTTACAGACTAATAACATGTTGCATATTTTGTCTATTTCACAGATGTGTTCCTTGCGGACATCTTTCTCAGGTAAGGAGTGAAAACCTAAAACACTTTTTCTGCATCTCAATTTGCCTATTATCCGTCATAAACGGTATCTGAGATTAGAATTAGTGTGTCCCAGATCATAGTATACTGAAATGAGTATCCCAAAGGTACTCATATCACCTAATATTGCCCACAGCTCGTTGCGCGAGGGAGGAGGAGTTTTGTGACTGTTTGCTTGGCCGAATTGAAGGACGCATTTTAGAGGGGTGTAAATGAAATGTGAAAAAATAAATCAAGGGAATGGGAAAATTAAATTATATAGTATAAATTATATAAAGGATAATGAATGAAGAAAAGCTGAAATGCAATGAGGAGTTTGTTTACGGTGACAGTGCGCATAACTAGACAACAACATTCTCTTCCATTACATGACCTGTTAGTATGTTCCAGTACTTGCATACTCTTTTGCTACAAACTCAAAAGTATGTACTTTTTCTTCACAAAAAGAGTGCATACTTTTAGTGCATAGTATAAGTAGGCGAACTGAGACAGCATTTGTGAAATAAGTTGCTGTTCCTGCTTTGCACAGAATTAGACTGGTGGTAGGAATTTGCCACACAGTGTATCCAGAATGCAGATTTGTTTGTATTTTTTGTGTATTATTTGCTATATAAGCTCATCTAGCTGTGTGTACTCTGCCATATGGCCTCCAGGTGCTGCTGTACAGGCACAGATTGCTCGCTTGAATCTTTCTGAAACTCAAAACCTCGCCCAAGGTGACAGGAACCTGAGCTTTCCTGAGCCTAACCAAAATAACACACCGGTAACTTTCTCTCATTTAGTAATTCTGAAGTTTTGCAGTGTGTGTGTGTGTGTGTGTGTGTGTGTGTGTGTGCGTGCGCCTGGTCTGGAATGACAGCTTGATGTACTTTGTTCTGTAGAAGCTGGAGCAATATGACATGACTGGAGATTGGAGAGGAATCGCCCTGATCATCAACAACTATGATTTCTCACATTATCCACAACTGAAGAACAGAGAGGGGACGGACGTAGATGAGAGTGAGCAGAACTAATGCATATAAACTCAAACCACATGTTTTAGTAGCACGAAATGTTGTATTCTGAGCTGTGCCACTGAGTAACTAACACAGATGTATATTAACCTTTCTGATGGTTTCATGATCGTATTATTCACAACAATCAAGTATTATATAGCTATAGATTCAGTACAATAAACACTCATACACACTGTAATTGGATTATATTAGTTCATGGATAAAGAAGTTATTGTGTCTAAATTGTCACTCTATAGACCACCAAGAAAGATGGTGGATAAAACTGATCTAAACATTAGTGTGCAAACACAACTAAATGTATTTCTAGATGTTTTGCTTTGGAACTTTATCTTGTTTTCTGTGTTGATGTGTCAGTAGAAGAGCAGAAAAGAGCAAATTTTAGATGTCCATACATTCATTCAAAAACTTATTTAATTATTTTGAAAGCGTTTTTCATATAGAAATTATTTACTGACTAAGACTTGCACGGTACAATATACACTGCAACAGATAGGGCAGTGCACCAGGCAGCATCATCTTTCTTTGTCTGGTGTCCTGGGACAGCCATGTTTTGTTTTACATTCACAAAGAACTTTTCTCACTGAATGAATTAACAAGCAATGATGCTTTAAAGCCAACTTCAACTAATTTTGGTCAGTTTAATCGGGTTACAGTGGATTCTATTTGTGTGTGTGTGTGTGTGTGTGTGTCTGTGCAGAGAGTTTAGTTGCTGTGTTCCAGTGGCTGGGGTTTGAAACTGTGATAAAGCAGGACTGCAGTAGGGAGCACATGCTGAGTGCTCTGGATGAGCTGTGCAAGCAAGATCATACTCAGGCCGACTGCGTGGTGTGCTGTGTGCTGACTCATGGCTATGAGGGGGGGCTGTATGGGGTGGATGGAGGGAAAGTCTCACTAAGGGAGCTGATGGAGCGGCTGGATGGCCGCCATTGCTCCTCCCTCAGCCAAAAGCCCAAACTCTTCTTCATCCAGGCCTGTCAGGGCTTTCAGGAGCACCAGGTGGTCTTCCTTCAGTCGGATGGTTCTAAAAACACCTCAGACATGGAGATGGGTATTTGTTGTGATGCTGAAGTGCCCAGAGAGTCCATACCTGCAGGAGCTGACTACCTAGTGGCTATGGCGACGGTGCCAGGCTGTGTCTCGTTCAGAGAGAAAGTTAGAGGAACCTGGTTCATACAGTCATTGTGTAAGAACCTGCAACAGCTTGTGCCAAGGTGAGCATGCACAGATCACATCCTGTTGTTCCTTTGTGGTTGATCACTCGTGGGATATAATTTACCTAGGTCATAGACTCCAAAGACAGACCAAACACGAATCATATTTGCTCTGCAGAATAGCCAATTCACTGAAAAGGAAATTAAGTGGGTTGTGAAGTATGTATTTGTTTCTGGGAGCAGTTTCATCCACTGTTTTTTGTAGCAAAATTCTGTTTATTTTTTCTGCTAGGTAGGATTTTCTTCAAATATGAAGGAAAAAATATATATATTTCTTCTTTATTGTATATATGAACAAGTGCAGTAGTTTGATTATGGAAAAAAATGGTTCAGAGTTACATACTGCTTGTTAGCCAAATATCTCTAGTTTGACAATTACACCATTGATAATTACACCACTTTGACTTAAAGAATTAAGCAGTGGAGCTGCATATCTTTATAATATAATAGCTTCCCCCCCAGGATTTGTGTCCAGTCAATGACACGAGTTGTAGCGAGATTGGGCACTGTTGTCAGGGGAGAAGGCCTGGGGTGCAGTTGTTGTAACAGTTAATCACAAAGGTGTTTAGTGGGGTTGAGGTCAGGGCTCTGTGCAAGCCACTCAGGTTTTTCCAGACCAACCTTAGAAAACCATATCTTTATGGTCCCCGCTTTGTGCATGGGGTATTGTCACGCCGGAACAGGATTTGGCTAGGTCCCTTAGTTCCAATTAAGGGAAATCTTAATGTTAAAGCATACAAAGACATCCTGGACAACTGTGTGCTGCTAACATAATGGCAACAGTTTGGTGAAGATGGTCCAGTATCCACGTACTTTCAGCTCTATAGTGTAGCTGTCCTGTCTGGAAACTGACATGTGCTTTACAGGAAAGAATGGGAGGAGCAGGAAACAAACACTGAAGACAGTTACACTGTCAGGTGGCAGTGACTGATTAAAAGGAATGTTATACCAGAAACATATCTTTTTTTTCCTAAAGACATCATGTTCACCATGTATCCATAAACACTTCTAATTAGACAGCCAGTGTTTCATAAACTCAGAATACCCCAGGTGGATTCTGCAAGGTCATGATTTCACTCTGTAACTTTAGAGAGGGTTAGCAAATGTGGAGTGACAAACCCACATTTACTAATGCCACTTCAGTTTTGGTGGCATTTAAAAAAAAAAACATTTAAAATCTAACCTGCGCTGTCATGTGACTAAGAGCACGAACACATTTTTGGGCTAAAGACAGTTTCACTTTGATGCTGACGACAGTTTCACTTCAGAAATTATTTTATGACTTATCCATGATGCTTTCCAAGCATCATGGGTAAGTCAATCATTGGTATTTGTTCATTTTATACACATTTCACAGTCATTAGAAGATGAGATTGCACAAAAGTTTAAGAACAATCATAAAGAGCATAAACTATTTATGGACTTTTTTTTTTAATATATATATATATATATATATATATATATATATATATTTTCCTTTTGTGTTTTCTTTTCTGTATGTAGTGGTATTGATCTGCTGTCCATCCTGACTGAAGTGAACAAAGAAGTGAGCAAGAAGGCTGACAAAACTGGAACCAGGAAGCAGATGCCACAGCCAGAATTCACACTGACTAAGAGAGTGGTGTTCCCTGTACCAAAAAACCCGATGCCCTCTTAATCATCATCATTTAAATGATTTCATCTGGATTGCTACAAGGTCTTGCTCAAAAACTTTAGGAACTGTTTTTAAAAATTGCCAGAGCTTTAAATATTTTCTATAAATAAAATTTGACATTTTAAGACAAGATGAATGCACACACTATTGACAGTTTATAAAAAACACAACAGCAGAATTATAGCACCGTAACATGTACCATACTTGAACCACCTTCAGTTTACTGTGTATTACATTACATTTGGGTTTGCCTTCATGAATATGGATATTAAATGTGCTGAAGTGTGTTAAGCACCAAATTAAATTAGGGGATTAACAGTAGTGCAAATGTAGTTTATATGTTTCCTATTTTTAAGGAGAACATAAAACATTTTTCAAATATATATTTTTTATATTGGGTACATACAATATATTTCTGCTGAGTTCAGTAACTGTCAGTAAACATCATACATACTGTTCGAGTGCAGCCCTTGTTTTAACCCGTGTGCCTTCTTGTGCTGTTGCATGTCATCCATTGGGCTTATGCTTCGTATTTTGACTTTGGATTATGATTCTCATTTGACTACGTGCTGCCTGTGACTATGATACCAACTAAAGGTTCATGGGGTAAAGCAATGTGTGAGAATACTTGTGGAACACTTCATCATAGAAATTGTTATAAATAGCAGATTATCTGTTAAATACAGACTTGGACAAATTTGTTGGTACCCTTCCATGAAAAAGAAGACTCCATAAATAATAATTTGAAATTGACAAACATTAATGGCTTCAATCACTGTTAATTCCATGTTTAACACAAATCAGACATTACTTTTGATTTTCGATTAAACTGGTTATTTTACATAATGAACCAAATGAAAATGACATGGACGAAAAACATGGTACCCTTAATATTTTGTTGCACCTCTTTTTGCAGCAATCACTGCTAACAAGCGATCACGGTAGTTTCCAAGGAGACTTCTGCATCGGGTAACAGGTATTTTGGCCCACTCTTCCTGAGCGAACTGCTCTAACTGTCTGAGGTTTGAAGGGTGCCTTCTGCACACTGTATTTTTCAGATCATTCCACAGATGTTCAGTAGGATTAAGATCAGGGCTCATAGAGGGCCATTTAAGAATAGTCCATTTTTTTCCCTAGCCATTCTTGAGTGCTTTTAACTATGTGTTTTGGGTCATTATCCTGTTGGAGGATCCATGACCTGCGACTGAGGGAGAGCTTTCTGACACTGGGCAATATGTTTCTCTCCAGGATGCCTTCACAGTCTTCATCCATAGTCCAGGATGCCCTGCACACATTCAAGGACCCCTGTGCCAGACACAACAAAGCAGCCCCAAAACATGACTCCATGTTTCACAGTAGGAATGGTATTCTTTTCTTTGAAAGCTTCATTTTTCTGTCTGTTTTTCTTTCAATAATGGTGTTCTCCTGGGTCTTCTTCCATGGAACCCATTGTTGTTTAAAATGCGACAGATGGTGCGATCAGATAGTGACATACCTTGACCTTGGAGTTCAGCTTGAATGGCTTTGGATGTTTTCTTTGTCTACCATCTGCACAATCCTTCTGATCAACCTGGGGTTGCACTTCTTGCGGCCACGTTGTTGGCTGTGCCCTGGGAGGTTGGCTACAATCCCATGGACCTTTAACTTTTTTAATAATATTTGCAACTGTAGTCACAGGAACATCAAACTGCTTGGAGATGGTCTTATAGCCTTTACCTTTAAG
>CM075007.1:17289766-17305409 GCA_037576675.1 Pangasius sanitwongsei | reverse complement strand
AGCAGAGCAGAGAGAGTCAGAGCAGAGAGAGTCAGAGCAGAGCAGAGAGAGTGAGAGCAGAGAGAGTCAGAGCAGAGAGAGTGAGAGCAGAGGGGGTCAGAGCAGAGAGAGTCAGAGGGAGTCAGAGGAAGGAGAGTGCTTCTGACCGCACGGTAACTCTGTTCGTGTGATCTGCGTTCATCCCGGAGCAGTGCAGTCAACCTGCCCACTTGTTCCTGCATATCCTCTAGCAGCTCCTGCCTGCGACACACACACACACACCTAGCTTCACTTTGTAGTTTGCAGCACCTTGTATCGGCAACATTAACTGCTACTAATACTTACATCGACATCACTGGAGTTAAGAGTTAAGTGTGAAGAAGTGAGAGCTGGTACTTTCGTTACAGTGCTATATACAATACTAAAGTCAGGGCTGATAATGTTCCTTTACATCACAATTAAAAACGAATTCACTTCTGCAGTGTGAATTCAATACTAAATTCCATACAGCTTATCAAAGCAGTACTCAGTAAACAACTAACAAGAAAGTCAAATGACAGCAAAATAATTAGCTATGAATATATTATGATTTTTAAAAATGATTTTAATATGCGGACTACTTTGTATTTGCGCGTTACCCACTGTAAAAATGTATTCATGCAATCAGCTGTCAGAAATGAAAGCTAATCAGCAGTTATGAAAAGTACATCTGCATTTACATTTATTCATTCAGCAGACGCTTTTAGCCAAAGAGACTTACAAATGAGGAAATACAAATGAAAAGTATAGTATATGTAAAAGAATAGAGAAGTGCCTACTCCCTCTTATGACAAATCGGGGATCAGAATAATCTGAAAGGGTGATCTTGGGCAATTTTTGGGCTGATTATTTACCCTGATCATAATTCCGACAGCACATGAATATGCGTCTTTCAAGGGCGGAACGTGTACACAAGTGTAATAGGTTAAAATGGCTGTCAATTAAAACAGACACTCTCTGATTGGTTACAACCTCAGACACGCCTCCAAACTCCAGGTGACGGGTTTTTGGACGCTGCAAACACTTGCACATTACTCTATTACATAGTATGTCGAAGTAGTTCGCCACCTGTAATAATTGTATTAATAATGACTGAAACTGAGTAAGTTTTAAGTTTTAATGGCAATACCCAATGAGTTCTAAGCGTATTAAGGAGACATATAGAGTCCAGTGTTCGTATAGGCTTACAGATTAGCTGTGTTTGCTAGCTAAATGTTTATGCTAGATGTTTAGCTTGCTAGCCAAATGAGGCTAACTCACTTATTTAAACAAAGCAGTTTAATTTGGCCTGGATTAAAAAAAAACACAAAAAAAACTGGAAAAACATCTAAAAAAATATAAAATGAGTATACTATATGAAGACGTGTAATTTAGCTAGCAGGCTCAGCAGTGATACTTTCATCCGGCTAAGTCAAGGCTAGTAGGCTACCTTTAAATAATATCATGGCAAGAAGAAATAGATGAAAGCATCATTAACTAATGCATGTAGCAGGTAATGCAGCAGGTTCGGCTGGTCGTGCATGATTGTGGGTCGGGGTGTTAGTGTAGCTAGTAGTTCAAGCGCATCGAATTGTGCTATGGATTTCATGAAGATTGTATAAGGAATAATTTACTTTAAATTGCTGTAACAGGAGCTGAGGGATTTATTTATTTCTTTTAAATTTCAGCTTGGGTCTGGCAAGCCATTATGTCACTTCTGACAAAACACCAGTTCAGCAGCTTCACGAGTATGGCACCAAAACTGGCAATGTGCCTTTTTACATGATGGAGCGAGCAGACGGAGAAGCCCACCAACCGCTCTTCATCTTTAGTGTTACCATCGGGGACATCTCCTGTACAGGTCAGACTCGCACTGGACCTCACACAGCTGTATGGCTTGGACCCATGATAAAGCTCACACAGCAGAACAGGTCAGATTCACAGTAAACCTCACACACCGGTACGAGTCAGGCTCCAGATAAACCTCACACACCAGAACAGGTCAGATTCACAATAAACCTCACACACCAGAACAGGTCAGATTCACAATAAACCTCACACACCGGTACGAGTCAGGCTCCAGATAAACCTCACACACCAGAACAGGTCAGATTCACGATAAACCTCACACACCAGAACAGGTCAGATTCACGATAAACCTCACACACCAGAACAGGTCAGATTCACAATAAACCTCACACACCGGTACGAGTCAGGCTCCAGATAAACCTCACACACCAGAACAGGTCAGATTCACGATAAACCTCACACACCAGAACAGGTCAGATTCACGATAAACCTCACACACCAGAACAGGTCAGATTCACAATAAACCTCACACACCACACACACCAGGCTCTAGATTAACCTCGTTTGCCAGTATGGTCAGGCTCACAGTAAATGTCATACACCTGTACATGTCAGACTTGCACTGAACCTCAGACAGCTATATGGGTTAGACTCACAATAAACCTCACACACCGGTATGGGTTAGATGTATGCTGAGCAAGATTATTTACCTTTTTAATGTTAAAAAGCACATTATCTGTGAATGTAGTCATAATTTACTGTGTACACCCAAAGGGATATGGCAGTGCTGAGCAGTGAAGCGAGCATACAGAATCTTTTGTGCCTGTGAGCACTTCAGTTCTGCAAACACTGAGATCTTTGTGTTTTCTTTCCCCTAATTTGTCAAGGTTTATTTTTGTGCATTAGTTAAGTTAATGTTTGTGACTTGGTGCAGGAATAAGATGTGTGGTCTCACTATTACAATATTTTACTCTCAACCAACTTCCTTTCTTCTGGAAACACAGACCCTGATCCTATTCAGAGAAACATTCCCAAGATGACGGAGACAAAAGAGCTCACAATAAACGTAACTTTAATGTTAGCAGACATTTGTGTAGTATAACATTATATGTTTTGTTAGGTCATTTCCAGTTGGAATCATCAAAAAGAATGGCATATTTTAACCACTAGACAAATTTAAAACAATGCAGAACAGAACATCCGCTATACAACATGTCGAATATATAAGCACAATTTTAGTACGCTTTCACTCAATCCTTTTTCACTCTGTTTATTCTTTATAGGCCAGGGCCCCTCTAAAAAAGCTGCCAAACAGGAGGCTGCGATGGCGGCTTTGAAAATACTGGAGTCAGACATCGAAAATGGGTGAGTACGCAACAGATCCCAGTTTATGAGCTGTGACAGTTGTGAAGGATTTGTATTTGTGAGATGTTGGCATACACAGTCTGGCCCAATACTTCTATCAAAAAGAACACATCCAATCCAGGGTTTGTGTGTGGTTTTTAAATTATGATTTATTCCAGAAGAGATACAGATGAAGACAGTTGACAAAGGGAGTTGATTGTGAGAACTACTGAATAGCTAGAATGAAGAAATGGATTGTAGTACATTTATAATGCATTCTTTTACAGTTTGTTACTACACTGTCTGTTAGATAGATATGTAACATAGTAACAATGACCATTAGCAGAGAAAGACTTTAAATAATATTACACTGCTACATGCATAAAACAATGAAAGAATAGCTAAAATATAGCATGAAATAACTAATGAATGTACAGTTGATGTTCTGTTAATAAATCTTCAAAACATGCAATATAAACAGTAAATCTTAACTCAGTTAATATGGCCAAGTTATGAACTAATTGGTATCAGTAATTTCCATTGCTAAATTGGAAATTAATTAATAAACTAGAACTAAACAAACGATTACTTACATTCTCATACACGCACAGTTGGTGATAGGATAAGCAAAGTTGCTTTTGTATTTACTTGCTGTAAATGAAGGAACATTCAGTGTTGTTTTGACTACCAGCTCTGGCAACCGTCTCCGTGGCATCGGCAACACAGTGCAAAAAATGACCGTAGAGCAGGGAGACTTGTAAAAATGTTGCATAGTATTACACTGCCGTGGTTTCATCAGACATTTCTCAATTCTTCCAAAGCCCTCAAAATCAAAGGATTGAAAATAATGGCTGTGGTGGTGAAGCAAATGACCAGCCTAATCCAGTGGGAATACTGCAGGTAATCACTAACTAGGCTTTTCTAAACACCATTAATTACGCTTCTCTTAGTGAAACACTCAGTGTCTGTAACAACTGCAGAAGACTTGTGAACGTAGTACTTCCATGGGCTTTCATGACTAATTTGATGATCATTAACTTGATGATACTATTTGTTTCACCAAGGGATATTGCATGTAGCTTTCGAGTAAGTGTTAGTCAAGTGTGCATTCTCATGCATGAACTGTGTGTTCTGCAGGAGCTGGCGATGCAGAGGTCATGGCGTCTGCCAGAATACATATTATGTTTAGAGGCGGGTCCAGATCATAAGAAAGAGTTTACGGTTATTTGCCGCTTGGAGACACTCTCAGAAAAAGGTTTGTAGCTTTCTTCATGAACTCAAGCATATATTCTCTGTCCACTCTCTGTCCAGTTTGACTGTATAGTGCAGTGGGAAAAAAAAAAAAAAAAAAGAGTTAAACCCTGTGCCAACATGCTTTTAAATGTTAAACATTAAAAATACTCAAAATCTTTCACCTGAACAGCATATTAAACAAGGGTAGATTGTAAAAAAAAAAATTATATAAATTATATATAATTATAAATGCTACAGTGTAGGTATGTTAAATCACATATAAGATTAACATGATAAATAACATAATAATAGGTTTAAAAAAACAAACCAAAGGAATGACCATTCTTTGGTGTATAAGTTGTTATAATGTCCAGCGAATGCCTCTGAAAGTAATGATCTGTGCTAAATTGTCCAACCAGGTACAGGGAGCTCTAAAAAGAATGCCAGAAGAGTAGCAGCAGAAAAGATGTTGGAAAAACTACAAAGTCTCTCAGGGTCTACTGAGATTACATGGGTAAAATAAATATTAATTGACCCTCTGTGTTAGTCAGAGCTTACTTAGTTATTTATTTATTTATTTATTTATCCCTACATTGCTGAAATATGACGATCTGGCCCCCTGTTCTGTCTAATTCTCTGCAGAATCCAAAGCCACATGTATATTTGGAGAGTCTGAGGAACTCGGAGTTAGAGAAGATTTCGTTACTGCGGAGGAATCCTCTCAGTATTCCCAACACGGACTATGTACAGATGATGCTGGAGTTATCTCAGGAGCAGGGCTTTGAGGTCACATATTTTGACATAGGTAAGTTTATTTTTTTCCTCTTCTAGAAAGTACATTTTTCACATACTTTCCTTCCCTGCGCCCTGACCCCAACTTCCTAACAAACCGAGATATGCAAAGAAAAGAATTTCACTGTGCCGTAATGTGTGTGTGACAAATAAAGGCTTCTTCTTCTTATAAGACTTGAACTATGGAATCACAGAATTGTAGAAAGGCACTGAAGGAATTCAGTGTTTCTCTCATAACTGAAATATACCTGGGTGTAGTTCGCCTTTGCTGTTCTGTTCGTCATGGACACGGATTCCACCACAGCCACAGATTTTGCAGGGAATGAGAGAGCTAATTTGACAAACTGGAGCTGAATCCTAAATGCTAACTACAAATTCAGCACATTTCATCAGCTTGTTCACTGGGACTTGTATGGCAAATGCCCACATAATAATAAATGGATTTAAAAGACATGTTATGTTAAAAAAAGAAAAATCATTGCTGTGGTGAAGCAACATTTAAGGAAAGGAGCCTCCAGTGTCAATTCCTCAGCACAGAGGTAGCTATTACTTTAAGTTTTCCACTACTTTGCAGTTTGAGTAAAAGAACAAGCTGCATTTTTGTGTTAACTCTGAGCGCGAGAGAAAAAAGCGGCTGGTCAGGGAACCACTGTTGCAATGTAACCGTGTAGATGTTACAGAGTAAGTGGCAGCAGGAACTAACTTGTTTCTCAAAGGTTCCACAACATTAAATTTAACTGTATACAGATACAAAGCAAGATATGTTGTTTAATTAATAGAAATATGTAATTGTTGGTAAATTGCTGTAGTATAAATGGAATGTATGATGATGATTAACTTGTTGATTATTCTCTGATAACCACACTCTCTAATGTGTTTTATTCCTTACGTATGTGTTATAGTTCTGAGTAGGGCTGCACGATATTGAAGAAAAACAAGATATGCGATACTATAATGCTATAAGTGTGTAAAATCAATTAAAATTTTATATATATATATATATATTTTAAAACTGAAAATGACATCACCACCATAAATGTTTCTTGTTCTTTTGAGGAAAAGAAAGCAATCTCTGCTGTCTGCATTGCCCTAAAACTTTTTTCGTTACTTTTTGTATTAAAATCATTCCGTTATCGCAAGCCCTTGCGATACGCATATCACGATATTTACATTTGCGATATTTCGATAATTTTGATATATTGTGCAGCCCTAGTTCTGAGTTCTGATTTAAAAGCCCTATTTACTGCAATAAATGATGTGATAAATTACTGTATATTTGTATATGTGCCTAATATTTGTTAAAAAGACTTAAGAAAGGATATGGATTTTTTTTATTTTTTAGATGAATGTCTTGTGACACTTTATCTTAATTGTGTGTGTGTGTGTGTGTGTGTGTGTGTGTGTGTATGTTACAGATGAACTTACAGTAAATGGGCAGTACCAGTGTTTGGCTGAGTTGTCCACCATGCCAGTCACTGTATGTCATGGTACAGGAATCTCCTGCAGTAATGCACACAATGATGCAGCTCACAGTGCTCTGCAGTACATTAAGATTATGGCCAGCACCAAATAATCACCAGCTAAACCTTCCAGTCCATACTGCATACATAAGCTTTAAATTAACCACCATGAACAAATTGGATCATGTCTGAAAGCGTGCTCTGACCTGTGTCTTACAGTTGGGTGCAACTACAGACATTTGTTTAAGCTATAAAGTCAATTACTTATTGAAGGATATTATTTATTTATTTATTCCTGATGAGGGCGTGACATTTAGGCATCATAGAATGCTATACAAAAAATGAAGGTGTGTGTGTCAGTCAGTTCTGACTGTAGTATGTAATTATGTAGTATGTAATGTTCCTCATCAAAGCCTCAAAGCCACAATCTAGAAACAGAACACTATATAAACATCACCTGGTTTCTTCCCAAGATTTCAGGGTTTATAAAACGTTACCCAGGCTTTACCTGAGCTGAGAGGCAAAATTCGGATAGAGAAAAGAAATATTTTATAAAGTGTGCTGTTAATGAAGGAGTTCTATTTTTCCTTGACATTTTTATGTGAAAATGGAACATGCTGTGAAAATATATTTTGAAATCATTGTTCTGAATCATTGTTTTTGTGTTTTATTTGTATTTACTCATGATTCATTCACTCGTTCTTATATTACACATAATTCAGAATTATACCTATTTATACTGATTCATGGCTGTTACAAATCCAACCAGTTTCCTTTGTCATGCATTCCCTCAGGTTGATATTAATTTTCATCTAACATTTATGTTGATAAACTTAAAGTGAAGCACTCCACCGAGGTTTATTACAGAAGTTTGAAAGCAGAAAGCTCCTTGCTGAACTATTGGCTACAGTGAAAATGTAAAAAAAAATTCAGGCTCTTTTACAATTAATGTGTCTGTTTGTTTTAATAATTACACACATACTAAAAAATCAGTTCACGCTCAATTCTTTCATATACTGTAAGGTGTGGTGGCAGGAGCATGGTTGAGCGCTGCTTGTGAATGGAGGATGGAGTCTTGGAGAAGAAGTAGGTAATTTAATGAATGAACATATGCACAGGCTTTTTTTTTTTTAATAAAGAAATATGCTGTTTCACAATGAAGGTTTTTTTTTTTTTTTTTTTTGTGTCTAAGCTGAGAGAACCAGTGGTACTGAGCAGAGCAACTTCAACCGAATGGGTTTTACTGAGCTTGTGTGTGGAAAGCATCAGTTTGATTTGCACTAAAGTATTTATGCTGGGAAGATGTGTAGCACAGTAAAAAGAAAATAAACAGGTCCATGCTCTCTTTCACACCTGCCTTCCAAGTCCTCATTCTCCTCACAACAGTCAGGGTGTTACAATATGCCACTTTCCTATTAAAGTACAAATAGAAACAGCCAAACTGTGGACATGTCACAATTATTTACTTTAAGATATCCCGTATTGCTTGAATACCAATAGAATAATAGAAAGTATTCATGCTGATATACAATAAAAATTGTAACAATTTGACAAAGTTGAGAAAACTGATTGGAGTGTGACAATTTTTCTAAAAAGTCTTTGTTAATATTTAATTTCGCTTGATTGGCTGAGCAGTTGTTCTCCTAATTGTCAAAATCACACAACATAGTTCATTTTGTCAAAACTGGCCACAATGTGAAGTTTCATTGGTTCACCGTTTGGCCCATCAACTTTATTTGACTGACTCAGCAGAGTCTGCGGATTGGGATGAATGGTCTACAAGTTTTTGCGTAATGTGCAAATTAAGAAAATGTTCCCTTAGAGCTTTTTTGAGTGTATGACAGTGAGATGGGCCCAAATATAAAATGCTGTTCTATAGTACTGTCTATGCTGCACCTCTCTGCCTAGTTTGGTGTTTCTAGGCCTTGCAGTCTTAGCTCCAGGAACAGACAACAGGATTCGAACAGCATCATTTTTTTTCTTGGGCTGTACATGTAAAGAGTGCTTGTGTGTGTGTTTGTGTGTGTGCATGCGCTATACAGAAGAAAACCAGGCCACAGTGATTTCCAGCAGTTTGTATATTGGAACAAGCACTAGGTAGCAGCGGTGTACAGTGATCATGGAAAGAGATATATGCATTTATACAATTGCACTTCGTCAGATGAGACCCGTTGTAAAATGGATTTATTCAGCCAGAACACACCACTTACAGTAGTGTGGAGTCTGCCGGACTGGATAGAATGAAAATCAGTTAATAAATCTGTGAAACAAACAAAATGCTACTGAAACCAAACATCTTTATAAGGCATCAGCAACGTCCATTGGCAGGCTATGTCATGTACACATGCAGGTAGAAAACAATAATCAAGGGCGAATGAGAGATACAGTCTCGTTTTTCTGTTCTGCTGCTGTTTCTTCTATTTAATTGCATGTATGTACATGTACATTTGACTAGAATATCAAATTGAATTATTTGTACATGGGATTATTTGTTACTAGAATCCATGTTTTAGTTATTAAAAGATGATTAGACTCCTGGCTGAATATCCAGTCCCTCACGCTGGTGCCCGCCGAGAGAGGAAAAAAACAACAACATTTAACCGCACTGTATGCTACAGTGAATATAAAACCACAAGTGGTGCACCGTTTGCATATATATTGCACATAAAAATGTATCGGGTTTGCCTTTGTTTTGACACAGCAGCCAGTTAAAAGACCGATGCCTATTTTTTTTCTCAGGTTTAGGGATGCAGAGTTACGGATTATGCATAAATAAAATGTTGAATGCTGTTATAGACAGCAGAGTTAGTTCAGGGAGAAGGTGCATTGGTATACGGTATACAGTGTGTGTTCAGTACTTAACACGCATTATAACTGTAGTGCAGTACTGTGTTAGTATTATATAGATGCAGTAAGGCACAGCAAGTGGGACTGATACACTGATATATGATTCTGTTAGTGAGAGAGCTTCTGTATAGAGATAGGTAACTCTACATTTTACACACACATTGTGTTTAAACTATCATGATAATTTTTGTAATCTAGTGACATGATATTCTAAAGCGAGGATTTTTTCTGCCTATAATCTATATATCTAGTTAAAATGAACACCTGACATTGTCTCCTGCGACTTCTGTTTAACAGAAAGAAACAGCATGTAAATCTGGTGCAGTCAACATCATACCGGGCACAATCAAACCCAATGAGCTATGCATGACCAATGCAACAATTTCGTTTTGTGATCAGTGTGTTGAAAATTGTACATTGATAAATAATATTCAAAGCAATGCTAAAATCAGTGGAGCAAAACCTGCAATTTTGTTTCACGGGTGCAGGTCTGCTAGGTAAAACAGAAGCACTCATACATCAAAATAAACACTGGGAAATTTGCGTTAAAAATAAAAACTTGTCTTTGGTTGGAAGCAGGAACTGATTCTAAACACTACCCACAACATGAAATAAGCAGTAAGCCATTTGCTTAAGCAGGCTTCCTAAACAAGAGTTTGAGGTTTCTTATGGATCTTAGAGTTAGAGCAGAGATTCAGTAACATCTTTACTACTTTATGACTGCACTGATTAAGACAAAAGTTCAAAACCTTAAATCTATATTCTTATTATTCTTAAAAGAAGAAGGAAGAAAAATTTGTGTGTCAGGGGTGGCACTGGGTGGCCACTAGGTGTCACTGATGTAGTAATAGAGCAGCTATTACTGAGAGACTGCGGATGTCCTGAACCTGGCGCACACACAGCAAATGGAAGAACAATTTACACTTAGATTCCACTTGTATTCTTACAGCCCTCCAAATTAAACATTTAAAACCCTTAATCCCGTAAAAACTAAACAATTAAATCTTAAAATAGCCTAAGAGCTTTTCTTAAGACGATATGCTAAAAATATGTGCCTGGGGAATGATGGGCAATCTTAGGTGATTAGTGTGTAAAGTATACAACCTGGTAAATGTCTTCTGGCTGAATCTACTATAAGAGATGCTAGAAACAGGGACACTGACAGGGTTACTGCACAGAGCCCCCAAGTTTCTAGGGTCTTTAAACACACTGAGGCCTCCCATTTAGGCTGCGGATTCGCAGTAGGATCAGAATGGTCTGAGGGTATTTTCAAAAGTATAAGCAAATACATTTATAATGAAACTTGACAAAATGTGATTCAAAACTAAACCAGTGTCACTTCCACTTCATAGTCACTAAAGAGTTGAAAGATAGCAGATTTGCTGACAGTAAAGAAAGTAACTGGCTGGTCTATATGTGCCCTGCTGTTGGGACAAACGTACAGTCCCTGCGCTGGCAATGAGGTTCTCAGCTCTGACAGCTTACAAAAATACCATTACATTTCAAAACTACAAATGATATGTCAACAAGTCGGTATAGCATATGCCAATGAAAGCTGCCATCTAAACATGCAGGATATTCTGTAGATACTGTTTATGTAACCAAGAGATAAAATTCACACTGCCGGTCTAAACTTGAAGAAATCAAACAGATTTCACTAAAAGCATAAAACTGGGTTATTAAGAAGCGGCTTGTTAAGGCAAGGGCGTAACGGGAAGCCTGACGGGCTTCAACAGGACAGCTCTACAACTCCCAGACAGTTGCTGTGACAACGACCCTGTCTCTGTATGTTACTACAGTGAGAGAGACCGTGGATAGGGAGAGGTGGGGCAGCGTGTCCTCATCCATCCCTCGGGAGCCGTGTGACAGCCGTCAGTAAAGTCCCGTGCCGCTGCGCTTCAATGTAAGCCGTACTGTGCATAGGTAAAGCTTCTGGAGTCTGTAGCAATGGTGATATGTTTTGTACAAGCATTTAGATGCTACCACAGTTGAGGGTTTTCCAGCTTGAGGAAGCCAGGATCCTTACGCAGCTCCCAGTATGTGTTATTGGACACCCACCTCTCTCTCTGGTTTGAGTCTACAATTTTTCTGAGAAAGAAAACATGGACATGTTGAAACTTGATGAAGCAAAGGATAGCATTAAGCAGCTACGGTACAAATGTGTTGAAAGCTCAGTTATAGTCTATTCTACAGGTAAAACACAAACATGCTGAGAATAACAGACTATCGCTACTCACCACCTCATCAATATTCCTCAAACTCTAACTAACAGCATTCGATTAGTACATCATTCTGTAACGTGTATCTCAATATGTCTTGTGTAAGTTGTAGCAAAATATAAAAATATATTTCACTTTAGAATTACTACATGAATTTGTGTTTGATAAGTGCTAACACAGACTCAAGGCCACCAACAATCTGATGAGAGGCTGGCAAAAGCCCGCTGAATTTTAAATAACCTGAAACCTGTACTGAAAATCATAATCCTTCTTTTTCTGTATTGAATAAGATACACTATATGGACAAAAGTCTATGCACACCTGACCATCATACCCATATGTGCTATTTAAACATCCCATTCCTGATTTAGTTCCCCTTTGCTGTTATAATAACCTCCACTCATCTGGGAAAGCTTCCACTAGATTTTGGAACATGGCTGTGGGGATTTGTGCTCATTCAGCCACAAGAGCATTAGTGAGTTCAGCCACTGATGTCGGGCGAAGAGGCCATTGACATTGCGGTTCCGCAGAGAAATGTCATAAGACAACAATCAAGGGCACAGGCGCTCCTACACGTATGCTCAACATAAAATCCAAATGAATATGCAAATTGGAAACACTCCAAATCCTATACACATCCACTCCTTTCCCCATTAAACTGACATAATAGCACATAAGCCACATTCAGATGGTCCGTATTTGCCTACTGAAGCAGCTCTTATGTCTTATATTTATATTCAACTCTCATATATTATATTTCTTTCTTTTTTTTTTTATTATACCTTATGGTGCAATAATATTTGTCACATGTTCAGTACTAACTCCCTACACAGTATTTAACCATAAAAACACAGTTTAGAAAGTTTAGGAGTTTACTTTGCTCTTTATCTGAAAGATTACATCTGATTAGACAGTGAATGAAGATTCTCCATTGGAAATTCCCCTGTATACTACAACTAGTCTTAATGTATGTCCAGAAAACAAGGTCTTGATAATAAACTCACTTAAAAAAGCGTGGCTGGTGTTTGGTGTTGTTTTCTTCGTGACACTTCCTCCTCGCCCGCTGAAGCTCCTCAATCCTCTGTTTCTCAGCTGCAGCTAACTCTAGCTTCCCCTCCTCCAGATACCTGTGCAAGAGGATAAGATGGTGTGGGTACAGCTCAGCCAGTGACCACACACTTCCATTAATGAGGCCCTGTGATCTTTCCAACAAGGTGTGAAATTAATGTAATAAACTGCCCCTTTGCAGTCCTGAGATCATCATGGGCTCAAACCAGAAACCCAGAAGACCTATCATACCTTTAATAACATAATCTTCCAGAAGGCAGGTGTTCAGCAAGTCAATCTGATGAAAAAGGGCATTTTATGAAAAAAAACAATGTGATGCTTGTCTCCTCCAGAAGATGGCAGTAGCAGTTAGTATTTCTGCAGAATGCATCTTTGACTGCAGAGTAATGAGTCATAAGAATGGGAGCCCCTATGTGTGCAGATGTGAGTAGATGTGAGTAGGTGTGTGTGTGTGTGTGTGTGCTTGTCTCTGTAGCATGCTTAATTCGGTTTTCCACGGAGGTTTATATTTATGTGTGTATATGTTTGTGATCTGGTACAAATTGTGCATCTGCAGCTGTTTGTGTGTGTGTGTGTGTGTGTGTGTGTGTGTGTGTGTGTGTGCGTGTGCAAGCAAGTGTTTGTAGGTATGAATATTTTAAGGTAATCAAATTACAACTGCTGGTTGCCATAGTTTCACTGGTAGTGCAATATCCGCACAAACAATGATATTCCTACAAGCTAGCTACAGAATATACAGTGGGGTCCAAAAGTCTGAGGCCACATTGAAAATCTGGGATTTTTTTTTTTTTCATTTAAAATTGGACATAAACAAAAGGTATTAGAATTTTTAGATATTTAAAACAAAGAAATTAAATGTTCAATATCTTGAATATTTAATATTTCATATTCTGCCCTATTTAAATATGAGCAAGTTTATGATATTGACCCTGTTAACTGCTTTGTACAAAAGGTCAGATTTTCCTCCTGCCTAATCTCTTCTACTGGAGCGTGTGTTCAGACGACACTCTGAGGGATTTGATCTGAAATGGATCTTAAGGTTTTGCACAAACCTGTGAAGTCCATGCCAGCTCAAGTGCACACTGTCATTAAAGCAAAAAGAGGACATCCCAAATACTAAGAAACACTGAAATTCATGTAAATATTTCAACGATTCTACTTTTCACTCAAGTTATTGACAATAATATAATTTGTAAAGAAAACTGTTGTATTAATTTAGAAAAGACTACAAAATAGAAGCACTTTCACTCAGACTTTTGGACCCCACTGTATGTGTGATGGTCTGAGAAAACCTGTAGGATATCGCTACGGATAACAAGAAAATATCAAAAAATGACAAAGTTTTAAATAGGTTTTTCCCTGCCAATAATATGCACTTACATCTCTACTTTAAGAAACCAAAAATATATTTAACACTGTGGCAAGATCACGTTGGGTAAGGAGCAGGCTTAACCAACGGAGTGGTAAAAACAGTGTCTGTCTGTCTAAAGATTAAAGTGAGTGAAAGACAACAATGAGGCAGACAGGTGAAGACACAGAGACTGATCTGATGGACTTAATGTGTTTGAGGTACCCACATACCAATACTGTACTATTTTAGATAAATCAAATAGCACCACAGAAAGCTAGCTCAAGAGCTGTGAGTAGAACCAAATAATGTGGAATCAAAAATGGTGTTTCACAGTGTGGGGAAAAAAAAAAGAAACATATCACCACCCCTCAATCCCACTGGTAGCTGCCATATTACTTTGCTTCTGAATTGAAAAAGGTTAAATTCTACTCACTTTTATTTGCAGCACTCTCCCTATCAACTTTGCATTGCTAATGGTCCCTTCACCCATAGATCATAGCTCACACTGCAGATGAATGATCTCTGCCCCCTTTGTTGCTTCATCTCTCTGCTGGGGTGGAGCTCAGGATTAAATGTGGGGGTTTGTCTTTAAAATATAAATATTATAACACTTCAAATAGTATTTGAACAGTGAAATTCGTTCTGAAAGGCCCGGTGTGAGTCTTTGGTCTGTTTTTACCTGTGTGTGTGTGTGTGTGTGTGTGTGTGTGTTTATACCTCTGGTCTGGTCGAAAGCGAGCATCTGTAGGTGGCAGCAGCTCCTTCATCTCTGGACAAAGCTCATTCAGCTCAATAGCAAACCTGGTAAAGCCGTAGTAGAGCTCATAGTCTGTAGGCATCGAGCCTGAAAGTGCACGTGTATACACTATAAAGATCAAATCAAGTAATATACTTATGTGGCTTTAAAATATAAATATCCAGTGCATTTGATTCATAATACCTGGTCTCCAGATACACTTAGCAGAGGGTGGTACACCACAGTAAAGACCTTCATGCCATTTCCCAAAGAGCCTGTGGACCACCTTCCCTTCTTGGTCCATCACAAAGCCCTGTACCTCATTCACATTGGAACTCCAGTAGTTACCCTATATGCACACATAAACATACATAAGGAAGAAAGAAAGATAGACAGGGAAAGCAAGAGAGAGAGGGAGAGACAGAGAGAGAGAGAGAGAGAGAGATGAGAGGGTGTGTGGTGGCTGAATACCTTGATGAAGGTGAGTTTGCAGATGCAGGCACTACTCTTGGTGTTTCGGATTGTGATCTCTCCATAGTGCTCGATCCACCTTCTACCACTCAGAATGTTGTGCACACATGTGGTCACTTTATTCCACTCATAATGGTCACCATAGCTATAGACACAAAGCATACCAATTAGTCTTAGGCTCAGGAAGACATACAGTACTGTGCAAAAGTATTAGGTACCCTATTTTTTTTTAGTACAAACCTTGTTATAGATTTTTATTTTATGACTTCTACATTATTGATTCAGTACAAAAACATTTTAGATTTCCAAACATTAG
>CM075007.1:17267762-17289666 GCA_037576675.1 Pangasius sanitwongsei | reverse complement strand
CATTTATTACTGTTTACTGCTCTTTATAGTATTTTTTAATGTAGAAACATTTAGTTTCATTATTTTTGAAGGCATCTCTGCTCTAAGCAGTTCTTTGCATGTGCCTAAGACTTTTGCACAGTACTGTACATCCATGCCTTGGATGTACAATCAACCACAAAACTTTCACTGTTTACTTTAATAAACCTATAAAGTGCATAAAATGTCTTTTGTACCTGGGAAGCATGACGTTGACGGTGCCAATGGGGAGGATTTCCATAGACTTCCCCCAGAACTTATTCTTCCATCTGACATCTAATGCATTATTAGAAACACACATTTGTCTTATCCTTGTGAGGATCTTACACCGATATAATTATTAATGCAGCTAATTAATATTAGGCCTACACCTAAACATAACCCTAACCTTAACATCAGTAACCCAAAGGAAATCTCTTGGCTATTTCAAGGTTGTTGTTTTTTTTTTTTTTTTTTAAATAAAAGCTGCAGTTTTTCTTTAAAAAAAAAAAGAAGAAAGAAAACAATGGGGGCCTTGTGGGAAGCCTCCAAAAGTCTCCACAAGGTCAAAGCCATCAGACATTCCTATCCTTGTGGGGACATTTGGAGGCTCTCCACAAGGCCCCCACTGCTTTCTTCTTTGGTGGTCCCCACCAAGATATAAAAACATGCCCACACATAATACTCAGGAGAAAAAAGAAACTCTCATCACCCTTGCCTCCCAGTGTCAATATGACAAACTATATTCTGCTGATCTTGGAAAAGCAAACAGAAACCTGAAACCTGAGGTGTACTGTACTAATTCTACTGTGAGCACAGCTGGGAAACTCTATGGCTCATTCTATGTCCAGTTTATGACACATTCAGAGAGAGGCAGGAGAATATGGAATAAAAGAATAAAAAGAAAAAAAAAAAAGACCAATGATTGGCATAAGCAGGCAAATGAATAATTCAGTCTTACCTTGCCAGAAGGTGAAGTTTTTCGACTCACAGTGGCAGGCAGAGACTGGGGGGTGGTGGCTCACCTGAACACAGAAAAAATACCCAAATGAGCCAGAGGAGAAATTTACTCAGGAGTTCTGCATAAAGTGTTTTATGACTCCTCCTTATGCAACAGTTTATATAAGCCAAAAACAGATTGTTCAATCTGTTAGAGAGAACTAAAGCTGTCTATCATAACACTGGTCCTTAATAATAATAATAAAAAAAACCCTAATGTATTCACAATGTATAAATCACTCTGTTCCAACTGTTAATTGTGTGAGAACACCAAATAAATATTCTGGTGAGTTTGATTTTGGGCATTAGTCTGATAGCCTTACTTTAAAAAAAAAAAAGATTCTAATGCAGTAGATTTATGATTAAAGAAAATTCTGCAATATAACATGCCCTGCTCAGCCCTGCTAGCAGTTTTCTACCCAAGAGGGCAAAATTCCAATGTCGTACATCCTTAAGTCAGATATTCAGCTTTCATTCAGTACTTTCGGTATCATTCCTGGTCTTCTTCTCCATTCAGTAGTGAGGCAGATAGGGGAAATATCAAACTGGTTGCTCAAAAATATCCACCCCAAAGCGGTTGTAATTCTTCAACAATTACTTCCACTTCCAAGATGTGTCATCAGGAGGGGCAAATCACAGTATTCAGACCGAGAGTTATTGCTCTGGACATTACCTGAAGTCCCCGCTGTAAGAAGGCAGGTTTACAACAGATAATGTATATCAATAGTTAGAATTAGAGTTATGATCACCTCAAGGTATGATTTCCTATCCACCTCAAGGTTTGATGTTTCGTGCATGATGAGATGCTTTTCTGCTCACCACAGTTGTAAAAGGTGACTATTTGAGTTACTATATCCTTCCTGGCAGCTCAAACCAATCTTACCATTTTCCTCTGACCTCTATTATCAACAAGGTGTTTCCACCCACAGAACTGTCACTCTGTGTCACTCTTTACACCATTCTGTGTAAACTCTAGAGGCTATTGTGTGTGAAATTCCCAGGTGATCAGCAGTTTCTGAAATACTCAAACCAGCCCTTCTGGTACCAACATCCATGCCACGATCAAAGTCACAGAGATCACACTTTTTCTTCATTCTGATGTTTGATGTGAAGATTACATGAAGCTCTTGACCTGTATCTGCACTGTTTTTTGCATTGCGCTGCTGCAACATGATTGGCTGATTAGATAACTGCATGAGCGTGCAGGTGTACCTAATAAAATGGACAGTGGGTGTACATACAAATACTCAAATGCACACTTACACACAGAGTCAGAGGGTGCAAGTCTGCTGACAAAGGTCCTCTGCAACTATGCAGAGGAGATTCTCTACCAGAGGACAGGAGCTTTTCATGGCCTTGCACAAATGTGTTTGTTCACAAAACCACACAAACACACACACTGAGAGACACTGCATAATAACAGTAGAGCTGTTACAACAGCATATTTCTTTCGGTGAATTTGACACTGGTTCTAAATGACCTACTTTACATCACTGTGATTTGCTGCTTGCACATTTGTCAGCTGTGTTAATGTGGACCATGTAACTGTGTAGGCTGTGAGACTGGAGTAAAAAAGCACAAGCTGAAGATGCCCCTTACCTGTTCAGAGAAGAAGCAGAAGCCCTTGTCTTCTCGAATACATTCGTACGTCTCTCCCAGTATAGGGTTAAAGGGCTTGCTGCCTGCACGGTAGTATGTGGAGGAGTATGCTGAGACAGCAAACGCAGCTACCAGCGCCTACACACACATTAGCAGGAGATACACACCAGACACAGCTCAGCAAATCATTAAAGGAAATTAGTGCTGACAAGCACACTTGACTATAACAAAAGTCCACGGAAAGAAAAACCCACTTAAGAAATCAAATTAGCTCTAGCTCAGAAGGAGATCTCTGAGAAGGATCCTGAAGCTTGTGGAATTCTGACATGAATCTAAAGCCTTTAGTGAAATGTCACCGTAAAGGACACAGCATGTAAAGTAATTTAGAGTGTTGAATTGAAATGAGGCTAAAATGAAGCTGAGTAGCATTAATGAGGCCAGAAGATACTTCAGAGAACATTTAGTCCCTGAACACACACACACACACACACACACACTACACTTCTTATACCAGGAGTATGTACTTACTTGCTCTGGGCAATATTCGTTCCTCCATAGGTGACACTGTTCTGCTATGATTATGTGGGAGAGATTTAGGCTCCTCTCACTCTCATCACACTGCTACAGCTTCCTAGTGCAGAATGCGGCTTTCCCTTCTCCTTATTTTAATGCTGGGATGAACGATTCTATACAATTTGTATTTATGGGATAGTTTGCTGTTGACCTATTCTAGCAACTTGTACACATTCAGGGCCATACAGAGTTGAGTTAAGCAAGTGTACTGAGGAGTCAGTAATGAAATTGCACACTACTCAAACAGTTACACATACACACAGGGCAGAGTCTGCCGAAAACAGAGGCAGACTTCAGTTATGCACAATTCTAAATGGAACTTAAACCCATTTCAGAGTGAGTGAGGAGCAGTATGAAGTCGAGAGCCAAAACCCAGTGTAAATGCACAAAAATGACAATGACATCCAAGGCCAATATTAAATATAGATGAATCGTCCCTATAGAGGCCATCTTTTTTTATTTGGTGGACAGGGAGGAGATTGGAGGAAACATCATCTTACCTGGACTCGATACTTATCTCAAGAACTGAATTTTATATGGCACGTTGATTATTACAATAAAATTAAGAACACCACCTAGGCCTACAGCTCATGCAAAACCATGGGCCTGTTTTCTTTAAAGAAGAGTGCAAATTAACCAAAACAAGGGCACAATCCATTCATTCTAAAACTCAAGATAGTATAATGAAAGTATGAAAAAGAACAATGTGCATATTATGATTTCATTACCTCAATTTGGTATATCATTGTCACTTTAAGTTGTTAAGTTGTGCATACAAGTGCATACAAATGTCATCATTTTTATACCCAGATGTTTTTCAGTCTTAAAGGAAAATGCTTGTTTTCCCTGCATAAATATCAAGCTCACTTTTGAATTTAAATGGCAGACTCTGAATACAGAGCTCAGCAAATACTTATTTAAAAGGTTAAAGAGGTCAAATGTGCCTATAGTGAAATTACATTTTCTGTCTGGAAGTCTTACAGACATGGAATATACTTAGCTTAATGTTGCAAGAGAAATTTCTTACTATGCTAAGGTACTCTAAATTGCAGTATTTTAAAAGTATTTTAGAAATGGTAACGTTTTCTAGAACTTACCATGCGTTCGTAGGGGTCATCAGTCTCGGCTGCTTTGTCCAACAGCTCGGTGTACTCCAGCTCCTCACACATATGCTGCAGAGTGTTAAGAGGCTCATTCAGCTCCACAGGCATGGCCACCTTGGACAGGTCTTTACCGATGTTGTTCCTCAGGATATTCCACAGGTTAATATTGGAGATGTCGGGAGACGGAGCAGGCAGACATGTACGCCTCCCATTTCGAAACACGCCCCCGGCCACATCTCCGTTCGGAACTGTGGGGATGAAGTACAGGGAGTAGTGGTTATGAAACTAATGCCTGATTTACACCTAAGCACGCATTTTCAGTTATCCGATCAAAATTGCATAGCATTAAACGACGGATGCAAAATCATAAGGAATATCTTGTAATCAGAATGCAACCAGATCAGGAGAGCGCCCACAACACAACCTGCCCACAGCATAGAACAGATTCAAGGTATTCCATAATCCAAACATAGTGAATGACTCTGAGAAACATGACCCTTTCCGTAGCACAGGAAAAGCAAGTAAAATAAAATAATCTCTGGTCATACAAATGCAACTGCATCCAGCTGGGGGACTTTCCACACTCTACCTAGCTAGTGCAGATCATCTGCATATCAAGTGTGAGAAATGCAATCTAATCACACTGCATACAGGAAACAAACAACATGAATGGATATAAATACCAGATGTTATCTAGATATTGATATGCAGATATAGATCACAGGTTTTTGCAAGATGTAAATGGGGTCTACGATTTAATGCATATCTATTGAATATATTACAAATACCACAAATGTCAAAAAATTTTTACAGAATAGGATGACACTAAAACCTTTATCTTTTGATTTCATAATATTCAGCTGGACAGCCGCTGTGCTGCTCCAACAGCAGTGATACAATTCTCAGTAAATTTGTTTTCTTTACTAACAGAGCGATTATTGGAGGTAATGAATGATAGAGTAGGAGAGATGGCGTTACACCTCAAAGCCAAGGATTTGGGACTTTTCCCCCTACAGGCTCTGATCTTTCTCAGCCAAATAGATATTTTATATTGCATGGCACTATAGCCTGAGAGTGGATTCACAAGTTCTCCATGAGAACCCAGATTTAAACATAAAACACTTTATCTGCCAGAGCGCCAGAGATTATTCTGTCATGCCTCAGGAACAGTAGGACTTGAAGCATATGACATATATTACGACATCAGTTTTCCCATAATTTTTAGCCAAGTTGAATTTCCACAAGGTGAAGAAAATTCCATAATACACCTCCAGCAAAACATCTTTCAAATAAAAATGAATATAAATGATTAGGGAGTAGGAGGAACCCCATTTTAGGCTGCTTGATTGGAGGACCTCTAGACTGGTCTAATAAAAAGTACACAATTTGATTACAACTGTGAAGTGATAAATGATTAATCAGTGAGGCTGTGTTTGTAGATTGGATTAGCTTCATAACATAGCAACACTGCTCAAGCTGGAGCAAACTGAATAAATAAAGTTAAGCGAGATACTGAGAAAGACTATATATTTATAAATACATGTCTGGGTATGTGTTAGAAGGCAGCACAAAAGATTGCCCTTGGATCATATTAGCTACTTTCTCTAACCGACACGAGTGCTTTGGGTCAAGGATAAGAGACAGGGAGGGGGAAAAAGAGACAGACAAGACAGGGGTAGAGCTTACTTTGTCGGGAAACGTTATCTGTAACGCTGGCATTGTCCTCTGAAATGTTATCACTCACATCACTGACGTAAGACTCATCATCAGAGCCCTGCGGAAAGGGAAAGAGAGAAGGAGAGGGGTGAGGGACTGGTTAAGTTATTCAGTTACCATTCTGAACTGACTACTGCATACTGACTCATTCTCTCTCTCCAGCGCTGATTAACTGAGCTTTTGCAGTGTGTGTCTGTGTATGTGCATGTACCAGGTCTGTTGTACTGGCACTCTGCAGTACTGAGTAGCCCAATGCAGCATTTTTAAGCTCCTGATAGTGACCTAATCAATAGAGCCAGAGCACTTAAAGAGCGCTATGCATTACTCCTGTACTGCATTTCTCTCTCACAGACACACACACACACACACACACACACACTTATGTTGGTTTTACTATCTTTGTGAGGACCTTCCAGCTAATGTAATGCTTATTTCTATACCTGAACTTAACCCTAATGTTATCCTCGGTAACCAAAAAGGAAATATTTTGGTTATTTTAGCTTTAAAAAAAAAAGAATAAATAAATAATAAATTGAATTTATTTCATGAGGACTGGGTAATTTGACACTACTGTAATATTGAGTGGACATTTATTAATTTGTCCTCACAAAGGGCTAATTACCTGTATACAGACACAAAGTCTTAAATCACCATTTTTGCATCATCTTTTTTACTACACACTCATGGACACCTACTTGGTAACAGTTTAAGTAAGGAATCACAGCATATGCAGTATGTTATGTTACATGTTATGTTTTAAGAACCCATCCGCTCACCTTGTCCACCCTATCATCTCTCCTCATTCAACCATCCTCCCACCCTTACCATACCCAACACATCCTCTTACCTCAACCAACTCATTCTCCAAACTTTACTGTAGAAAGATTTCTCCTCATCCAGCCCATTCTCAAGTTATCCAACCCAACCTATTGCCCTCATGTAACCTACCTTGTCTCAACCAACCAATCCTCTCATCTCAACCAATCCATTATACAATCCATCCTCTATTAGACATCTAACCAATCTTTTCATCTGATTCTATTCTTTTAATCTGTCCTTACATTTTCCAACCCATCCTCTCACTCCCACCTCCTCCAACACATCAATTCACATACTCCACCCCATCTCGTTCTCCACCCCTTACCTCGTTCTCAGATGAGCTTGCTGAAAGCAGCACTTCCTGAGCGTCAAAGAACTCAGAGACGGATTCTGACATGGAGAGTCTGCTCTCATTGGAGGCCTGCTGAGTGAGAGGTATCCCAACATGGAGTTCACTTGCCTATTAAACACAAATTCACATGATACATATTCACAGAGGATCCCATGATCCTTGGGAGCTTGAAGATTTGCAGAACTGGTCTAAAATTTCCAATCAGAAGTGAAATATGAGATTCATACAAAGTAAAACTGAGTTAACAGATGATTTAATCTGAAGTTTAATTAAGGCTCAGGCTAATGTTCAGTGAACTGAAGTTTATGGTGATGAGGTGAGCGCGGGGTGTTCGTACCTCATCAGGACTGCTGATGATGTTAACACTGACCACCTGCTCTGACAGCACAGACTCTGAGTGGATACGATTCAGTCGAGTCTTCAGCTCTGCATTCTGGGACAGGGCCTAAACATTACCATAGAGTAAACCAACTGCAAATTAAAAAATTCTTATGTGATGATCCACAGGCTTAAACGAAACACATTTGGAGGGTTATATGGTTGCAATGTTTTGATCTGTGGCCCTTTCTCTCCAAAAAAAAAAAAAAAATCATTTTCTGCTAAAATCCATATCAGGTCAGCATCCAGTCATAATCCTCTGACACCAATCTACAACAATCTTTAAACAAACAGCAATATAATTTTAGCTTTTAGCTGTCTCAAAGGGAAAAAAAAATCAAGTAAATTTTGAATATACAGAATGTTAAAGTGGGCCGGTTTTTCAGTAGTATTTCATGTACTGTATGTTGGCCTGCTTAGATACAAAGACAGAATCCCAAATGAATTTTATTCCATTCAAATGAGTCCAAGAAAACCTAATCCTTTTTTTCCAATTATGGTCATAACCTGTTATCAAACCAAAGTAATTACAATAGAAATCCATGCCAGGTTCATTTTATTTTATATAATCAGACTGTAAAACCTCACTTCCAGGCTTATTAACCCATTTTGAGGTGCATGACTGCGTTAGAGACAATATTAATATAATTAGTATGAGGAAATCATTATTGACCTGTGATAGAGAGTGTCTTAGGGTCATGATCTGAGCTGATTGGCTCGACAGCTCCTGCTCTGACAGCACCTGCTTGATCTTCTCCTTCTCAATGGCAACAGTGTTGAAGGCAGACTTCAGCAGCGAATGCACTACAGCACACACAAACAGTCATTCATTTACAAAGGCAATATTCTGTTTCATAATTTATGTCAAGTTCATATAGTGATTCATCACATTCCGAAAGATATAACCTAATAGTGAAAAAAACTGTATGGCTTCTGTAACCCTAAATGAGAGGCCCACAAATGTGAGCTACTAATGTTTGGGGACTTGACGTGAACACTACCTTTCTGAGCAATGATGCAGAAGTCCTCTTGCAGTTTGATGTAATCACTGGCACACTCGATGCCATCAGTCAGGCGGCTGACTGGGGTTTGGTAATCAACTAGCTCTGCGCATAGATTCGGGTTTGAAGCATGAAGACGCATTGGTGACATACTTGTGCTCAGAGGTACCTGCAAAACACAAAACCACACATTAAGAGAAAGCAAGCCATGCATTCATTCCTGGATACAAGGGAACAGAAAAATCCCAGAATCAAGCAAGACAAAAGCTTCATTCTAAACCAGGGGTTAAAAACCTCAAATCCATATGCTTGTGATGTATTTAGGCTTTTTCTATAGCCACACTGAACACTTAAATACAGTACAGGTTAACAGTCTTACACACACTGAGACTGAGACTCCAATACGTGTGGACCTGAGTAAAATTCACACAGGCCTGCATTATGCATCATACTCTATAGTCTAAATAAGGTACAGTTGTATCTGGTAAAGACTTGAGTACAGTGTAAAATTAAGTAAGTGATGTAATTCAGTTGAAGTAAGACCTTGCCTTTTTTTTTTTTTTTTTTTTTTTAAAACCTAGAACAGGGGTCATCAACTAGCAGACTGCAGTCCAGATGAGGACCCAGCAAAGTAATTCAGTAAACCAAAATAAGTGCTTGAAATAAATACTGTAGAAGAACCAAGCAATGTGAAAAAAAAAAAATCTGTAGTTCAGCAACTCTAGTTTTCTAAACACAAACGATTGCGGCATCCGTAGCAGATCCTCAGCTTTATTTAGCTGAAGGCAGCTCATTGGTCCAGACACAAGCTACAGGTCTAGAGACATTAACTGAGAAAAGGGTGAGTTTTCAATTTATTTACCCTCCCTGGTCTAATCAGCAAACTGACAACATGGTGTGCTTAAAAAATGAAAAAATTGACAAGAAGAATGAAGATGAATGGACAAAAAAGTATGCATTTATTCTCCCCACATCAAAAAAAAAAAACAGATGGTTCTTCTGCACAGAATCTGTGATGCTAGTCAAAAATGACCCACTATTAAACAAAATCACTTCAAATTGACTTATTTAAAGCCATAATCCTGTTTAAACATTAAAAGTAACTGTTGTCACCATTCAGCCATGTTAGTTGCTTAGTCAACCTTATGTAAACAAATGATTCATTTCACAAATTATATCTGAACATCCCTGCCTTAGAACAATAACCATCTCCCCTTCAGTGCTGTTCTGCTGACCACTTAGTCAAAATTGGAATTAGTAGAACACCAGAACCTGTAATGTATTTGAGAAAAGGAACTCAGGAGGAACAGTACTGGGTTTTGGTAGAACTGGATGCAACTAACACAGATAAATATGGATAAATATTTCCCTCATTAGCATCTGATAAGAATATGAACCCTATAGTGTATACGTAAACAGTATATACGTATACAGTATAAGTAAACAGATGTGCACTTAAGGTTTGCCTCACAATGATGTCTTATACCCTCAGATCTGGAGAGCTGCAAGTACCACCATCCTACCCACATACATGATCAAACTGAACACTTGACTGACTAATAATATAATAACTAAAAACCTTTTATAGACTATAACATTTAAAGTATTATTCAGCATTGTTACTGTTGCCATTTGGCAATTCCACCAACTGACTGTAACTTTTAAGACAGGGTATTATTATAACCTCACAGCTCCATGGTCCCTAATTCGATCCTGAGCCTGGGCTACTGTCTGTGTGGAGTTTCCGGATCCACTTTACCCCAGACCAGGAATGAATTTTTCTAATTTTCTAATCTAATTTTTAATTAGAAAGATACATTAGACGGCATATAGCAGATAACTTAGTGAAACACACTACATATTTACATATTGACTTACTTTGTATTACCTAGACTAACAGTAAGATCTCAGACTGTGATGCTCTGGCAGCAGTGATGTGTGGAAATCCACTGTGTTAAAACAACATGAACATGACAGTCATGATGTCACATACATGAGTCATGAGTCCACTGCTGCAGTCCAGCAGTGAATCTACATTTTTCATCTCAGTGTGGAGTGAAAACAGTTCAGAAGGTTTTGGTAGATGCACTGACTGAGAATGCAAAACCATGTAATTATTATTCCATGTTGATCCTCTCTCTGCTTGAGTGTGAGTGAGAGAAGGGGAGTGGGTATGTCACGGCATAAGGTGACTAAAGCAGTAATGGAGGTTATCACCTATTGTGAAGCTGTGATTACAACTATGCCAATTGTAAGTGACTCATGAGGTGAAAAACAGCTAAATAGTTTTCAAAAGAAAAGAGAAAACACATAGCAAACCAAGTAATTCATTGGGAATTAGAGCAAGAGAGACGATGTACCTGCAGTTGCACTTTTGTATCTTTGCTGACACTTTTTGTTCTCCATCTTCTGCTGACTCGCTTGTCTTTCTTTGATAAATCTACACAATTACTCTAAGTTACACACATGCATACAGCCACGCACGCACACAAACACACAGATGGGAGTGAGTTAATAGCACATAAATGTAGCATCTTCAGAACTAAAAAGCAAATGGGATTTTTATTAGATGTAACAGCTGCTAGATATAATGGCATGCAAATGACAAAATAAAGTGCATATTTTACATACAAGTCTAGATTAAGGCATTCAGTATAATGAAACTGTGTGGGTCAGGCTTTAAAATGATACTGTATTGTGCTGCAGCTGAAAGTTATAAAATGATAAAAAAATTTATAAGAAAAAAAAAAAATCCAACACATTTTTAAGCAGCTCTTTGTGTGCTTGTTTTCTGCTGGAGCTGTGTAGTAAGTAAAACAGAAGGAAAACAGGAACCCTGCATCCACATTAGCAAGCAACAAAGCAACAGCTGAGTCTGAGGCATGGAGCTGCAATTCCAGCAGCAGCAAAAAGCAAGGCGGCAGCAAGTGATGTTATATAAATTAGCAATTATGTGGTAAAGCAATCAATCCAAATGAATGGCTGAAATAAATTTCTCAGACCAGTCCTATAGTGCGAGCTGTTTTCCGGTCCAATTCTCTTCTCTCACAACTTCCAGCCTGTATTGAATTCTCATTTACGTGTGTTTGACATGCAATCATGGAAGAAAAATGTATCTATCATCTGTTCCTAGGTTATTACAATATTAAAACACATTTTAAACAAAGGTAACACAATGATACTGCATGCAAAATTATTCAGTAGTCTGTTTATAATTTGGCTACTAGCATTTATTATGCACACCTACAAGTAATACAATAATAACAATAATAGTATAATAACAGTCCCTGCACACTAGGTCACTTGTCACTTGTTAGAGCGAATGCAGGAAAGGAAGGAAAAGTACCTGTTTTATAAATATGATGCTATAAAGTCTGTCACCAAACATAGTACAGTATCACTTTAAAACGCAGTTATAATACATTTCCATTGTAACATACAGTATAATACAGCATGTCATTATAAATCAGGAAAAAATAGGGCAGTCAGTGAGATGAGAGGTGTGTTTATGATGAAACATGGAGAGGCTCTGAATGTATATGAACGGATGAGACTGATACACAGATGTATGATATGCTATGAGGCATGGAAGACATGATATGGAGGGCTAAATTAAATTGCATTTTAATGGGCTGTAATGAATGCGGTGAGTTACCATAAAGGGTAGTGATTACATAACTATGAAATTTCTGGACTTTAAATAATGGCATCAGGCACACGGTTAAGTGGTGTTCTCAAAAGATCTCACGCATACACACACCTGTATTTTCAACTGGAAATGTAAAAAAAAAAAAAGAAAAAAGAAAAAAAAAAAAAGAAAAAAAAAAAAGCGCCAAACCTGCAACACATTTTAGCTGTGTGTGTGTGTGTATGTGTGTGTCTATGTGTACATTCTGTGTGTGTGTATGCATTACCTGCATATCTGTAAAGCTCGGTGCTGACTGTGTTCTCTGTAAGATCTCCAAACTTTGCAGCAACCGACTGAGCTCCATTAAACTGGACTGACAATTGGCAAGCTCTGAAACACACACCAACACACTTTTTTATTGTTTGCTTTGGTCCTTAGGCCAAGTCATAACTAAGGTTTTTGTAACTGCTAAATGCGTCCTAGCTAAGACTAATTTATACCTATTGCACAAACAAGTTACACGTGGACTCGACTAAGACCTGCTGTAGCTGTGTGACAGTCCCAGTTGCTAAGCAGCCTGTGTTATTAAGCAAGATCGGCAGTTGTTCCACATGTTCCTATACTACTACTGGCTAATCCATGATCAAATTAATTCATGCTACCAGCAATGGAAGACAAAAAGGCAGATCAGACTTTTCTAACAGCCAAAATTATAAAACCATGTGAATTCAAAACTATTATTACTGTCTCCCCTGTCAATCAGAATGGCAACAGCCAATTGTGGACATCTGTGAGCTCATGTATGAAGAACAATTAGCGCTTTCCTCCAAGCGTGTTACACTGCCCTGTGATGCTGGCTAGCTAGTGGGTGGGAATTAGCAAAAATAAATAAAAAAAGAAGAAGAAAAAAAAATTATATATATATATTTTAAAAAAAGACCCAATTTGAGAGGATATGAGGGAAATAATCTGGATCGAACAAATCAACAAGCTAACAAGCTAAATATATAATCTATTTATTTTCATCTTATGTGTATTCAGGGATGATTTATTTAAATGCTACTTTTAGGTTTTTGCTTTGTATGTTTTGTTTCCATATGATTTTTATTGCATTTGGCATGAATTAGCATTAAATAAAAATTTGTTCTTTTTTTCAGTCTGTCTATATATCTATCTGTCTGTCTGTCTATCTATGGATGAGTTTATTTAAATGAAATAAGCTATGGATTTGTGTAAGTCGGTGAGTAAGTATGGCTAAGAAAATCTCCCTGCAGGGAAGTAGAGAGTTTGAGTAAAGAAAATGTGGTACTGTGCCATTTCTATTCATATACCATGATTAATCATGCTGAATATACTGTACATTAAGATACCATGGCTGCTTGCAAGTAAACACGGATAAAAATGGAAAATAAGTAAAGGAAGGGAAAAAAAGACATATCAGCTTGAAAAAAAATACTTCAAATAGTATCTGTTTACAGTAATTCTGCACTGTTGTTCTTGTTTGCTCCAGTGTACACTACAATATTTTGCACTAACATTGTATATATACAAATTGTATATATATTTTGGAATACCTCGCTTCTTGTCTATTTTATTTTTTATTTGTATTTGTCTATTATGCCAAAACCTAGTGAGCTGCTAAATAGTCTTTCATTGTTCAAATCAATGACAATAATATTCTAATTTCCTCTAAATTCATCTAAAAGCTTGTAAATTAGATGCACCACTCAAATGAACAAGCAAATGTTTAAATTAGTTATCACAGAAGCTAGAATTCACCGGTGTTGGTAAAAATTAGGTGCCCAGTTGGTACAACGGTCTTAAATTTACACCCAGAAAGTTGCTTCCGACTTCCAACTAAGCACCCAAACCTGCTGTTCACTCTGCACCCATTAAGTCCACTCTGAATGAGAGCAGCTTCTAGTGAATAAAGGACGGTTTAATCCTATTAAAAACGATACTAATTGCAACAACCCCTCTTATTCTCTTTGCCTGAGGAAGAGGAACACTTCAGCATCATTAACTAATACACGCAAATCCTTACATGGCTAGAGGGAAGAGAAATGCAGACGACTGAGACAGAGAGAGTGAGCGTGTGTTTATGTGTTACCCTCGGCACACTTGTCCATCTCCTCTGACTCCTGTAGCCACGCTACCACTTTGCTCTGACCATTGCTGTAGGACGGTGGCAGGCTGGTGGTGCTGGGCACAGATGGCTGCCAGGGCAGAGAGCTGGGCTTTACCTGCTGCTGAGAGCACATGGACATGGACACACACACACACACACAAATCACACAAACATGCACAAACACACACATGCAATAACTCATTTAACCCATGCTCTTATCTTGAGTCATTTGAAAAATGGACAAGTAGAAGTTGGCAGAAAGAATCATGCAGAGAGGCTCCCAATCCAGTGCTTTTAACCAATTCAATTTAATCACAAGTTCTTGCAGTATGACAACTGTGCCATACCTTACTGATTAAACAGCTGTATTGCTGTTTGGAAAGGCTTGTGTTGCTGATGCCATTTATATAGTTTGACGTTTGTTTGGAAATTGTGCAGCATGGTGGAATATTTTCCATTCAAAACAGAGACTTTCTTGGTATTTCCCTTTCAGACATGTCCAAACTGCATATTCATGTATATTTAAAGATCATTAAATGTTTTTAAATAAGATTAAAGGTATAGTGACAATTATCATTACCATTATTACTTTTACCATCTTTAGCAGTTTCTTATATATATATATATATATATATAAATATAAATGCGAGGAAAAAAAATTTCTTTATATAAAATATATATACTGTATATAAAGAAATGCGAGTGTGGAAGAAAATAATGCAGAGCTTTAGTCTAGTAAGCTAGTAAGTGGATTCGTTCCCTGATGGCCGACAGGAAATCACTGCCAGTGTTGGGAACTGGGCTGTGAAGTCGTAGTAGAAGTCAGTAGTGAAGGACAGCTCGCTATGGTAAAAAATAGTCACACCTAATTGCGGTGTCAGTCAAGAATGTGAGAAAAACAAAGTTTCTATTACTGAACTCATCTATGGCACAATAGCTGCCTGTTCTTGTTGTATCTCCTCAGTGAGAGTACAGGCAGTACAGGAAAAATGTAGAGCTGGTGTGTTCTGATGAGTCATTACTGAGTTACATAGAGTGTGTCACAAAGACCATTGCTGGAGGACAGTTTATGTGTCTAACTACACATATACTTATTTAGAGAGTGTGTATGAGAGGTTTCACCTTCGGTTCGTGAGCAGAAGCGGGGGTTGTCTGGGGTGAGTCTATGCTGGCAGGAGGAGGGAAGGTGCGTAAGCTGGCATCACGAGGCGAACGCACAATCTCATTCTGTCTGTACAGACGATGGTGACGCAGCTTACACACCCAGGCATCAAACACATCCGGAGACTTCACCTATACACACACAGAGGACAGTGACGAGACAACACATGTCTCCAGCATCTGTCTGTCTGGATTGCTGCTCATTTGTTTACTGCAGACGCACAAACATGCACAATGCTTTTTTTTGTTTTTTTCTACTATAATGATATTATCTTCTCCCTCTCAGTCTCTCACCTTGAGATGGTAAATGTGCTCCTCTGTATCCAGGTCTATGCGTCGGGCTCTTTTCTTTATGGACATGACAGACAGGCCGACGTCTATACTACCATGCAGCTTGCCTTTCTGAATCTGACACAGACATAGAGAATCAGACTTACAGTCTGAGAAAAATACTTTAGGTGAACCAACACAACGTGCATTTTTAACCGTTAACTTTCGTTTGTCATTGTACTTACATCTATAGGGGATTTGGAGTACTTCAAGATCCCATTATCCAGAACAAAGAATCTCTGCATTTAAAAACAGCAAAAGAAACAAGCTTGATGTTGCAGATTGTAGAAGACTGCAAACAGAGTGGGACTAAAACAATAATAAAATATTAAGGAATGGCCAGAGCTCCAAATGTGCCAAAATCTGTGCTTTCTGCATTATACACAGCAGAAATTGTACTTAATCTGCATTTTAGGTTGGTTATTCTGAATCTCTCTACATAACACTGTTCCAATGAACTGTGAGACCTTTCTTATTGTTGGTAAAGACATGGGACATATTCAGAGTTGATGACTTTAGTCAGTCACTTAAGTGCACAACAAATGCATCAATAAATGTTTGATGGCCTGGGAAAACCCTTCACATGGCAAAATTTTGAAATTTCCTTAATATCTAAAAGATGTTTTTATTCTGCACATATCACAATCATAAATAATGCTATATATTTTAAAGTCTGGTTTCCCTCAAAAGGAGAGAATTGCATTTAAAGATTTCTTTGTGACTCCACTATTTTTATTTAAATTTAACACTCATTTAATAGATAATATATAAGATGATAATATATAATACAAATTATAAATATGACCAGAGAAATTTATCTATGTCTATCTCTACATCAGCTTTTATTCATAGCCAACAGATCAACAGCCTGTTCAGTAGTCATTCCATATGTAATAAAATCTAATTTATTCTATTTTATTTAAAAAGGGTAAATAATATTTATAGGTTATACAAAACATATTTACATTCTGAACTATTTTAGGAGTACTCAATAACTATACTGTCATACATTATTTCGGTTGGAATTAGCTTTACCTATCGTAATATCTTGAGCTGTAGCCAGCTGTAACAAGCACACACCCTGCCTACTGATTGTGAGCACAACAATAATGAAATTTTATACAGTATACAATGGGAAAGTCACTTCTGGCATTTAAACATGAGCCTCATCATCGCTCTTCACATGACTGATCTCCATTTGCTCATTGCGGCCAGTCTGACATTTATGCTTTCAGTTATGATTAAGAACTGAAATGATTAGGCATATGTCTGTTTCGCTATCACACATAACTATCCAGCAGCTTGAGGGAAGCGTTCAATGTGTGATGTAATCACACATAGCTGGAAAACATTTTCATCATGTTTGGTAAACTGACTCCTAACTCGATCTTTGTGAAACTTAGAGAGAGGGGGAAAACATTGTGGTTGCTGTTGGGATTTGTAGCAAAAGTGTGGGCAATTCATGCAATTATTATTTACTTCATAATGTCATATTTATGTATTTAATATTGCTCTCAGACTGCATTCAACCTTTGCGAGTTTACTGATAATTCTGTTATCTGAATACCACAGTGCAGCGTTTTGGTATTAACCTCTCCCCAATGTGAACTCAAGTAAACTCCGAATGCAGCCCACAAAGATTTCTGAGGTTTAATAAGGATTTTGCAGCATTCTGTGTAACCTTATATTGTGATGAGCAAGCAAAGTACTCTCCGTGAACTAGGATAACGCTCTTCTCTAACATAGCAGAGTTTATCTGGGTCTGTCGTGAGCCGTAATGAGACCATCCCAAAACTACTAATATGTGACTGACAGTGTAAAACACAAAACTGCCACTTACTGGTCTTTAAGCCTATACAGAAAACAGAAATTGTTGCACAGATGATATGTTTCTTCAATGGTTGACTTATACACATACAAATTTGTGAAATGAATAAGTGGATAGTAATACAGTATGGGTGAAGTCCTCTCTGACCTTGTGCCAGCCCTTCAGTGGCCATTTCCTCTTCTTCAGCATAAAACCCTCATGTTTATCAGGTCTCTGGACGTTCGTCTGGCCAATCTTCAACCCCTCGATGATCTCCCAGCTGTCTGCCTCCTAAACAAGGCAAAGGATACACACTAAGTAAATGCAAATATGAAATTCATATTAAAATTATAATCCATGAATGCAATGAGTCAGACAAATCCTAGTCACCAAGACACTGAGACAGAGAGAAATTATAAGTGGGAATAAATTAAGCACTGGTCATTTATTCTGTTTCAGCAGCTTCAGATCTCTCAGCACTGCATTTTCTACACCATTAGCTCTTTGTGCTTTGCACACTAGACATAAGAGGGAATTGAGGATAATTAAAATTCCTATATTATTTTACATAAACATAAACCCACATAAACCCAAAAAACCTTTTCCAACTATTCTCGTCTCACACACACGTTGAGAAAACCTGCAGGCTGCTAACAGGAATAGACAAGACAGTATGCTGTCAATTACTTCTGCAATGTCAGTCATCACAGAGGCTGAAATACTGTGCAGGAACTTGAACAGGCAACATTTGCAATCCCTTCCGAAGGTATTGGAATGGCAAAACCAAGTCATTTGTTTTTGCTATACACTGAACATATTTGGGTTTGTGATCAAAAAATGAATATGAGACAACAGATCAGAATTTCAGCTTTCATTTCCTGATATTTACATCTACATGTGTTAAATAACTTAGATCATGGCACCTTTTAGGTGAACAAAAGTATTGGAACAGATAGTCTTAATGTAAATTAAAGTAAGTAACACTTAATATCTGGGTACATATCCCTTGCTTGCAATAACTGCATCCATCCGGCGGACCACTGACATCAACGAACTCTTGCATTCTTCTTTTGTGATGCTTTTCCAGGCTTGTACTGCAGCTTGTTGCAGTTGTTGTTTGTTTTGGGTGGTTTCTCCCTTCAGTCTCCTCTTCAGGAGGTGAAATGCATGCCCAGATGGGTTAAGGTGTGGTGTTTGACTTGGCCAGTCTAAAACCTTCCATTTTTTTACCCCGGATGAAGTCCTTTGTTGTGTTGGCAGGGTATTTGGGTCATTGTCTTGCTGCATGATGAAGATCCTCCCAATTAGATTGGATGCATCTCTCTGTAGATTGGCAGAGACAATGTTTCTGTACACTTCTGAATTCATTCTGCTGCTACCATAATTTGCTACATCATCAATAAAGATTAGTGGGCTCTTCCAGAAGCAGCCATACAGGCCCAAGCCATGACACTACCTCCACTGTGCTTGACCGATGAACTTGTATGTTTTGGATCATGAGCAAATACTTTCTTTCCACAATTTGGCCTTTCCAACACTTTGGAAGGGGTTTATTGTGGTCACAGAACCTTTGCGGTTCATCCCTCTACTTCTTTGCAAATTCCAATCTGGCCTTATGATTCTTATTGCTGATTAGTGGTTTGCCTCTTGTGGTATGCCCTCTACAGTATATTTCTGCTCTTGAAGTCTTCTTTAAATGGTGGATAGTGATACCTTCACTCCTGCCCTGTGGAGGTTGTTGGTGATGTCACTGACTGTTGCTTTTGGGTGTTTCTTCACAGCTCTCACAATATTTGTCATCAACCGCCGTTTTTTTCTTTGGGCATTGTACTTGATGTCTGGTTGTTAGTACACCAGTGGTTTCTTTCTTTTTTAGAACATTCCAAGTTGTTGCATTGGCTATGCCCAATGCTTGTGCAGTGGCTCTGATATTGATTTTCCCTCTTTTCTCAGCTTCAAAATAGCTTGCTTTTCTCCCATAGACAGCTCTCTCGTCTTCATGTTGGTTTATCCTTTTTAGCAACAAATGCAGTCTGGTTTCATAGTTGAAACCAATGGCTAAAACTAAGAGTAGACATTCAGAGCTATTAACTGTTTAAACAATCAATCTATCAGGGAAAAACTGGGCAACAAGAAACATCTGTTCGCCCCATGTTAGAAAAGTTTTTTGATCACTTAAAAAAATGGGTGGGTTCAAACAAAAGGTGCCATGTTGTTTAACATATCTAGATGTAAATATCAGGAAATGAAAGCTGAAATTCTGATCTATCGTCTCATATTCATCTTTTGATCTCAAACCCAACTCAAACTCAAATGTCTTCAGCGTATAGCAAAAACAAAAGAATTGGCCTTGCCATTCCAATACTTTCAGAGGGGACTGTATTCGCCATGCAGTGTAAACCTTTTTTCCCCCTAATTCATCTTCCTATTGTTGCCAAAGCTGAGTGCACAGTGGATGTTTCAGCAGAGCAATGAGTACCTTTCAATTTGTACTGACATTTTTCAATGTATTTTAATGCCACAGGAATAAGCTACAGCCATTCCTTTAATGCCAATAAAACATGACTTCTTGGCTCTATTGTAGCATTCAAGCTAATGTTGGAGAAATACTGAACAGTTTTAGCACAGCATTATAAACTCAATATATGCAAGTCAAGCAGGGAATAAAACATACTGGGGAGACCTGTTATAGAATTATAATCAATGACAGGGTGGTGTGATATGTTGGTGATGTGCTGTTACTATCCTGAAGTTGATTATTTTCCAATAGCAGCAAGCTCTGAAGTGTTGCATTCCTCTTATGGCCAGCTTATCTCATTTGCCATCACTAACAATACTTACTTACATTATAGCAGCTCTAAACAGTTATTCCCCGACCAGTGTTAGAAATCTTACAGCTTTACCTCTAACAGTTACCAAGCACTGACACTGGAGACTCCTTCCCAAAGTTCTAAATACTGTCTCATTACAGGACTTCACCACGTTAACAATTACACAATTAAGTTTACTAAATGTGTTTATGTGGTGTATCTGCCATGAAGGTTCCTTTGTACATGTAAGTCCCATAATTATATACAAGAAAGTATTAATATGAAAGATTGCCTTGCTGTCTGCACAACTGTCAGAGCTGCTGTCATAGACAATTCATCAACCACCTTCATCCGAATCAGAATCAAGATTTCAACAACACTATGGTATAATATAACATCTACATCCAGGCAGAAACCTATTTTTTGGTGTACGAGCTAGTCCATATTGCTAACTGAAACTGGAACAAGAGGGCAGAATGCAAAGCTTTATAACTTGTTTACTGTAATGTGATATGGCCTGCTATTAAGTAACACATACTACATCTAAATTACAAGCTATTAGCATTAGTATCAGTAGCCAAAACCAATCAGATCACATTTCTGAGATCAGCATCCTCCAGGCCAGCAGACTAAAGTGTCTCAAAACAGCCAGCCAGAGCTAAATAGCATATTGACAGAGAGGAATGCAGGGGAAAATGGAGAGAATTCAACTTGTAGAACCTGCACATAAGTAACATCAATCCAGCTGAAATACAGAATTGCTCATTATATTATTCAGAGCTTAAAGCACTACTGTGAGTTCCTTCTCCTAAGACAATCAGCTTGAGTTTTGGCATGTTGTCATTGGTACCTTCTGTGGTAGATTTTGAAAGAATAACATTTCTTGAATGAGTATTCACAGTGCTGTAATATATAATATAAGGGAGAATGATATATTTTGGTTTTCTTTGCTTAAATTGACTTAAAATGGGAAATGCTTCTGACTGAGATCTGGGTTTAATGTGCACTGTCATAAAGTCGAGAACATTCGACTTCATGTTTACCACACTAATTCAGCAACAGGCAACAAGGAACATCCAGATCATTGGGGATTCATTACTGGCACATGCACACCCATACACGCACACGCACACACACACACATACACACACACACCATTGCAGGTGTAGGCACAGAGGAAGGACAAAGGCTCCTAGGGGACTCCTCAAGAGAAAATAGAGTCTATAAATACAAGTCCAGAAAGTACACACCTACAACACCTACTGGAACAAAAAGTGCACCTGAATTTACCCTGAACCAACATCAGTACAACCCCATGAGCTGACCCACATTATGCATGTGGCTGTGTGGATTTGTTTTACTTGATAAATGGAACACCCTATGATTTTATATATATATATACCTTTATTTTGCCTTTATATACCATCACAATGGATTTTAAATAAAACAATCAAGATGTGATCGAAGTGTAGACTTTCAGCTTTATTTTAAGAGGTTCCACAA
>CM075007.1:17237590-17267662 GCA_037576675.1 Pangasius sanitwongsei | reverse complement strand
ACAGAAGTAGCAAGATGAATTCTGAGATGTATAGGGCTATACTCTCTGCTCACATTCAGCCAAATGCTACAAAACTGCCAGAGAAAAATATGTGATGCCATTAAGTGCATTTTTGAAATTGTTAACTACTTTTCTGTACTAATATTATTTTAAGTTTAGATGCATTTGACTGCCTAACAGTCAATTATGTGGGACAGCGTTCAACTGCCTAACAGTCAGCTATGAGTGGCAGCATTCGACTACCTGATAGGTAGCTATGTGGCAGCATTTGACTGATTAACAGTGTTCAACTGCCTAACAGTCAGCTATAAGTGGCAGCATTCGACTGCCTATTAGGTAGCTATGTGGCAGCGTTTGACTGATTAACAGCATTCAACTGCCAACAGTCAGTTATGAGTGACAGCATTCGACTGCCTATTAGGTAGCTGTGTGGCAGCGTTTGACTGATTAACAGTGTTCAACTGCCTAACAGTCAGTTCTGAGTGGCAGCATTTGACTGCCTATTAGGTAGCTATGTGGAAGCATTTGTCTGATTAACAGCATTCAACTGCCTAACAGTCAGTTATGAGTGTCAGCATTCGAATGCCTAACAGTTAGCTGTGTGGCACCATTTGACTGTGTAGCAGTGTTCAACTGCCAGAAAGTCGGTTATGACTGGCAGTATTAGACTGCCTAACAGTCAGTTATGAGTGGCAGCATTCGAATGCCTAACAGTCAGTTATGAGTGGCAGTATTTGACTGCCTAATAGGTAGCTGTGTGGCAGCATTTGACTGATAAACAGCGTTCAACTGCCTAACAGTTATGAGTGGCAGCATTCGACTGCCTAACAGTCAGTTATGAGGGGCAGCGTTCAACTGCCAAACAGTAAGTTATGAGTGACTACTGCTGCCACTGATGCAACCAGGCAGGTTGCAGAATAAAAAATTCATCACATGACGGATGCTAGGAATCGCCTTACAGCATTTCACCATACTGAGTGGGGTCAGTCTGGAGGCTTATCATTGACTCAGTCGCTCTGTCTCTCTCTCTCTCTCTCTCTCTCTCTCACACACACACACACACACACACACTGGCATCCTGTCAGTCCAGAACATTTGCCTGCTGTGGTTCTAATGTTATGCACTGTCATTGTCTTGGCTGCTTCCTAATGTACAATGAAACACACTAACATTTAACCTTCTAATTTGCACACTATATCTCCCCTGCCATCTTTCTCATCTTCAATCTGCTGTGATCAACCTTGTTATTACAAAACACTGTAACACAAAATCCATGGTAAGGTAATACAGAGTGTATACTGTAACTAAACACATAACTGTTTTGATGCTGTGATGTTTTTGGAAAAGGGGTCCTATTGAGCAGGGTGTGTAGATGTGCACAGCTTCCTCAGTGATCAGTGAGTCACCAGCAGGGTTGTGGCTGGATATTCAGATATCTGGTGAACTGTTTGAGGTGCCAGTATTCGAATACTGAAATTGCTTTTCAGGTATTCATTATGACCTACATCCACACTAAATCAGTGCAAAAATATTACACCAGAGGTGTGAAAGTGCAGCACATCACAACTGCTCTGCTACTCTTTTTTGCACCGAGTGCGGTTCTTGTGTGGAACATTCAGTTACGTTCCATTCACTAGTTTCATAAATATACTGCACAAATATCTATACTTACAAATTTTTTAGAATCATTCTTGCCTGTGATCACATAAAGTTAATTAATCCAATGACATTTGAATTTCTACATTCTGCAGCAGTTACATTTTCACAGCCTTTCAGTTTTAACATAGTGCACACAGCCACAGGGCTACATGCAAAAATACTTAGCTGACAATCAGTAAAGATGACATTCAGTAAAGCTTTTGCCATGCATTTAATCCATCCATCCATCCATGCATCTTCCGTACCGCTTATCCTACACAGGGTCCCTGGCGCCTATCCCAGGGGACACAGGGCACGAGGCAGGGGACACCCTGGACAGGGTGCCAACCCATGCAGGGCACAACCACACACACTCACACCCATTCACACACTACGGACAATTTGGAAATGCCAATCAGCCTACAAAGCACATCTTTGGACTGGGGGAGGAAACCGGAGTACCAGGAGGAGGCCCCTGAAGCACCGGGAGAACATGCAAACTCTGCGCACACAGGGTGGAGGTGGGATTGGAACCCCCAACCCTGGAGGTGCGAGGCAACAGTGCTGACTACTAACCCGCTGTGCCCTCCCTCATGCATTTTATATTTCAGTTAATTATTCCTCTATATTACATCTCTCAAACACAAACGTGTGCTACCACCAGCGGGCAGTTTAATTAATGATACTTGATTAAATGCATTTTTCTTTCCCCCCCTCTCTCCTAATGGTTTACCAAATATTAAACAGAAGGTACATCTCTAGTCACCAGGCCACATATCATACACTTCAGAGACCCTGAGCATTATGAAAAGCCACCAATATAACAGAAATCAAGAAATCTCTCTAGACAATAAATGATTGCAGAAGAACAGGATAAACATACAGGAAGAGGATATAAAATTTACTGTTGTAAATATGATTCAGTAATTGGAAAGAGTGCACTTCAGGAAACTGCCAACATTTTTTCTTTTTTTTTTTTTTTTATGAGCAAGCTCGGTGAGCATCTCTTTTCTCTAAGGAAGTTAAAGCTTGAGTGAAGGATTTCCCCTCTCACTGTGAGGCAGCAGCTGTGTGGTGCCATTTCAAAGACAGAGTGAAATAATGAGGGCTTCCCTTCTACCAGGGAGTCTACTCACTGACTGCAGTACTAGCGCTCTGATATAGTGAGGAATTCTCATTAAACATTAGACACACATCCACACACACGGAATTGAGACTAATTCATTTAGACTAATAAGATGGGTGACAAATTAAAGAAAAACCAACAGTGTCATAGCAATGTCCTGATTGAGAACGCTGTCTAATATAATAATCCAAAATCTCCCATAGCTGTTCAGTTAAGTTGAGATCTGGTGACTGCAAAACCATAGCATGTAATTTACATTATTTTCAAACTCATCATACCATTCAGTGAGACTTTAAAACCTGTGGATTGAGACTTTGCCTTCCAAAAGAAATCACTTATATCAAGATATAAATGTTTCATCATAGAACAGTATTAGTTGGTATTCTAGTATTTATCGGCACGATCTGTTTCAGGTTATTTATTATCAAAGTCAGACTCTTGCACTGGAAAAATGCTCTTTCTCTCTGTACTGCAAAGAGCTAAATTCCACCAGACAAATGAGGCTGAGGGCTCCACAGACAAAGCAAGGGCGTGAGAGGGACAGAGGCACATCCCATGCTAACACTTCTCTTTCTCTCTTTCTCTCATGCATTTTTCACATGGTCATGCCAGAAAGCAATGAAGTCAGACATTCCACAACCATCTCTAGTTGCCTTTAAGTGGAGTGATCTGGTCAAGACAGACACAGAGTACACAGACAGAGCGAGTGACCACAGGTGCCTTAAATGATTTAGTGTCTGTGTGAAAGCACAAGATTTCAGATGCCTTCCAGACTTAAACAACATATGTTAATCAAAATATACAATAAAGAAATCAATAAAGTGTGGTGGCCTGGGAAAACCCATCTGATGTAGCTGCAGAATAATTATCTGCCTACAACATATTTTGACTATCGCTAATTTAAGAGAACAAATGTATTTCTCAAACCTAAAAGTTGTTTTAAAAATGCTTTCCTCATACAGAGAATCTCATCCTTTGATCGAGTTGTTGGTTATATCACATAGCGAAATGGATGTAAACCTAACAGATTCATATTAGAAGTGCCAGCTGTCAAATTATCTTTGATGCATGTCATCGCTTACACTGTAGATATGTCAGCATACAAAATGTTAAGACTAATCCAAAAAAACTGGATTGTCCAAAAAAAAAAAAAAATTGGATTGTCAAAATATAACATAAAGAGTATTATTATTAAACTAGCAATAACTGCTGGATGGGGGCTGAATGACAGATAGGTGTTTGAATAGCTTATTAGTATAAAGGCTATGAATAAAGGTGTGCATGGCGAGGTATTTGTTATTTTTATATTGTATTTATTATATGTTTAAATAAGTAAGTAAGTAAGTAAATAAATATTTCAGTCAATCTGTGTTGGCGTGTTTTAGTGGACTTGGAATCGTGTTTTTCACTTTTGGGGGTAACCAGATTTTAAAATGCTAAAACTTTCCTTGTGATTGAAATATGTGCAAATAAGACACAAATTTCAGCTCAGGGAAGCACCATGGAAAGGGTTTTCCCAGGATGCCACACATATGCAAAACACCATGCGACCAGGTAAACAGCATTTTAAACAAGATAAATAGTGCAGGATTCCCTGCAGGTGAAGGAGACTATGTGTATGACTTTAGATATCTATGTCTATTCTAGGCGATTGGTGGGAAGCGTATGCTAGTTCCTCTCCTCATTACTGTGTGTGTAGCTATTTTGGTACTGACAGAGAGTCTGAATGCTGAAGGATCTGATAAATATCTTAACACGGCTCTTCATTATACAGTACTTACTGCAGACATAATATATGGGAAGACACTATACATTAGACTCACACTTAAACAGAGCAACCAAAAGCTCTTTCTCATTAGTCAGTGCATAATAAAGCGAACCAAAACCGACAGGGTCCAGTCCTTCTGAATGCATAAGATTACAATATTGACACGCTGACAGTAAAATATACGACACGTTTCAATAACTACAATATACCATGACTCTAGCTTCCAGAGCAAATACAAATCGTCAGTGTCCAGATTTTTTTTACTACAGGAACAGTTAGGCCAAAAATAACATTTTCGCCAAATGTAGTTGATCACCTTTGACATGCTTAGCGTTTAGTTTTTGCACTAAAGCTATGAGACTAATGTAGCTAAATATAAGAGAAGCTTAGAGGAACATCAGGATTATCTCTTAATCACATAATAGCAATTATTCGGATTGATCTGAATTACTTAATTTAATAATTGAGAGTCTTTTCATATATTTAAACATAATTATTTCATATATTTAAAACATAATTTTTGCCTCCAAAGTCAAAAGTGTTATAGTTTCAGCTCAGTGATACCATTTGTTTCATAAAACAGCAGATTCAATAAAATTCAAACTATATTATTCATTATTCTAATTCAAACTTTAGGCAGCAGCATTACTGTTACCAGTGAGTCTGATGCTTGCAAAGAGTGAAACAAAGTGATTCTGGCTGCTTTCAGCAATGCAGTGTACTATTGGCCATTTTTATAATTAATAGTGGATCATGCAGAAGCCACATAATCAAGTGTATTAAATGACCAACTCAGCACAGTTTTGAACTGCATTAGCTTTGCAGCTTCAGTGTAAAGGAGCAAATTCCAGACACCAAACACGTCATGGATGATTGACTGTATTTAGAACTACTGCTTTAATCGTAAAAACAGTTGTTAGGATGTAAAAGACTCTGCTGAGAGCTCTAGTTGTTTTGAGACTGTCATTTTTAAGGGTTTGTATTTCATGTCGCAGTATTTCTCCATCCCAGTCTCCTGGTGGGTATTACTGGGTTTTTTTTTCCATTTTTAATTTTTTTTTTAAACAAAATTACTAAATACAGCTTCATATCATAAGCATCTGTGGTCACAGCCTGCTATTATAATCTAACTACAATGCAACAAATGCATGCGTTAACAGCTGTTTGTCAGACCCCAGGTTCTCTGTTTCCTTGGTCCAGCTCCGTCTCTCACCTGTCTGCTGTCTCTCTGTGAGGAGGAGGAAGAGGAGGCGCTCTTGTGTGTAGGGGTGGAGCTCTTATGGACAGGCGTGGCACTCCTCTCCTCCATACTAGCAGCACGACCCTGGTGACCTCGCGAATGGTGGTGTGACATGACGACAAAAGCAACCCTCGTGCGCTCTCTCTGTCTGTCTCTCCTCACGTTCTGCTCTCACCACTGGCAAACAACATGACCAGAGAAAGCTGCCTCAAAGGGGACTCACAGCCTCTCACCTGAAACATAAAAGAGCAAGATACACAAAAGTTAATGTTAAAATAAAAGAAGACTTTTGTTGGATGTATGCACAATGTCGTTAGTCAAATGCAACTAAGTGGTTAGTCAAATAGAATCCCCATTTGCCTATAACTACTAAAATAACAAATATATAAAACCACCATCGGATGTAAGATATCCAAAAAACTCTGGTGTATATATTCAGCTGAGTAAAAGCCCTCCAGTGTTTGTGACTTTACTTCTGCCTTCTCTGAGATGCAAAGCCCAATCAAATACGTTTATGCAAACTCTATGATTCCTCCAATGAGTCACTTTGCAAAACACCTGCGTGCTCAGTCTCCTCAAAACAACTACGCTTCAACATTCATGCAGATATATTTATATTTTATCAATGATGAATTTAACTGTTTCATCAACTTGACACTTTGCTGTATAGTTGTAGACGATTTCAAATTATTTTCTTTAAATAAAAAAATAAAAAAAGGTCTTATTTTAAATGTATACTGGTCTTAATTCATGAATTAACAATAATTAATTTTTCTTGAGTAACTGCTTTTTTCTGGTCAGGGACACAGTGAACCTGGAGCCTATCCTGGGAACACTAGGCATGAAGTAGGAATACACCCTAGATGAGAAGAAGGAAAACTGGAGAACCTAGAGAAACCCATGGGAACAACATGGGGAACCTCTGCACAGACTGTAACCTGAGCTCACGATCAACGAGGGGACCCTGGAGCTCTATGACAGCAACTCTATCCGCTGTATCACCGTACCATCTTGTTAAATATTAAAAGTTCATATGATTACTAAATATTAAATCTATAATGAAATAGTACTTAATTTAGTAATTTCCATGTTTTTTTTACTTCCTGTCAGTCAGAGTACTGAAAAGTAGCTGCTCACGCAAACGTGGGAGTCTTTTTACTGACTAAGGATATTCATACACACATATGCATATAAACGTCTTTCAGTCTTCTTAAGGCTACTCCCTTCTTCACCGACGATTATTGCTGTTTACTACTGATACTATTCTTCTAGTCTTAAGCCTACCCAAACACACAGACACATTTTATTTATCTTTGGAGGCCTCCACGTGTTTCATTAGGTGAAGAGGAGCAGGAGTTACCGAAGCCAACGACAATTACAGAAAATCCCCTTAATTACATGTGGGTGTCATTTTTGCTCTTTAGTGCACTGTTGTTTCTAATTAATATGCACTACTGTACAATTTTCCTTACTGCAGAAACAACAGGGGATATATCACCAGTCAATTCTTTTCATTAGTCATCATAACACACCTGCATTTCCACATTTCCTCTGCATCACTCCTTCATTTTTGTGTCTAACTTACCGGCCTGTAATGAGGGAGATTCTCGTTCCCACCCACACCCACACCCACACCCACGGCAAGCTACTTCTCACTAATGTAGAATGCAGTAACCATAGTGATTTCCCAGGAAATCCCTCGTTCTTATTATTGTAATGCAAAAGATGCAGGATGAATAATAAGATGAATAATCAAATCACTGTAGCTCAGGTAGCCTCTATGGAAATGTTACAGATGGCAACAGTGCTTCAAGATCATCTGTTACTTATTGCATATGCTTACAAACATGCTGGTGGTAGTCGCCAGTGGCTACAACCAGTGTAACAGAAGCTGTAAGTGAACAGTCTGGGAATACACTGTGAAATTACTGACAGAGGCAAGTGTGTTGTGTAATTGCAGTACTGGAGTGTGTGCGTGAGAGGGCCGGTACTGCGCCAGTACTACTACTGTGCCTCTGTATCTGTATTGATTAGACATTCAGTGAGAAGCAAAAGCCTGTCCAGTTTAATTACTCCTGTACTAAGGAAAAAATCTTGTATTTCCTACACGGTCGATAAAAAAAAGCTCCAGCCAAAACCATTTCAAGGTTTTTCATCTTAGGGGATTTTCTCTCCCAACATTCTGTAAGGCTTCGTAAGAAACCACCATTAGATTGTTTCAGCTGTCACTAAATGGTTCTCTAAACCTGTGTGCGTTGCTTTCTGCTGTTATTGTGGAGATGGGCTCAGTAAGAATAAAGACGCTACTGATCTTCAATGATAAGTGATAACTGCGTTTTTTTGTGGGATGCCGTTACTGTTACTATTACATCTCAATACCCTTCATAGCATTCTCATTAAACCATACATAAATATACATATATTCTCAAGCTCATGTGTGTAATATGAGTTTGGCTTGCTAATTTTGAATATGCAGTCAATGCAATGCAAACTTACTGCCGCATTTACTGAAAATTACGCGTGCAGTGAATGAAGAGGTATTAAGTGCTTTTTTTTTCATTATACAACTGGTTTCAAAATATCCACACAATTAATATTTGGTCAAATAAGAGCACTGAGCATTTTCCTCTAATATCTAAGAAGCCCCTTTATATACTTTATATTCATGCATGTGGACTTCCCTCTTCAGTTCGGACCACATGTTTTTAATGTTTCAAACCTGAACACTATTCCTGCAAACCATTTATGTGTTACGGTTCCTGAGTGCCTATCATCAGGAGAGTGTAAGTTTAAATCTTGACCATGCCACAGCCTTTATTCTTTCACAGTATTTATGCACAGTATTTTGAAAAAAAAAATGCCATCGTAGAGCCGGACATGACCCAGAGAAAGCATGTGTTAGCCCTTCCCTTTTTCAAATTGATTTGGATTTTGGTTTACATTTCTTTCATCATCATAGTTGACATATTTTCACTTTGGTGTGTAATAGTCCCCGAGATTACCCATAATTCCATTCAACTACCCACTGAGAGTGGTGCTAGTGGGAATGAATGAAGCAAGGTCTCTCACCTCATCTGTACACTCAAATAGATCAGAGTCCATAGCTTCAGCATTCACGCCTGACATCTTGAAAATTTCTGCAAGATGATAAGTTGCTTGCTAACCATGCCCCCTAAATTGGCAGAACTGTGTTGTATAACTGCACTGCATTTTGGAACTAAAAACGCTAAAAAAATGGTAAGTCAGAAAAGCACCGCTTGTTCTTTTGTTTTAAAGAACTAACAGAAAGCTGACCATTATCACAGAGGTTTGAGATTTTTCTCCTCTTAAACACCATTGTAACTGTGCTGTCAATGTCCCCCCGTGATGTCAGAGAGGCACACAACCAGTAACGTCTCATGGGAATTTTAAATAAAGAAAAAATAAAGAAAAAAACCAAACATGTCAATGCTCATGGCTAAAAAAAATTCTAGTTTGGTCTCATCTGCCCATAAAATAGTATTTTACATGCTGCCTAGTTGTAATGTTGCATGTGCTATCTTTGCTGTTATATATCTAGGACCACAATGGAACTAAGTCAATGACTTATTTGGGTTACAAATTAGCACCAGACACACAAAAATCACAAACATCACAATCTAAAATCTGGACATTTCCTTTAACTTCCAGGTAGAAACAACTAGGTTTTGTCAAAAAATTATCCAAGTAATTAGCAGAAAACTTCACAAAAGCTTCCGCACCATGAACTGCATAACACCCCAGAAGCCTCAGTGATTTCAAACAGAAGTATCAGTGATTCCCACCAGAAGTATCAGTGATTCCCACCAGAAGTATCAGTGATTTCCAACAGAAGTATCAGTGATTCCCACCAGAAGTATCAGTGATTCCCACCAGAAGCATCAGTGATTCCTAGCAGAAGTATCAGTGATTCCTAACAGAAGTATCAGTGATTCCCACCAGAAGTATCAGTAATTCCTAACAGAAGTATCAGTGATTCCTAACAGAAGCATCAGTGATTCCCACCAGAAGTATCAGTGATTCCTAACAGAAGTATCAGTGATTCCCACCAGAAGTATCAGTAATTCCTAACAGAAGTATCAGTGATTCCTAACAGAAGCATCAGTGATTCCTAGCAGAAGTATCAGTGAGTCCCACCTTGTATGCAGTCCTCCTTTTTGCCAAACATGTCAATGCTCATGGCTAAAAAAAATTCTAGTTTGGTCTCATCTGCCCATAAAATAGTATTTTACATGCTGCCTAGTTGTAATGTTGCATGTGCTATCTTTGCTGTTATATATCTAGGACCACAATGGAACTAAGTCAATGACTTATTTGGGTTACAAATTAGCACCAGACACACAAAAATCACAAACATCACAATCTAAAATCTGGACATTTCCTTTAACTTCCAGGTAGAAACAACTAGGTTTTGTCAAAAAATTATCCAAGTAATTAGCAGAAAACTTCACAAAAGCTTCCGCACCATGAACTGCATAACACCCCAGAAGCCTCAGTGATTTCAAACAGAAGTATCAGTGATTCCCACCAGAAGTATCAGTGATTTCCAACAGAAGTATCAGTGATTCCCAACAGAAGTATCAGTGATTCCCAACAGAAGTATCAGTGATTCCCACCAGAAGCATCAGTGATTCCCAACAGAAGTATCAGTGATTCCCAACAGAAGTATCAGTGATTCCTAACAGAAGTATCAGTGATTCTTAACAGAAGTATCAGTAATTCCTAACAGAAGCATCAGTGATTCCCAACAGAAGTATCAGTAATTCCCACCAGAAGCATCAGTGATTCCCACCAGAAGCATCAGTGATTCCTAACAGAAGTATTAGTGATTCCTAACAGAAGTATCAGTGATTCCTAACAGAAGTATCAGTGATTCCCCCCAGAAGTATCAGTGAATCCTAACAGAAGTATCAGTGATTCCTAACAGAAGTATTAGTGATTCCTAACAGAAGTATCAGTGATTCCCCCCAGAAGTATCAGTGAGTCCCACCAGAAGCATCAGAGATTCCTAACAGAAGTATCAGTGAATCCTAACAGAAGTATCAGTGATTCCTAACAGAAGTATCAGTGATTCCTAACAGAAGCATCAGTGATTCCCACCAGAAGTATCAGTGATTCCTAACAGAAGTATCAGTGATTCCTAACAGAAGTATCAGTGATTCCTAACAGAAGTATCAGTGATTCCTAACAGAAGCATCAGTGATTCCCACCAGAAGTATCAGTGATTCCTAACAGAAGTATCAGTGATTCCCACCAGAAGTATCAGTAATTCCTAACAGAAGTATCAGTGATTCCTAACAGAAGCATCAGTGATTCCTAGCAGAAGTATCAGTGAGTCCCACCTTGTATGCAGTCCTCCTTTTTGCCAAACATGTCAATGCTCATGGCTAAAAAAAATTCTAGTTTGGTCTCATCTGCCCATAAAATAGTATTTTACATGCTGCCTAGTTGTAATGTTGCATGTGCTATCTTTGCTGTTATATATCTAGGACCACAATGGAACTAAGTCAATGACTTATTTGGGTTATCCTTGACGAAGACGCCAAGATGTAAACTCGCTTTGTATTGTCAAATAAACTAAAACACACAACAATTATAGTTCTAATAATACTTAGTAAATGTCAGGCACTGCATTTTGTGGTTGCTTGTCACTGAGTGTGTATTTTGACCTTGAATGCACTTAATATATTATATATATAATATAGCTCAGCTAAATTAACTTGTAATTCACCCAATCATGTCCCAGATAATCCCCAACCATATTAAGTGCCGACACAACACCTGTCAGGTTAGCTTTTACATTACATTACATCACTCAAATTGATTGGACTGTTGTTTGGAAGAGTTCACCTACACTGTGCTTCTCACCTTGTGTTAATATCTGTGCTAATGAAGTGTGGGGTGCGAAGGGATTCAAAATTGAGCGTGACAGATTGCCAGCTACACATTAACATGTACTTCATCTGCAGTGATAATCTGAAGTGTTTTAGACGAAAGTGCAGAATTGCTATACACACTATTAAGAAATAAGCTTTACTGTTGTTAGAAAGAGGGACACAACACTCTGTGTTATGCTTCGTATTCTCAACAGTTTCTCATTAGATCCTTTGAGCATTTCTAGCAATACGGCTATCCTACACACCATAAAGGCAGAAAGTGGTTAGGGCTCTAAACTACTGGTTGCTAGGTTGTGAGTTTGAATCCTGGTTCCATCAAGCTGCTACTGCTGAGCTTAAATGTAAGTTGCGTTATATAAGTGATACAAGTCGCCTTGGTCCGCCAAATGAATGAATTTAAACGTCTATATAAAAGAAACTGAGGCGAGTCAATGAGAACATGCAGACACTGTTAGTGGCACAGCTTAAGATGTGGCTGGTTCTTCTCAGGAAAAGGAAAGGCAGACGAGAGCATTCTTGGTAGATCACAATCTGTGAGATTGTGCAATAAATCATGATGACTTGTGTACTTCTTAAAGATGGTACAATATATGTATATCTACTCTGTGTATATTTTTGTCAGTTTTTGTACTTGAATTTCAGTTCTGCCTGTATTTTTGCTCCTTTATTATTCTCACAATGTTCCCTGATGACTTTCTGTGTGCGCTATTTGGGTGTGTGGGTGTTGTGGAGCTATCAGTACTGAGAATAACAACTGGCTCAGAGCTCATTAGCGATGTCCAGACAGGAGCACTCCTGTCTGTTACAGCAATTTCACACAGTAATTAATATGTGATCAATTAAAAAAAGACAGACTTTTAATTGTTACAAATGCATTTTAGTTGATGTTCTGAAGGAAGCACCTGTTCCAGGGAGGACCCAATAAACCCACATATGCACCGCTTTATTTTCTCCATGTTCTTTCTGTGAACAAGATGCCACTGGTGCTCCTGTGCGTTCTCCTCTGACTTACTTATTGGGTGTTGGCTCAGTGCTGTGAGACATGGTGGGATGCCTTAAATAATATATGTGTACGTGTGTGTTTGTGATGAGCTGGCCTTAACATTTGTCTGTCCAAGCATGCTTAGTGTGCAGGTTTCCTCTGGGTAAACCCAGCACAGATGTATCCTGTTGTCAAAATGTGTGTCAGCCTGAATCAGCAGGTCCTTATATGGCTGCAAAATCATCCTAATTGCATATTTACAGAAAGGACCACAAAGGACCATAATCGATGCTCTTATATTTTACGGACGCTCTTATATTTTACAGATACTAGTGTTTTGCCTGCTCTAAGATATATGACTTACAAAGGGTTTAATAAAAACAGGGCAGCTTGTCTGGTAACCAGGACTGGAAGGATTTCTGAGTGGTACATGCTGTTCCACTGTAACCGAACCCAGGAGCATGGAATCAATACTACTATCATCCTCCTCCTCATCCACACACACACACACACACATGACATTTTAGCAGACATAGTACATCAAATGTGATAGATACTGAGAGGGGGGAAATTATTCTTTTTCTCTTGTCTAAATTTAGCTTTCAGGACATAGTAGGGTAAGGCCCACTTTACCACACACACACACACACACACACACACACACGCTTCCTATAAAAGAATGCACTGCCATACATCTCAGTATCATTACATGTTTTAACTAGCCTCCTCTTATTACTGTAAAGGGTTATTATGGTGTCACGGTTTCACAGTTAGTGATGATGTCACAGGCTAAGCTCTCTGCTGAATTTTTTTAAATGCAATTCCATCTATTATCTACCTGCCCCCCTTTTTTTTTTGGGCTAAGCAGTGCTGCACACTGTCGTGCTAGTTTGATTTTTTTTTTGTCTGAGAGTGCTGCCTTTCCTTGCATTCTCTCTCTCTCTTTCAGCTGATAAAATAATGTAATAAAATGCTGGCAATTAGGGCTGTAATGATATGGCGTATCGCATCCTATCATTTGATACGAGGCCCTACAAGATTCAATACGTCTGCTTATCAAACAATACATTCAACAGACTGCATAATAATGTAGGCTATTCATCATAAAATACTGCTTATATTACATCAAGCCCACACTCCCTCCTCTGTAACTTCCATTTTATTTCAAATCCAGAGAGGCTACAGGGGTTTAAAAACACATTTCCCTTTAAAACAGGGGTTTAAAAACACATTTCACAAGCCAATACACTAGCATACTAGCTGGCACTAATAACACACACGCAAAAACACGCACATACTGTCCTTGTACTGTACTGTGCCTATTGTCCTGTTTTAGGAAATTTGTACTTGACGTGCACTGTTTGCTCACGTTTACACACGTGCGCTTTAAGTAGTCCTGTGTAGGTCTGTGTAGTCTTTAGTTAGTTCTGTGTAGTCTCATGTAGTTCTGTGTTGTTTTATGTAGCACCATGGTCCTGGAGGAGCGTTATTTTGTTTCACTGTGTACTGTACCAGCTGTATGGTTGAAATGACAATAAAAAAGCCACTTGACCTGACACACACACTCTATCTCTCTCAGGCTGATTCAGTGTGGGTTAAAGAAATCACTGTGGTGACTGGGAAGTTCATCAGATCAGTATTAAAACACAGGTTTCAAAAACATGTTTGAGCTACAGAGGGCTGTGTGACATTCACAGCACAACTAGCTAACAGCAGTATGTAAAATACAGTGCGCTGTGCTTTAGACGCTTCCCTCTTGAGAGTGACACCAGCAGGGTTGTCAATGTTGGGCTAGTTTTAAAACAAAAATCACAAACATGTGTACACCACGATGAACTTGTCTCCAAAGCAAAGAAGGAAAATGTGACTCCACTTTCTAGTGTCTGAATTTTTGGACTAGTTTCAGGTCTTTTTGTGCACTTTTTTTTAAGGTGATCTTTTTGTACCATCACACACGTACTGGCAATGTAACCAGGTTTGACCATGTGTCATGTGACCATGTGTCCTTTACACACAGTGGCATTCTAACCTTCATGATAACAGCCCCATCAGCTGGGTGTGTAGAATAAATGGGGAAGCTGCATGAAGATCTCAGCTAGGCCCTTTTTAGTCTAAAGACTTTACTCTTAAATAAGTGTCCACCTTAATCCTAGTGGAAAATGAGAAAACTATTTTTGGGATACATCGAAAATATCTGGAATTATAGCCTAAATATTGAAAGCCACCGTCATCTTCATTTCGCTGCTTAATGATGCACATTGAGCAACTGGGGTTCCCTTTCACTGGAACTAATGGCCATTTTAAAAGAGAAACAATAAACCTTTCCCATGACTCAGCAGAATCAATACTGCCTACATCAAGGCCTCTGGAGTAACAGGAAAAGCCTCGCCCAGCCTGCTCAAAGCTCCTGTTCACAGGAAGCCAGATCCCACCTCTTCACATCAAAGGTCACTGCTTACACCTACACTGCCCTAAGCTGTAAATGCACAAAACCACCAAAGAGCATCTTTCTGTACCAGTTCACATCTGGCAGGAGCAGCTCATTTATCTTCTCTCTTTTAGCCGTAAGCTGTGTGAAGTAGAACCAGGGACAGTTAATGAATCATAAATATAATATTTTGAAATAGGACTGCATGCTTGTCCTTTTAACACCTTATCCAATTTCATTAAAAGATAAAAAAGCAGAGAGACAGAAGTACTAACTGAGCCTTAAGACAGAATCAACAAACTTCAGTGCCTATAGATCTCATCAGGTGAAAGAACAGCCCATAACTTTAACCATTCAGGCTTTATTATTTGGACTTGTCAATGTATCATTCAAACAATATCTAAATATTTGGACTGTCGCCCAAACTCGCATGCAAAATGACAAATGGTACAAAACATTAAAGGGAAAAACACATAGGAACCGGTAGCGTACATTTAGCATGCTGCAGCTCTATATTTATTTATTGTGTAAAAATAATAAAAAGCAAATTATTCATCCATTCATTCCTTGTAAGTAACTGCTTTATCCTGGTTAGGGTTGCGGTGAATCTGGAGCCTATCCCGGGAACACTGGGCACAAGGCAGGGATACACTCTGGATGGTAGACACCAAACCGAACTCAGGTTTTCGTATCCATTACAATGAAAAACCACAAAGCTTATGGTCTGTGCCATCGTTTAAAAATATACCACTTTAGACACCACTTTGTCATAGGATGAGTACATACACAGCCTTCAGAGTTCTCCTTTGTTTATATGGGAACTGCCTTTTTTATATTCAGCGTTTTCTCACAATCAAAAAAGCACAAATTTCAAATAACCATAAAGGAAATTATTCTGCTTATTGCAGCTGCAGGCTTAAGCCACTTCAGCAGTACAGCACAATCAAGACACATGAGCCTGCTAGCCAGTAAGACTTTGTGCACATGTTTGCTTACAAATTTAAAAAAAAAAAAGTTAAAAACTGTTTAAAACATTAGTGCTTTGCAACTCATTTTCCCTCCTAGTGGAATAACAGCCATGTAATAAGTTCTCCCTCTGAGGGATAAAGCTGGAGTCTGTCATTCCTGAAACTGCACAGGACAAACTGCAGTTAACTACATTAAGAGCCAGGGGGTGTAAACTTTTGAACAGGATGATTGGTGTAAATTATTATCATTTTGTTTAAAGATCTATTTTTTTTTTCATTTAGTCCTGCTCTTCATAAGCTACATAAGATATTTAAATGTTTCCCAGAAGACAAAACAATAACAATTAAACTGATCATCCTGTTCAAAAGTTTACACCCCCCTGGCTCTTAATGTAGTGTGTTGCCTTCTTGAGCATCAGTGAATGTTTGCACCTTTTATAATAGTTCTGCATTAGTCCCTCAGTTGTCCAAAGTGTGAAAAGATGGATCAACAGCATATAGCCACTGCCAGAAAGGGGTCAAATATGCAGAAAATGCTGGAGAAGCAAACAATGTGCAGGACCTGGAGGATTTTTCTGAAGAACAGTGGGCAGTTTAACTGCTCAGGACAAACAACGGATTCATGAACAACTATCACAGAACATAAAAACAGTTGCTGATCATCCAGGTAACAACACACAGTATTAAGAATCAAGCGTACATAAACTTTTGAACTGGTTCAGTTGTGTAAACTCAGTTATTATTGTGTCTTTTGGACTGTATGTAAACAAATGTTATGTGAAATAGATTATTTAGGGAAGTACTCAATAAAAAACAAAATGCAATTTTTATGATCCCTCCCTCTTTTTTTTTAATTATTAACATTTTGCAGATTCTGTAAGGCGTATGTAAACTTATGACCCCAACTGTATATTCTGGCACAAGTGACTATGGCCATAATCATTTACATGAGCGTTTGCCTACAAGACTTTAAAAACTCAGAGCTATTCTCGCTGCTGGTTCAGTTGGTTTCATTTCTGACACTGCCACTTCCAATATAAACATAATTCACAAAGAGCACACGACAAGGTTCTAAGGACATATACCGTAGGGACAGACTGTCCAATCTACACTTTTTTTGCCATGTTGTATTTCAAGGCTTTTTCCATGTATCTCTCTTTAATCTTTTTAATTGGGTGTCAAGTGGCTTCACTCTTCCTGTAAAGTAGATTAATTAGAAAAATGTTTTGTTTTTATTTTACTGAATCTGCAGTCAGAGCCATCTCTGACTAGCGGTATGCCACCTAGCTGCTAGATTGCAAAATTCCATGCTAATACCTCAAAATGAGGGGTGGGTATATCCAACAATATGAAATTGGCACTATGGCCCTGTCCTTGACCGTCAGTAAAAACACGCTCAGCTAAAATATTTTCAGCAGACTTTCTGACACTCAATGCAATTCTCTAAACAAATACAATGGTTCGTGCATTTTTCCACAAGCCATGAAGTGTTATGTTTTCTTTGACTTTAAGCTTTTATCCGCTGCAGTGTGTGTGGATGTGCAATGTGCTGGGTGATATACACTCACCAGCCACTTTACTTTAGGAATACCTGTACCCTTGCTCATTCAATCAGCCATCATGTGGCAGCAGCGCAATGCATAAAATCATGTAGATACAGGTCAAGAGCTTCAGTTAATGTTCACAGCAAACACCAGAATGGAGTAAAAACGTGATCTCAGCGACTTTGGCATGGTTGCTGGTGCCACAGTGTCTGGTTTGAGTGTTTCAGTGTTTTCTCACACAACAGTCTATAGCGTTTACACAGAATGGTGTGAAAAATAAAAAAACATCCAGTGGGTGACAGTTCCGTGGGTGAAAATGCCTTGCTGATAAGAAAGGCCAGAACACACTTCTTCGGGGCTGACAGGAAGTCTACAGTAACTCTTTACAACCGTGGTGAGCAGAAAAGCATCACCTTGTGTTTTTCCAATCTTAAAGTGTCCACTGAGCATGTGCCTACTCTTGATTCCTGTTCTTGGCTGGCAGGAGTGGAACGCAACGTGGTCTCCTGCTATTATACCTCATCTGCCTCGAGATTCCGCATGTTGCTTTTCTGCTTGCCACAGCTGTAAAGAGTGGTTATTTGAATTACTGTTAAATTAATTAATGCTATATAATAAAATAATAATAATAATAATTATTATTGTTATTATCTAAACAAACTACATTTAGTAAGTTATCATAAATGTTTTCCAAATATCATGAATGTTTTCTAAACATTAGTTAGATAACTAGCACTGTAGCAACTGCTGACATTACCTGACAAGGTGAAACATAAGCTACAAATTATCCATGTTGGTATTTACCTAATAATGAAAGACACTGCACAGACTTTAGGTATTCATCAAACAAAAGGTTAAAGGTGGTAGAGTCCTACGAACTGAACAGTTAAGCAAAGCAGTCCTCCTTCTTTCAGAACACCTCACCCATAAATATATGGCAGAACGGGAAAATATTCAGCAAAATGAGACAATAAACATAAACCACACAGGTTCACTGCTACAGTATACTGATGATGACTTATGACAAGTCCACAGTGGTTGTAATTCTGATGCATTTGAACCGTTCAAGTAAAATGAATCAACTGCTCCAAATTTACATTATTATTTATGGTATTTGGCAGATGCCCATATTCAGAGCAACTTTCAGAAGTGAAAGTTACATTTTACATTTATCTCTTTTATACAACGGAGAAGCTGAGAGTTAAGGGCCTTGCCGAGGAGCCCAGCAGTGACAGCTTGGTGTCCAATAGTCAGTAGTCCAATGCCTTAACCACTGAGCTACCATTGCCCCAAATAGAAATGAAGTTTCAAAACCTGGGTTTCACATGTGGTCTGATGAATATAAACTATCAGTATTAATAGCTGCGAAATGACAGCTCAAGTGAAATTGCAATGAATTACATTGGTTTTTTTTATGAAGCCACAGAAGTTACTGATGACAGTCTTAAAAGTCTTTGCCTATTTGTTCATGTATTTTAACAACTGCTGAGCATCATTAGGCTAAACTGATATGTTGATTATAGGCTACAGTGTTCACTGGGGAGGTTTTGTGACTGAAAGTAATGAATACTACTACTAAAAAAAACACCTTTAATCATGCTCAACAGAAAACGCTTAGTAATGCATGCCAATGCTTCAATAAGCTCACTCACTCTACTTAGGTGCCTTGTCTGTAAAATAAAATTGGAGTTAATTTCAAATATTAAAATATAATTAATAAATAAATACAGTAATAAATAATAAATACACTGCAGTAATGCCATGATGTAATGAAAACAAAAACCTAAAACCTAAGAAAATGAGCATGTCTATGTCATTCTAATGTGTCAGATATTACCTGGTGATCAATTGGATGATGGTACAACGATATGCCGTCCCCCAAATGTCAAAGTATTGATCCCATGTTCTTAAAGTAATATACTTTAAGAATTTAAGAAGAAGTAAGATGCTTTAAGAATTTACTTTAAGAAGTAAGGTGCTTACACGTCATATTTCACCTTAGACTTCTTGAATAATGGACTAATGCTGTTACACAACTGAGTGACTGCCTAACAAACCTCTATAATTTTAGGCTTAAATTGCAGGTGCGGGTGAGTGTGAGAATGTGTGTTCATGGTGGCCTGCAATGGAAATATTGGGCCTCATTTATCAAGATGGATACAAATGGATTTGTTTGTAAATCGTTCGTAGGTGCATTTATACAAGAAATTTGGCATTCATGAAAATTCCAGAATTTCGGAATTCACGCTCCTGAATGTGTGTAAATTTACTCATAAGAAGACTAACTAATGTAAACCTTGATTGATTGACTTCAAATAATATAATTTGCATGGATTACTACACTTTACTATATGGGTTATACTGTCAAATTCAGGGACTAAAAATACCACTGAGAAAATGTTGTGTTTTATATTATTGGCATAATTAAAGGATATGAAAAATAAAGAAACCATAAATTAAGACAAATAGAAATTTGACAAAAGAAATGCCGTTGTATAAACGGAGGATGGGCTGCTTCGTCTGCACATAGCCGTAAGCCGTAAACAAATGCCTCAGCTGAAGAAAGATTTAGCGCAGGTCAGGATGAAAGCTGGCTTATAAATCAGTTCCATTTGCAATGGCATCTTCTTTTATTGCTATGCAACACTTTGGATCCAGCACATCAGCAGAGACACTTAAAACTACTAAAAATAGCTAGTTGATACAAGTTTCTTGTGTGAAGTGCTTCGTTTTCACGTCACACCTTTCTCTTCACCTCATTTAATTACATCTAATTGTTAAATATTTTTATTGGTATAGAAGAATTAAGATAAGGACTGTGGCAAGAGTTTCACTTCAGAAAGCCATACAGTACTGAACCACAGCAACACTAATTGGACAAAAACCAAAAGAGACACTGAGCAGGCAAAATTTGGGATGGGTGCATATTGTACTGTGTAGCGACTTATTTTCCAGGAAAAAAATATTCCAAAAAAGCAGCCCCAATGTATTAGATTAAAACACTCAGCAACAGTAATGAAACATGGTACATTTATCTCAAGAGCTCAGTTCTGCTCTTGTGGTAGGATTGGGGGCAGTCGTGGCCTAATGGTTAGAAAGTTGGACTTGTAGGGATTGTAGGTAAATGACCAGCACTCTCTTCCACCCTCAATACCACGACTGAGGTGAGACCCTTGAGCAAGCCACCATACAAAAAAGGCTGCCCACTGCTCTGGGTGTGTGTTCACTACTGTGTGTGTGTGTGCACTTAAATGCAGAGCACAAATTCCGAGTATGGGTCACCATACTTGGCCACACGTTACTTCACTTCATGTGACCAGCAGGAATCAGCATATTAATAATTATTCTTATACCCTTCAGTATCAGTCAGGTCACCCATGTCTCTAGGTTTTAGTGGCAACATATTTATAAATAACAACTCTGAATATTGGTCTTTGTAAAGCGAAAGCCATACAGTGGTATCAGATCTTGGTGAACAACGATTAGCAGTTTGTATTACAAGAATATCAGCTTGCTAATGGTGAGTGGAGTCGTGAATAGCAACATTACAGCTTTGTATTCAGTAGTGACGTTTTGTGTGTATGTGAAAGTTTGCTGCTTACTATGGAAATTCCTGATTTAAAGCACATGGTAATGTCCCTCTCACAGTGCTGGGAGAACGTGCCACGATTGGCTCAATTAAAAAAAGAAAAAAAAAAGGCAGTGACTAAGAGCAATAAGCAGCTTATACGCCCAGCCAAATGAGTCAGGGATTTCTCTATGACACTGAACTGCCACAGCCTGCTGCCTTCCAAAAGATTTTGGCAACAGAAGCATTGTTCAATAATCCATACATAACGAAAGGTGCTATTTAGACATAAACAAACCAATCCCACTGGACACTCAGAGTTCCAGGAAATACTCCAGGTTTGCTAAAAAAGAGAACCAAATTCATGTACACGTGTACAACACACAAGTAGTATGTATGGAGAATTTACACAAACCTTTTTGTTGTGTAAACCATTATAGGTGCTGCTGACTCAGTCCACCTGCAATGTGATTGGTCAGGCAAAGTGTGTCCATGGTGACAGCGACAGTGTCCTAACTACTGCATAATTAAAGGAGACTCTGACAGTCACATTCAGTGGTATGGTTGAGTTTACAATGAAGTGAGTGCAACTCTAGAACAAGGTATCATCCTCGCCACTGGTGTCACGTGGAGGGCACTACGCTTTTTAATAAGAAATCATTTTCATGGACATAATGAGCTTAGCTTGTAACACACCTGGTAAGTATTTAATACAGGTTTAACATAGTACCCAGTGCAAAGAAGGAATCTACAAGGCGTCTGAAAAGTCAGGAACCAATGAGAGCATGACTACATATACTTAATTTTGTGTTTATTATTTACATGTGTTCTATATGTTTACCCTTACGCTCTACACATTTTCTCAGGCACTTTAGTGTGTTTATTGCCGATTTTGCTCAACATATTAGGGTCGACGTATTTGCTCAACATATTCCCATTGCTTCCTCACTTTTCAAACACCCTGTAGTTTGTTATTTAATACAATTTAAATGAGACGAATTAGGTCCGACTCAGTCATGTCAATAAGTGTGAGGAACTGTCACTGTAACAAAAATCAGACATATTTTGGTGTCAGTATATATGGTTAGATTGGACACCATTGTTCTGAAGACAAGAAATAAAAAAAAGTATTTTTTTTGTCTGATTGCTTAGACAAATAAAACAGTGGTAATTTTTTTTTTGCTTGTCCTATGACATGAGAGAGGAGGATGCTTCCTTTTTTCCCCATCTTTCCTGCCAACTTTCTTAAAATCTTACAGCAAGGCTGAAAAAACATGCACTTATCAATCCAGCATATCTGAAGTGCTGTGTTAAAGGAAGCCGGGAGTCTATATTAGGTCCACGCTGCAATGTCACTGCTTGACCTTGGTGCCTAAAAAGATAAGATGTCCACTTCTCCAGTGCTTAAGATCAAGATGTGTAGACGTGTATAATTAATTGATGTTATCATGACAGGTAGCATGTGTCTGTAAAGCCTCTGAGCACCTGGATCAGAATGATTGGAGGTAAAATTTAAACATGTCACCGCACTGGGGTATTCACGTGGTACTAAAGCGCAGTTCCTCAGGGATTAGATGAGGAACAGATGGGCAGGTATCAGGATGCAGGTCACCCATTAATGTCCTCATCATACAGTGTGTTACCCGGTGCAGGACAAAAACATCACAAAACACACTGCACATTCCTGATCAGCAATGCAGATTGATAGTACTAATTTATTAACTGTTTATAAGGACCATAGTGTCTTTTTCAGTATATACCAAAACGTCCCTAATGTCATTAACAAATGTCTTTAATTCTAGTTATTGTATTAATATCCACAATACACTGGATGTAGAGCAACGGCAAAGACTGGAACTGGTATAACAAAAGAAAACCCATGTAGGCAAGAAGAAGAAGAAGAGAGGTGAATCAAGTAAAACGTGTGATAAGAGCTGCCTACTAACCGTTAGCTGAATGGACCATCTTGTTGGCGCATAAACCCGATGCGGCCAGTTCCGGATGCTGCAATCACAGGCACTCAATAGACAGATAGATATCACTGTTTCCTTGATTATCTTCTCTGAGGTGCATTGTTATTTTTGCTAAAATTAAAAACGGTTTTAGCCACAAATAGCCTAGCTAAAGTCAGCAAAGTGCTGTGTATGGTTGAATTTGAACGCACTAGAGACAGATGCTTCTGCACGCTCCTCCCTGCAGTAAAGAAGATGACTTCAGAGGCCGAGGCTAAACTAAGAGCTGGACTGGACTGCTTTGTTTTCTTCCCATCCGTATTCTGACAAATCCCGCCTCCTGCGCTAGGATTGGTTTAATTTCAATTTAGAGCGACACCTAAGAACACTCATTCATTACTAGCCAATCGTAGCGCAACTGGCATCGCAATGACCAATCCTAGCACAGGTAGGCGGGATTTGGAGGGAGTCGGGCAGGAACGCACAGCTGGTTCTGCGCAAAAGCCGGAGCGGCTCATGGTTGCGCATAACGCCTGAGCAAAACAACACGCTTATCTCCGCGCTCAACTGCACGCTGCTGAGAAGGCGGTCTGAATGGCATGGTAACCTAACTTGGTAGTTTATAATTTAATAAACAGCCTACTGAATCACAGGAACAAAAATACATCCCTGTATAAAAATCAAGGCTTACTCTGGAAAATAATTCAAATTCTGCGAGATCTGTAATCTTTCCCTTTTAACATTTTAGACTGTATATTTATTCCTAACTTCAGCAACTCAGCACTCAGATCCATTTTCACGTACACACTTTCATCAGTCTAGTTCTGGATCATATCACAGACAAGCACCAGCCCGTATTCACATTTACTACGCTAATCATGAGGTGATTAACCTCAGACGCTTGTTAATATATATATATATATATCTCAGGATAATGATGATCGTTAAAAGATCGGATTACATTAGATGAATGAAATCTCATGGCTAATTTAGGAGGTGTCGGTTGGCATATTCAGGGTTGTACCCCATTACAGCTGCACAAACATCGCATCTATCAAACGTCACATGACAGCTTTAATTATGCTCAGTGTAAAATCTCTGCCACCTGGTGGAGCGCAACAGGTCCCACTGTTGATTCACGAGAAAGCAGGCCACTACTCCAGCTGCTATCCTACTGATCACATGAGCTTCTCACCCAGCTAGTGCTGTAGGCCTAACATAACACTAGTTAGGATATTATTAGTGCACAGACTGAAAACACAAATTTCATCATGACAGTCATATCTGTTCTAGACTGAGTTTAGACTATTTGTCAAATAAATATGCCCATTGCCAAATTTAAGAGATTGTTGACTTTTTTTTTAATCTGTAAGAATTCTCCTAAAACAATTTTTGTTGCAATTTTGTTAGTTTAGAAAAATAACCACTAAACAAGGACAAATTAGTAACACATGCCATATAAATGTAGCAAAAGAATATGGATATGCATCACTTTACTCTTTCAATATAACACCCAAGAAGCAAACTGAGATTTACCCGTTCTTGTCTACTCTGTGCTACCAACATGCACAACACTCCAGTATCTTTGCAGAGTTGTGGATTAACTTTGGTCACACTTATACAATTATTAATGCTTAAGGTAACACAGTTAGAAAAAGAAAATCACAGCAACTCAGATGGATTTTTTATTAGTAGTAAGATCATTTACATGAAACACAAACCCACATACAGCAATAAATTGTCTGGTGTCTGTGTGTGTTCTGTCAACTGAAGCTTTGTCTTCGTGGTCTTTAGACATTTACACCGTTTAAAAGGTGTATTTCACAATGACATATACGAAAAAGAATACAGTATTAAAAGGACGCAGACGTAGCATTCATCCTCATAGCAAAACATCACAAACAGCATCACAAAATATGTACAGTAGTCACTGTCTGTAGCTATGAGGTCGTGTCATCGTAAAAATCCGTCCAGTCATGTCGAGGTCATGCGTCATGTCACTTAAACTCTGTAGAAACAAAGACAGCAAACCAGTTATACAAGAACACCCTGCAGTGAGACCTGTTTCCTGTGTGTAGGAAGGAATATAGACATGCACTTGTGTCTGTCAGGCTTTATCCATCAAGCACAATCTTGCCTTAAGGGCTTGCAAAGGATAGTGAATGTCACTTTGACAGTAGTCCTTGTTTTTGTAAATTTTCTGTCTGTGAAATTTGAAGAAACAGACTCCAGAGCAAATAAGCACAGAGTGTCATTTAAAAGTGAAAACCTCATGAAGAAACAAGTAAAAAGTGTCAGATTATGGAATCAGCAGCATGAAAAGCATTGCTTTTTTAAACATATTTAATCTAATTTCATCTTCCATGCAGTAACTGGTAATACGTGAGGAGATAAAAAATCATTAGCACAACATTGAGGTAGACTGCTTATCTGACCTGCAAAAGATAAACAAGTTTTCTTTATGCCTGGTCTTGAGCGGAATGACGGCATCAGTGAGAGAGAATGTTACTTGATTACAAGCACACAAATTTAAAGACGATGTACAAAAGTCAAAATTAAAAATCAGAGTCAAAAAAGTCCAAGACAAGACATAATAAATAAGCTAAGGATGATTAAAATTGTCCATACACATTTTTCTCATAAATGGCTGTAATGGAAAAATGACAACATTAGAGCGTTGATTTGAGTGTTTCCGTTTCAATGTAACTATGTCTCATTAGTATGACTCAATATTCATAAACACCTGAATGATGAGGTTCCTCAGTTAGCCAAATGATGGGATGGGACTAAACGTGATGCCTTACCAGGAGTTGTGACCTACCTTAGCCAGTTTGGAAGCTGCATCAGTAAGTTCTCTGCCTCTTGTGAGACTCCTCTTTAGGTGGATCAGCAAGCATAACCTTCATTTTCACACCGTTTACCACTTTGCCATGAAGTGTTGCCATGGCGTCATTCGCATGCTTTCGGTCTGCATACTTAATGTAGCCAACGTTCCGGCCTGGCACCAGGTACACCTCCAATAAAGAGCCAAAACGACTGCAGCAAAAAAAATATATAAAAATGCATGTTCATTCACAGTCACTGGAAGGCAAAAAGATTCAGTCTACTAAACAACTGTACTACTCTAATAAGACTCATCTGTAATTATACTTATCTTTTGCAAAATCAAGGTTAGCTTATGGGTGTACCTAAGCAGCACATTGGTATAAATATTCTGTCCATAAATCAGCAGCAGACCAATATATATTTTCAGGGCAATGCCATCATGCAACAGGAGAACAGACTCCTACATACACCAATCAGTATCAACAATGCTTTAGAAGGCAATCTTGATCTAATTAATGAAGTGTGACGAGACCTGAGGTACCCACAATATATTACATATATAATATTCGCTGCTGATTGTGAAAGAACAATACGCTCATTGTGTATTATGCCTTGAATTCAGACCCATGTCCATAAGTACACATATTTTAGAAAATAAAGTTTTTTGGCCTCTTTTTTCACACAAAATGGCATTTTGGGTCACAGAAAACAAAGCTTTTTTAAAAGCACCCTTCAAGGTGGAGAAATTCTAAAATGTATGAACCTCACAGCATCACCCTGTGCATGTCCAGTGCAGTTTTGCAAGTTTTGAACATGCTAGGACTCATGGCTGCTGACCAGGTTGTTACTTTGTGGTCTGTAATTTCTTATTTGATAATGTGTTTGCAATTTAATTTCACTCCGTCTTGTTATTACACCCTTGTGCGGAGGCTTCAGAACATGATACACGTGCTGGTACTATGTGTACAAAGTATAATATATAGTCCATACAAAGCGTACTATGTATGGAGATTCTAGATGAGAGCTGGGCAAAACCTTTCGTATTTAAGTGAAACCTTAAGCATTACTTCCACCTCATTGTCAGTCCACACATATGAATCCTTGGGCTTGTCAATTTTTTTGTTTCAGAATTCTTGGCCATGATGTTCTTTTTCCTGCATTTCGCTTCTCTATTGCTCAATACGCTTGAACTTAACCATTATTTAAGGCAGTTAGACATAACAGTTGATAACATACTATCACTGGACTGGTCTGCTCATGTGAGCATTTTCAAATCCACTGATGGATTGAGATATTTTCAAAAATGCCGTTTGTGTGGACAGGGATTTTTTTTTTTTTTTTTAAACTGAGGAGTAAAAACTATGTTTTCAATAATATCGGTGTATGTGTGGACGGGGCCTGACCATTCGTGGGTTTCCATAATCACCTAAATAAATAGCTTTCGCACTCACCAGAACACATCTTCCAGTATGTCGACTGGCAACGGTGAGGGGTTGAAGATGACAAAAAGCCTCTCTTTGACCACACTGTCAGGAGAAGCCAGCTTCTTGTGAGAGGGGAGGACAACATCTGTCTGAACACGAGGTTTCTGGGGCATTGATGGTGTTGCATAACCCTGCACACAAATTTCATTCAGCTAGTTAGAGGAGGTCATCACTGAATGCAGCTATTAAAAATAAACCAGTTAGTTAGGCCTAATTTGGAACTGCCGATATTGTGCCACAGTAGTCCCAGAACCACAACATGTTCACTAACAGAACACTTAAAACACACCTCTTTTTACAGCTTACTTGGAAAGTACTATTAGTTGAAAACCATTATGTCAACTCTCAAGATAAGCTGCAGTTCCTAATTTGGTTTTGAAATTAGTTACTTACTTAATCAAACTTAGGTTTGACTACAGAGATATTGCAGTTATACCCTTATTATGGTTGGTCCATCCTGCTTAACTTTTCTCAGTGTGGTATTTAAAGAGTGCTGCTTACTGCAGTGGTCTTCATTAGCTGAGCTCCAGAGGGGCCGTTCCACACCATAGACATCATCTGGGCTGCAACCAACTGCATGGCCATCTTCCCTACGGGGCTGTCGAGAGAAGAAAACCCACAATGTTAAAGTGTTTAATCCTGTGCAGTTTTCTCTTATATATGAGAGGTACTTGAGAGGTATACTAAAGATTAAGATGAATAATAACAGCTCAGGACTGGCCTCTACCTGGTCCTGTCCTCTCCATCATCAATGAAAGTCACAGAAAGTCTATTTCCAGGTGGATACTCAAAGCCATTCAGTTTTTCTTTAGCATATACAGCTGAACCCAGATTGCTGTACCGAATCATAGCCTGACCTGTGGACAATAAAGATTATTAGGACTCCCTAAAACAATGTTTCAAACTAATGTAGAGTCAGTTCCAGAAATACTGCCAGGAAACACTTTATCGTACCCAAATAAATAAATAAATAAATAAAATATAAAAAATAAATAATAATTTTAAAAAAAGCCTCTCTCATCTAACTGACGCATGCACTTGGAGTTCACTAGTTGCTACTGTGACATAGGAACCAGGTTCTGGAGTCAGATGGGGGGAAAAAAAGAGCTTTTTTTGCAACAAACACTCAACAAAAATAATTATGTACTGAGGGTACTTTACTCTGTAGTCTCAAATCTCATGATGATTATTGGCAATATTTGCACAAAGTACTATATGCAGGGGTGTCAATAATTGTGACACATGAATTTGTTAAAAAATATACACTTCTGATAAGAGTATTTAAAATAGTCTTACAATAAGTCTTAAATAAACAACTATGCTATGAGAAGGGATCAACTACATTCCAAAGAAGCGTTTTACATTTCATATTGATGGCAATTGCATGTACAGATGCACAAATACACAAACATTTTAATTGAGAATGCAATCTAAACTGCACAGAGATACAGAATTGTCTGCCTGGCACTTGTTAATTCAGGAAAGTGTTATAGTCAGTGTGGTCTACACTACCTTTACTGAAGCCATATTGGTCTCTCTGCATTTCACAGTATTCCATTCCCGGGATCAGATCAAACAGGCTATAAATCTGCTCCTGTGCAACGGGCGCACGTGACGACACCATCAGGCACCTAGTTATCAAGTCAGAGTTCCATCCATCTCCAGCAGCGTAACTACTAGACTCCGCACCTGCAGGACAACATACACACTTTAGTACTACCTTTATACAAAACTTTGCCGCAAGATTTACAGTGAAATGCCCCTAAGTATCAGCACTCCTGGAACATCCCTTGTCCAATCAAGTTAGTGGACCAGAAGTAACTGTTGTGTAACACAGTTTATACCACGGCACTGTTGAATTCTCAATACTGACTAGTCAGTAGTTTCCATAATAACACAGCTCTGACAGTACTGCCAGCAGCAAGGCAAATCACACGTTTATATTAATGCACTCATTCTAATTCATTACTGATTCTATGATTCAAGTCTGACCATTTTTTAAAAGAAATGTGTTAACGGTTTCTGTAATGAAGCATTCTGTAAGCAGAACGTTTATTCACCATTTATGAAAGAAGACTCTATGCAACAGTTAAAGGTAAAGCTGTAAAGGAATGTTTCACAGATGTTCCACCCCAGACAAAAATTACTATAAACAACTGCTGTGGTATAAGAGGAATAAAACATGTTGGGACAGCTGTTTTAGGAAAATAATCAAATTTAGGGTGGCAACACCACACCAACGTGTCACTGATAATTTTTCTATTTCCAAAAAAAAAAACAAAAAAAACCCACGTATTTTAAAAAAATATAAACCCTATGGTTAACAAATCCTATTCTAACAGCATGCAATGCCATGTTTGTTTTAATGCACACGAAAGAACACAACATGTCTATATTTAAAGCCTTTTCTGGGAGAGACAGAAAATATGTTCACAACAACTAGAAATACAACCAAAATGCACAAAAGTTAGACCCATTAGTAGGGCCTTTCGCACCGCGGGAACCTTTTCATAGTACCTGAACTAATTGTGGAACTACCCACTTTTTGGCGTTTTCGTACCTCCGGAACTGGGTGCGATTTTAGTACCGGACTGCCTTTTTCGAGAACCAAATTAGCTCCTACTCCGGAGCAG